>OU795036.1:93283618-93883618 GCA_917208275.1 Patella pellucida | reverse complement strand
GCGCTAGATATTTTTAAAAGTGACATTTTTTATCGAAAATTTTAAATTGAATATATCTTGATTTTTCCTTTTGTGTTTTAAATATATATACATAAAGTTTATATTTATTTTTATTTGATATTACTGTGATATTTGTTTTTATTTATGTCTATAAAAGATCCGTAATTATGTTTCTACTTTGTCCCGAAAAACTTCGCCATATGTTTTGCGCAATATATCCCGGTTGGAGCTGATATGCCATTAAACAACATTTGATTTATTTATTACTTATACCATCAATATTGACGGAGGGCCTGAAAAGGACAGCTGCATAGTCGTTCGGATGGGACGAAAAACCGAGGTCCCGTGTACACGTTGGCGTGCACGTAAAAGATCCCTTGGTAGTTGGAATTTAATTGCCGCACGAGCAAAATTTCCCTCATACCACACTGTATGGCGTATGCCCGTCTTTAATTAGGTTAGGTTAGGTGCATTATACTATTTATATTGATGACCATATTATCATTACTGCTTACAACATATTTGCTGTAAAAAGTCAACCACTTGTTTTCTTTCAAGGTTCAAAACAAAAAGCAGACTTGATAAACGAGTTATCGAAATTTTATATAGGCTCAGTTTGCCTGGACATCGAGGATGGCTTAACCAGTAACATGCAGACGATTTTAGATTCCCAATATCGAAATGTTATTGTTATAGCTCGTGATCAGAATGTACGGGATGTATTCCAACAGGTACGGTCCGTTAAAGCAATATTTTCACTTCATCATCACCTTCTCTTTAATCACCATTATCAGCATTTTCAATTTTTTATTAATTCATCACCAGCAGCACCAGCAACAGTCTCTGCATTCATCACCCTTACCCTCAACATCACCACCATCGTCGTCATCATCACCATCACCATCGACACCACCACCACCATTACCACCATTACCATCATCACCATCACCCCTATCCCAATCACCTCAGGAAGGGATTTGGCGCAACGGTTAGATAGTAGGATTCGTGCCGCGAATTGCAGGTTCGAGGCTCGAATTGTGCGTCGAGTTCTTGTGTCCTTGAATAAGACACTTCATCCCTGTATTCAAGTCTACCAAGCTGTAAATGGGTACCGGTAGGATGGTATATGTATAACAAAAACAACTGTTCTGCTCTTTCGGCAGCCTTTTCTAAGATTTAAAAAGTTTAGTCGTATGGGAGGTAATCAGGCTTTACCTGTATCCTAGAACCGGGATAGTAATTATGAGGCGCTTTGAGCACATATTTGTGGATATAGCGCATTATAAATACGCACATTATTATTATTATTATTATTATCACCATCACCATCACCATCATCACCACAACCATCGACACCATCACTATCACTACCACCATCGACACCATCACCCCTATCACCATCACCATCACCACCACCGACATCACCACCATCACCACCATCGACACCATCACCATCACCCATATCACCATTACCACCACCACCACCATCGACACCATTACCACCACTACCACCATCGACACCACCCCTATCACCATCACCACCACCACCATCGACACCACCACCATCACTACCACCATCGACACCATCACCACCACCATCACCAACACCATCACCACCACCACCACCACCACCACCACCAACATCACCACCATCACCATTATCACCCTCCCCATCATCATCACCATCGCCCTCCCCACCACCACCACAATTAAAACCATCCTCACCATCGCCCCTGTCACCACCACCATCATCATCATCATCACCACCATCACCATCACCATCACCACCACCATCACCATCACTATCATCAACACCATCAACACCACAACCACCACCACCACCACCATCACCATCACCCCTATCACCATCACCACCACCATCAACACCACCAACACCACCACCACCACCACCATCAACACCATCACCATCCACACCATCTCCATCACCATCACCATCACCACCACCGACACCACCACCACCACCACCACCACCATCACCATCACCCCTATCACCATCACCCCTATCACCATCACCCCTATCACCATCACCACCACCAACACCATCGACACCATCACCACCAACATAACCAACATCACCATCATCATCATCATCAATACCATCATTATCACCCTCCCCAACATCACCATCACCACCAACATCACCAACATCACCTTCAGCATCATCATCAACACCACCATCACCATCACCACCAACATCACCAACATCACCATCATCATCAACACCACCATCACCCCCACCACCACCACCACCATCGACACCATCACCACCAACATCACCAACATCACCATCATCATCATCATCATCAATACCATCATTATCACCCTCCCCACCATCACCACCAACATCACCAACATCACCATCATCATCATCATCAACACCACCATCACCATCGCCACCATCGCCACCATCACCATCATCACCATCATCAACATCATCATCATCAACACTACCATCATCATGATCACCAACATCACCGTCCCCATAAACACCAACATCACCATCATCACCATCACCATCGCCACCATCACCATCACCATCCTCCATATTACCATCACCATCCTCCATATTACCATTATCATCATCACCATCACCATCCTCACCATCATCATCATTATCATCACCACTATCATCAACACCAACATCACCATCACCATTACCACCCCCATCATCATCATCATCCTTCTGCTCCTCATTCTCATCATCGTTATCATGAGCTACAACTGTCGTATATATGGATCTTTTACAGGCTAAACGTTTATCAATGTTGGATGCGACGTTTGTCTGGTTAGCGTATTCTGATTCGATATCCGCAGCATCTTTAAGCGAGAGTAAGGTGAATGGCAGTAATGTTGTATTTTTAAAGAGAAGGATACCGACTGTGGATGATCTCCCTTGTCTACACGTCAATGGTCAATGTACAGGAGTCGATTACAAAGAGGTAGGTACAAGGAGTGGGTGGGTGGGTGAGGGTAGCTACAAGGAGTGGGCGAGTGGGTAGATGGAGCTACAAGGAATGGGCGGGTGGTTGAGAGTGGGTACAATTGAGGGTAGGTACAAGGAGTTGGTGGGTGGATGAGGGTAGGTATAATATAGTTCGCGCTGTATCATAATGTCTGTCATTAAGTCAACTGCCGTGGTTTCGATTCCCCTGTTGTACGTGACAAGGAATAGGGTTGCCTATCCAACCTCGTGGGTTTTCTCCGGACCCTCCCACTGCTCAAGACCCCTACTCGCAAGCGGATTATGGAAATAAAATTAAACTATATGTTAGTCCCGAAATGACCTAGTTTGCGTCGAGCCGACGTTAAACCCCATTTATCTCTCTCTCTCTCTTGTCCGTTTTGTGTAGTATTATAAATGATATTGTTAATAATATCGTGTGGTACTATTTCAGCAGTGCCTTGTAACATCCTACTGAAGAATTATATCGGGTTCACGTCCAGTGAGTCACTGTACTAAGTTTATCCCCAGACAAACAATTAGTTATTATTTCATGTGCATTAGTGCTCATCAAGTACCGTGTCTAATCAGTGGGTCACTGTACCAAGTCTAACTTCCGAGAACGGATGTCAAACAATAAGTTATAATCCATGTGCATTAGTGCTCATCAAGTCATTAGTCCACATAAATCATTAACGATATTGTAATTAGTGATTGTATCGAAATAATCCCACAAGATACACACTATCCCTTTTATTATACATAATTCTTTTTTATGTTTAGAACACAGAAATTATCTCTGCAAAAAAGATTTATTTTATTTGTATGTGTTGGTTTTCATTAGACGTATATTAGGGAACTTACTGTTCATCTTATCTTATCTGATTCCGTATCTAATATGGACGATTGCTGGCCTGTGCTGTCAATAATAAGGCTTGGAATGTACTAATGCAAGGGACAAAGGTTCCAGTCCAGAGTCGGGTTCTTACCTCGCTGGTGTTTTTCACTGTGGACAACTGTGCTTGTAGACGACTTGACTGACACCCTTCTTCGATTAATCCAGTTTTATTCTTGTGCGCAAGTTATTATTGAGAGTCCCGAAAGAATCAAGCTAGGATAACATAGGAATTGGACCCAATTACCCCCCCCCCCCTCTCTCCCCCCTCTCTCCCCCCTCTCTCTCTCTCTCTCTCTTAAACCAAAAAATAAACATCCAGTACTGTCACAGCGATTTTTCACTAACAAAATGACGCCGTCATGTTGACATGGAAAGCGTGGGTTGTAGTCAATCGACAGTAGTGCCGGAAATTGTAAGATATTACGCGAAGGGCTTCAGAAGATTAGCAGAGCTTATACAATCTGCAAAGGCGCATGGCAGAACCTTTAATTCTGCATATCTAGAAATACAGTTGAATCAACATTTTAGGCCGAGTACCCAAATACCCACCCTTTAAATTATGATACGAGCTCTAGTTGTTATTACTCAAGGTTAGGGGAGTTGGGGCTGCCTAGTGGTCTATCTTTTTATTATCATCTTTCCCCAACATTGTCCATTTATATTATTTCTTTTTTTGTGTTCTTCAGTTATTTGTATCTCGTCTTTTGGATTCCTTTGAAATTTTGTCATCCGCCATTACTATGACGTCAGCCGCTAATACAATCAACGCCAGCTACAATATATGTAGTACAGATAGCTATGACGTCAACTGGAAGAATAATATAAGTCAGGCGTTGAGTCAGGTGGTTATTATTTTATATTTTTTGATTCATCTTTTGTTGTTTTGTTATCTATGGCAACTTCTAGCGGTCGACGAACAACCACGTGTCTGGTTTAAAGCTCTCAAAATCCCAGACATTTCTTATAATCATATTGTTTCTTCTTTGAGCGGCATTTAGCAATTGACATAGATAATAAACACAAACACTTAATATGGAACACAATTACTATTTTAATTAAAGCGACGTTTCGTTGAGGATTCTCTCAACGTTTTAAAGCTAATGATTATAAAATTAATATATAGAGGGTTTATATACAAAAAACAAGTAACATTTTTTATTTAAATTAGTAATTGTGTTCCATATTAAGTGTTTGTGTTTATAAACATATTGTTTATATTTTAATTTTCTGAAAAATTAGAATAAATTTAATTTAACGTCCATTTAAGATCATACGATATCAGGTTTAAGACCGGAAGTCTAGCGTGAAGGCTATTCTTAGTCCAAATATTGTTTGTGAATAGAGTCTATTGAATTTTAACAACCTTTCACACATTACATTGTCCTATTGGATATTACGGTACTGTTATGAATTATGTGCCACTGAAATGAATTGGGGTTCAACGCCGCACCGTTATGCTCCGATTGGACTAATGAAGTCAAACACTCTGCTATGATGGAAATTTTACCCGGACAGCGGCACCACGGCCTACTCTTACAGCGAATTCAATGGGACCCCAGTTTTCTTCGTATGCGAACGACTATACTTAGTCCCTTGACAATTGTGTTTTAATAAACCAAGTACGAACAATCCAAACCATAAGACAGAATTCGAAGTCCTAAAAAAGTTATAGGCAAAATAGCGTATTCAAGCAAAATAGTGTAATCAGCAAATGGACTGCTCCTCGTGTACAAAAATACACGACAATCAGTGGTAAGAGGTGTCCGCAAGAGTAAATATATTAGACTTTTTTATCATCAAAACATTTCTTTGCTTTCAGACGAATACTATTGGAAGTATGGGGAAGTTACAATTCGATGTCCACGGTTATCCAGTCGGACTCAAATTCGTTGTCTGCAGTTTTCATGATGAGGACCCAAACAAATTTAAGAACATTGGTTACTGGTCGTCCGAGACTGGTTTAATGCTTGTAGACTCGACTGTCTATCAAAATATTTTCACAGATTTTGGTAATCGAACTTTGGTGATTGGCGCTTTACCTGTAAGTAAGGTTTTTGTATTACCATTTCGATTGATTCCGGGGTTTATTGCCCTAGAAACACACCAGCCCATAAATGAATTATTAAAAATTAATACATACCCAAATATAACTCATTTGATTTATTCGTCTTGATTGTCCTATATAACATTTATAGAATAAAGCGTCATCATGTATTACCTGGAGAAAGGGGTGCTTTCTCAACTTAGTGGTGTTACTTTGTGTACTCCGGACTCTTCCCGCAGGAAAAATGTCTGCGCTTGCTTTATGATAATAACAATAAGACAGCTTGCCGGCGATATCACGCTTGGCGGAAGCAGACAGTAAGCACTAAGAAATATGTCATTGGCAAGACCTCTGTCCTGTATCATTGACAAGGAGGAACCACGCAATAAAATCCCGATGAACTTTCTCTTGACTAGACTTGCCCAGTCTCTTCTTTTTCTTTTTTTTTACATTTCGATTTATATAAAAGTATGAATTTTTGGTAAACCAACAATTTCGTTTCCATTTGTATAAAAAACTTTGAGTAAACCTGTTACGTTTTATTTTGGATTTTTTTTTTGGAAAAGACTGGCCAATTTTTGGTGTGTGGAGAAGACTGGCCACCAGTCTACATCTTGACAGACAAATCAAACCCTCGTTTCATAGTTTTAAGTTCAACTGTTTTTTTTATACAGAGAAATGCAAGGTTGTTATTTTCTGTTGTAGGCAGAACCTTTCAACATCAAGACAACACTGGGTAATATTACCAAATGGGAAGGTTTCTGTATAGATATTCTGGACGAAATGGCGGATAAATTTAATTTCAAGTACGTCTAGTTTCGTTTGTACGAATTCACACAATCGAAGTTACGAAGTTGTATAAAATACATGTATATCTATGTTTTAATATTGGTAATATTTGTGACGTAATACCTGTTGTTTGTGTATTTTTGTTTTTTGCCAACGTGAGCTTAGTCGGGGATATGAGGAAACTTTTGCGCTACGGTGCCCCACCTTATGTTCCTTGGGAAACATTGTCCATCCCATGCTCCCGAACCAAACTGGTCATCTTTGTGTTCCTGAAGCAACGACCGAGAGTTTTACAACATCTAAACGTTGCTAGACTGCTCTGCAATTCCGAACACATAGCTACGTTATCTCTCTTTACAGCAGACACTAGGACGTTAGGTTGTGGCATATTAAACAAGGAGACCGCCATGGAAGACTTAACATTGAACGAACCATGAACTTTGCAACTCGATTAACACAAGCGCGGGTCAGGAGCCAATCGACATTAGTGCCTAAATGTGTAACATATTACGCGAAGGGCTTCAACAGATTAGCAGATCCTTATTTTGTAGATAGGTTATCATATAATCTGCAAAGGCGCATGGCAGAAAATTTAATTCTGCATATCTAGAAATACAGTTGAATCAACATTTTAGACCCAGATACCCACACTTTAAATTATGATAGTTAAACGGAGGAACGAGGTCTAGTAGTTATTACTCAAGGTTAGGGGAGGGAAGGCCTAGTGGTCTAGAGTGTCGCGCTTCGACCTCTAGCTGGCCGGCCACCTCTGGCTTGCGGCTGTGGTTTCGAGCCCTGGTGTGAGCGTTTGTGACATGGAGATAGGGGCGCCTTCGCAGCTTCGTGGGTTTCCTTCGGGCACTCCGGTTTCCTTCCACTGCCAAAGACCCCTACGCGCAAGCGAATTATGAAATAAAATTGAACCATGTGTTGGTCCCTAAATGACCTGGTTGTGTTGAATGGACGCTAAACCCCATCTCTCTCTCTCTCTCTCTCTCTCTCTCTAGTCAGGGTTAAGTAATTATTTCTATTCTGGTTAGGATGAATCATCATGATGGTCCATAATATTATGTTCGGATCAAATTGTAATACAAATTGTTAATTCTTTGTTATAGTTACGTTATTTCTGAGCCTGATGATCGAATCTGGGGTTCACCAGTTGACGACGGCACGTGGAATGGTATAGTTGGACAGGTCGTGAGAGGGGTAAATATTATTCAGACACTAATCTCATTAAAATACAAGGGCCTATTTTATGAAATTGTAACTGAGATAAATCCAAATTTTAGTCATTTGTTAGGGCAATACTAGATTGATTTTAGTGCTACCAACCAAAATTGAAGTATCTACTAAAATTTGATTTTATCTTAAGTAAAGATTTTGAAAAATAGGGCCCAGATGTATATTTCGTTTTTTTTTTTATATACTTTCGATGGTCTACACTATTTGAAGAGCTGTCAAGTTATAGTGGGGGTTTAAGTACAGGGTCAAACGAATGGCTTTTGACCCTAGGACTTCATACATTGATTAATCAATCAGCGTTGACGGTTCTAGTAATTTACCCACAGTTCCGTGTATCAAAAGACCAAGAACTCGCCGTAACAGACTGTTCTGTTGGCTAATCCCTAACCCAGAACACGTTAATGATACCAACTCTTCCAAAACCCAGTGTAGTAAAGATAAGTAAAACGAAATAAAATAATCAGACGGACATAACGCAACTTTATGGTTTTACCAATTCTTAGTTCATTACATGCAACGTTTCAATACTTATTATCAATCAGTGTTATTTCTGTGTAAAAAGAGAAACATAAAACAATTTTTATATCAAAATGTATCTTAAAATGTAACATTTATGTTATTTTTAAAACTAAGCAGTTCTGGGACATTCTGATTTATAAATTGTAGATTACAGGCTATCCCTCCGTATATGTTTAGCACCAGAACTAACTATATGTTTTAATCAGACTGACAGAACATGCTACGTTTCAATACTCCTTATCAATCAGTTTTTTTTTTAAGCAGAAACATAAATCAATTTTTATATTTAAAATTTATCTTAACATGTTTAAAGATTTATGTTAAAACTAGGAAGTTCTGAGACCTTCTGATTAGGAGATTAGGGGTTATTCCTAACAAACTAAATCTTTGTAACGGTTTGAATTCTATTTTATATCAGAACTATGCCTTTGGAGTTGGACCGTTTACCATTACATCTGTGAGAGAAACAGTGATAGATTTTACAAAGCCATATATGGAAGAAGGTATTGGGATTCTTACCAGGAAACCTGACAGTGAATCGAAGAAAATGTTTAAAATGTTCATACCCTTTACGCCGGAAGTGTGGGGGTGTATTGTGGCTGGAGTTATAGCCGTTGGTGTATTGCTGTATATAGTGAATAGAATCACGCCCTACTCTGACCATAAATTAGACAGAACAACAGATCACATGATGTTGAAGGAGAGTATTTGGTTGGTTTATGGGAGTTACATGGAACAAGGTAGGACATGATTGTTGTGATGAGAGGGGTAATAAAATGGCGTTTATTAGGTCAAGAGTACCTCTTGCATTGGGATCATTTAAACACCACCGTTTGATTAGGGTGATAAAGACGGCACCCTTTCATTAAGGAGACAAGACACCTCAAAAGGTGAAAAAGTCGCCATCCTTTCATTAAGGTAATAAAGACAACCCCCTTTGATTAAAGATGAAAAAGACACCATCCTTTTATTCAGGCGATACAGCCCTGTAGCTAACCTTGAGATACCGTGTTAGGTTCTTGTGTTAACCGGGAAGGTTCATCAAGATTTTCTAACGTGCATATAAAAGAAACCTTGACATATGATATCTGATGTAAGAGTAGTTCCTAGCATCACTGTTCGGATAAGCCACACCTTGTAACAACACACTGTATGGCATATGTACGTCTTCATTACCTCTTTCGGGGCAAGGGGGTTGGATGGCCGAACGTGCTGTATCATAAAGGTGTGTCATTGTGTAAACTGGCGTGGTTTCTAATCCCCGGTTGTACGTGACAAGAAGTAGGGTCGCCTGGTCAACCTGTGTTGAGTGGACGTTTAACCCCATTCTCACTGTCTCCCTCTCACTTTCGGTGCAGGATTGTAAGAAGCTAAACCCCATTTCTGTTAATTTCTGTTATCGAATATATTTGAGTTAATATTTATATATTCTAGGTGGTGACCCGCAACCAAAGAGTATATCCGGTCGACTTATTTTAGGCTTCTGGTGGCTGTTCACTATTTTAATGACATCTACCTACACGGCTAATCTAGCTGCCTTTCTTACTGTAACGATAGCTGAGAAACCCATCAACAGTTTAACAGAATTATCCGAACAGAGTGACATCCTTCCGCTCGCCAAATATGGTTCGAATCTATATACTTTATTTAAGGTAAGAAACAGTTGATACAGGTGGCAGTGGTCTGTCTGTATAGTTTATAAGTGTTAGGTACATGCCCTGTATGGTCCATATTCGAGCTAGGTTTGAGGTACAATTCGTCGGTAGGTAGACGAATAGGTAGACGAAGTGACGTATCGTCAACATAGAACCTGCTGACGATACGTCACTTCGTCTACCTACCGACGAATTGGCCCAAAGTGGTTTGGGAAAGCGAGTTGCGGCGGCCCATCTTCTGAGGTCTGAGATTTTCAATCTAAGGTTTGTTCGTGGTATATGGTGTAAGTCCGGTGGCCTTAACATCATGGTTTTATTTCGCGTTTTATCTTAACTGTGAATACATGTACTAATGTTGTTATTTTTGCGGACGTTAAACCACCCCACTTCTCTCCCTCGCTCTACTTTCACTTGCAGGAAGCGGATGGTGGAATTTACGAAGATGTCTGGAACATGATGGGGAACATGCCCAGAATAACAAATAATCAAGACGCTCTTAAATTGGTAGAACAGGGTTCGACAGCTTTTATGACGGACCGATCACAGTTAGAATATATCGTTTTAAATGATTGTGAAACTTATTCACTGGCCGATGAATCGTTTAATACAGCCGGTCTAGGGTTTGTCATGCCAGAAAATGCAGTATTTAGCGATGCCTTTAACTATCAGTAAGTATATGAGTTTTTTTTATCGATTTAGTCTTGGTTTGAATGTTAGGCTTCTTTATACCTTTGAGAGAGAGAGATAGACCAGGATAGAGAGAAAGAGAGAACTGGGGTTTAACTTCAACTAGACACAAACTAGGTCATTTCGGGACTAAAATATGTTTTAACTTTATTTCAATAATTTGCTTGCGCGTAGGGGTCTTTAGGAGTGGGAGGAAACCGGAGGACCCGGAGAAAACCCATGAGTTTGAATATACCTTCCGAAATATCAAGACCAGTTTTCTTCTAATGGAAAACATTCGTCTCTCGTTGTTCCTTTTAATGTAACGGGTTCTTCTTAGCTAATGTAACGTAATGATCTCTACTAATGTACAGGCGTGATCTGTCCTCATCTCGGGATTTGATTGCTCTCCATGTACGGACTTATGTAAAGACTTGACCTCTTCCAATGTAAGGACTGAATCTCTCCTTACGTAAACAGTTACATCCGCCCTTATGTAAAAGCTACATCCAACCTAACGTCAAAGCTACATCCGCCCTATTGTAAAAGATACGCCCACCCTAATGTAAACAACTACATTCAGCCTATTGTAAAAGTTACATCCGCCCTAATGTAAAAGCTATCCTAATGTTAAGACCACGTCCTTGAAAATATAAATAATTTGCGAATATAATTATCTAAAGACTTTTAATTGTCCTTAGCTATTTTAACCTTCCCTTAGGGTAGGATGACAAGTCTGTGTTGACACCTAGGGCTATTTGTGATTACATCTCTAAACACTTTCCGTTAATTTAACAAAAAAGGAAGAAAGGATAGAGGAATGTGGGTTATACTACAACCAATTCCCGGGAGAAATCAGTCCAGATTCCATAAATACATTACGAGTAAAATCCAGGTAATGGAATATAGACTTACCCCATGGGGATGTGTCATAGTAAATTCATCGCGTTCCCAAGGACACGTAATAACATAACATTCGCATGGCTAAATTACATCGGGTGTTCCCCAAAGCGTAAGGGAATTCTTTTAAAGCAAACGCGTCTACCGCTACTGTCCCGAATCCGGCATACGTAATTTACTGCCAAAGAAATAAAAGCTATTGAAGTGTTTAAAAAAAAAAACCTTTTAGAATACACAGTAATCATTTTTTATTTTACTGCGAAATTATTGAATCTTTTGAGTTACCGGTATTGAAGAATTTAAAACCGAGGAAATAGCTTTAGTGCCCTTCTCACAGAAACAGACTAATTTTATATTGCGGAGGATCAATTGGTTTTTAAAGTGGTGTTTAAGAGCGAGTTCGCGATAGCACCAGGCAGGGGGTGATAAGGTGCTAGTCAGGGATTTCGACCAAAATTTATATGTTGGTGGAGGGTGGTGCCCTAAGCAGGCATGCGCCATATCTCGGACATCCTTGCACCCTTGGCTGAGAAAATGGGAAAAACGTGTTTTCGACATCGAAATGGTCGATTTTCACCGATTTTTCAACGTAAAGTTTGTAATACGCTCACGGAGATACTAGACGACAGCCAGCCACCAAATTTAGCAGTATATTAGAGGGGACCATGCTCCCATGCCATGACGAGTTTCATGTCGATCGGACCTCGGTAACTCTATAAACCGACATCATTGAAATAGCACTAGCGAAACTCGTTTCAGGGACGAGGTTCATACGTAGACGCGTAGCAAGTTCTTTCCATGGATCAGGGAAACCGGTTCATACTACATTGGAAGCACATACCCTCCACCACACAATAGAAAAATAAAAATG
This sequence comes from Patella pellucida, assembly GCA_917208275.1. Taxonomy (NCBI): domain Eukaryota; kingdom Metazoa; phylum Mollusca; class Gastropoda; family Patellidae; genus Patella; species Patella pellucida. The sequence goes on along the minus strand of OU795036.1, from coordinate 93,871,072 downwards.
ACTGGAATCCAACTGGAAGTGTCCCTACTGATCAAATGAAAAATTACCAAATCTCGATATTTTCGTTTTTTATATAATTTTGAAATGTATTATCATGCTTCATAATATTGTTGCACAGGGCATCAAATCAAATATTTTAGGCACGTTTACTCTGGTTTAAGATTTCAGTTGCATAGCACTAAAAACCAGCGGCTGCCAGGCAGGATACGCCCACATTTTCGAGAGATGGATAGAGAACAAGCAAAACCGAAAGTGATTTTTCCTACAATCAAAGGCCATAATCAAGTTACAATTTGATATGCGCAAATATCGAAAAGTATCAAGATATTTAGGTTATAAACATGCATTTCAAGTTTCATCAAAATCGAAATACCATTTTTTAACAGTATTTGCGTACAAACAGCAGCCATTTTGTATTGTAATTTTGGTCCTATTTTCCCGAAATATGAACTCAACCTTTCTTAGCTTGTAACGGTGATATAATCAAACAATTTTTTAAATCGGATAATAATTGTGACCTCCAGAGAGACCACAAGCTAAACAAAGGCGATTTTGCATATAATCAAGGGGCATTAATTCAGGAAGTTACGATACGATATGCGCAAATATCAAAAGGACCCAAGATCTTTGGGTAATATCCATGCATTTCAAGTTTCGTCAAAATCGAATTAAAATTGGGACCTCTACAGGGTCGACGACCTTGATACACCATTTTTCAACAGTATTCGCATACGAACGGCGGCCATTTTGTATGGTAATTTTGGTCCAATTATTCCGAAATTCGAACTCCCCCTTCCTTAGGGTGTAACGGTGATATAATCAAACGATTTTTTAAATCGGATAATAATTGTGACCTCTAGAGGAACCACAAGCTAAACAAAGGCGATTTTGCGTATAATCAGGGGCCATAATTCAGGAAGTTACAATCCGATATGCGCAAATATCGAAAGGAACCAACAACTTTGGGTTATATCCATGCATTTCAAGTTTCATCAAAATCAAATAAAAATTGTGACCTCTACAGGGTCCACAACATTGATATACCATTTTAAACAGTATTCGCGTACGATCGTCGGCCATTTTGTATGGCAATTTTGGTCCGATTTTCCCGAAATTCAAACTCAACCTTCTTTAGGGTGTAACGGTGATATAATCAAACGATTTTTTAAATCGGATAATAATTGTGACCTCCAAAGAGACCACAAGCTAAACAAAGGCGATTTTACGTATAATCAGGAGCATTAATTCAGGAAGTTACGATCCGATATGCGCAAATATCGAAAGGAACCAAGATCTTTGGGTTATAACCATGCATTTCAAGTTTCATCAAAATCAAATTAAAATTGTGACCTCTACAGGGTCCACAACCTTGATATACCACTTTTTAACTGTATTCGCGTACAAACGGCGGCCATTTTGTATGGCAATTTTGGTCCGATTTTCCCGAAATTCGAACTGAACCTTCCTTGGGGTGTAACGGTGATATAATCGAACGGTTTTTTAAATCGGATAATAATTGTCGGCTCAAGAGGGACCTCAAGCTAAAATAGGTGATTTTTCGGACAATCAGGGGCCATAATTCAGGAAATTACGCTCCGATAGGCGCAAATATCGAAAGGAACCAAGATCTTTGGGTTATAAACATGCATGTCAAGTTTCATCAGAATCTGTTCAAAATTGTGACCTCTATAGGGTCCACAAGCTAAAAGCGTGATTTTTCGTACAATCAGGGGCCATAACCCATGAAGTTTCGATCCGATACATGCCAATATCGAAAGCAGCCGAGATCTTTTGGGGATAAAGCTATATTTTAAGTTTCGTCAAAATCGGACAAGAATTGTGACCTGTAGAGGGTCCACAAACAATAGTGGACGGACGTCCGGACGGACGGACGGACGGACAGGGGCGACGACATAATACGTCCACATGAAAATGTGGGCGTATAAAAATCTCAATGTTCCATTCTGATCAAATGAAAAATTACCAAATTCAAGATTTTCGGTTATTTATACAAAATGGATATTTAAATTTATCATTATACATCACATATTGTCAGATAGCATCAAATCAAGTATTCCAGGCAGGCTGACTTTGGTATAAAATTTCAGTTGCATGCCAAACTCAAAAATCTCAATTTCTCTGAGTTTACAACAGTACGAGTACAAGTTCGCTGTAGTATCACCAGGCAGGATAAATTTAAATTTAAAATTGATTTGCGATTTGATTTGAGATTTGCGATTTGATTTGATTTGATTTGAGATTTGATTTGATTTGATTTGATTTGATTTGATTTGAGATTTGATTTGAGATTTGATTTGAGATTTGATTTGATTTGAGATTTGATTTGATTTGAGATTTGATTTGATTTGATTTGATTTGATTTGAGATTTGATTTGAGATTTAATTTGATTTGATTTGAGATTTGATTTGAGATTTGATTTGAGATTTAATTTGATTTGATTTGAGATTTGATTTGAGATTTGATTTGAGATTTGATTTGAGATTTGATTTGAGATTTGATTTGATTTGAGATTTGATTTGAGATTTGAGATTTGAGATTTGATTTGAGATTTGATTTGAGATTTGATTTGAGATTTGATTTGAGATTTGATTTGAGATTTGTTTTGAGATTTGATTTGAGATTTGATTTGAGATTTGATTTGAGATTTGATTTGAGATTTGATTTGAGATTTGATTTGAGATTTGATTTGAGATTTGATTTGAGATTTGAGATTTGAGATTTAAGATTTGAGATTTAAGATTTGAGATTTGAGATATTTAAGATTTGAGATTTAAGATTTGAGATTTAAGATGGCAAAAAGCGAGTCTTGTGGGCGGTCTTGCGAACGATGATGACACCGACCAGTTTCACGATTCACCGGGGTCACGCAACTAAGTTATGTGCGTTATATGTCCCTTTACCGCAAAAATGCTGAAAAATATGGTATAAAAATACACATTTTTGACCAACTCACAACGCAACTAAGGCTTGGATTCCAGTCATTTTTATTTTTGCATTTCAAGCAACTATTACCACCCTTCAAAACCACATGACCCAAACCGACCAATTATACGGAAAGAAGGGGCTATCGAGCTTGTTACATGTGTCTGTATTTCAGTGTGCCGTTGGGTGTCGTCGAAAATCCGTTATATCTCACAATGTTTAAGGTATTTAGAGGATCATGCATGCTCATTCGAGAGACCACGGTCCACTTACCTTTCACCCAAGAAGTCATTATCACTCGACTTCCCTACGCTCAGAGAAGCTTTCCCAAAGTTAGGCCAAAATTGAGGTGAAAATCATGCCATTTTGACGTGAAAAATGACACTTTTAGTTCTCCTATTCAGGGAGTGATTCGGGGGAAATCGTTTTGCCACGTGAGACCTGACCCCAATGGGGGACCATAACCAAAGTATGGTTGGGAAATTCCTACCTGCCACCTTATCACTTTTTCCCGATTTTGCCCGGTGCTCTCGCGAACCCGCTCTTAACAACCATCGCATGCAACCGTCGCATCCGACCAACTCTTCAGACAAATGGTCGGATGGATGGCTTGTTGTATGAATAGGATCAGTTCTATTCTCATCCGACCAACTGATGCAATACCCAATCAAATTGAGTTATATTAGAAGACAGTATATGCCTTGACAACCAGAATTCCTGCAATCAAAATGCCTTCTTCTGTCGCTTCGATTGCTTCGACCTCCTCTAAAATGAACCTTAGCCTAACAACCACTGAATTAGAGTGTCTAAATAAACGGCGCTTTAGGGTGGTAAAACTATTTATTTACATTGGAGTGGGAGTTTTGATATCTTGGTAAACGGAGTGGGGGTTGACGCCTTAATTTGATATCTAGGAAAACGGGGTCAGAGTTGGCGCCCCAATTTGATATCTAGGAAAACGGAGTGGGGATTTGCAACCAAAATTGATATCTCGGTAAACGGACTGGGAGTTGGCGCCTCAATTTGATATCTCGGTAAACGGAGAGGGAGTTGGCGCCCCAAATTGATATCTAGGTAGACGGAGTGAGAGTTTGCGCCTTAATTTAATATTTCGGTAAACGGATATCATTTATCATTTAACAAGAAAATAAATATTTGAGTTAATGGTGATTTTACGGAACATTTAACAAACATTCGTCATCAACATTAATCTAGATTCTTGCTAAACAAACAGTGATATCGATTAATTATTCAACCATTTAATAGGGCGCGATCAACAAATGTCAATTTGTGCCTTTAAAATGTATTAGGGTTGAAGTTATGTGTTATTGGTGTATTCCAAGATGGCGATAATGACGTCAGACTTGGTTCATAGTCAACACTTGTTAATCATGGGACTAAACAATTCAAAGATTACGGCAATGGCGTCATGCCCGGTTTATATTAAATATTTGTTAATCATGGGACGACACAATACCAAGATGGCGGTGATGACGTCAGACTCAGTTCATAGTCAACACTTGTTAATCATAATAATCATAATAATAATCGCGTCATTTTACAAGGGTAGCAAATTAGGCCTGGGGCCTTTTTCCAATTTGGCCCTTGGCACAGATCGTGCAAATGATTTCGATCATTACTGCAGGAAGAAACCGAGGAACTCGGGGGAAACCTGCCTGATCGGACGGGAGACCGAATATCCCTCTCACTTACAACGATAAAGTTCATGCCCTGAGGTGGGATCGAACCCTCGTTGCATTGGTGAGAAGCCGCCTCTCTATCGCCACGGCTATCCGACCCGGGATGGCATAGTTCCAAAATGGCGGCGATGACGTCGCGCTCAGTTCAGCGTCAATACTTGTTTATATATATTTCATGTATAATTATTTTAGTATTTCCTGTATTTTTAGCATCATGAAGATGCAGGAAGCCGGATTAATCGACAAATGGAAACAGAAATGGTGGCCCAGTTCGGATCAATGTTCCGGATCAGACCGAACAAGTCAAGCGCAGACGTTAGGTCTGGACAGTTTAGCCGGTCCTTTCTTCATCTTTCTATCGGTGGCCGGAACTGCCGCCATATTGCTATTAATCGAACTATTCTATTATTCTAAAGGTATTGTTGGGTTGACTAAATGTTTGAAAATCAGCGGAAATAAAGAGCCATCAGAAAACGAAAAGGAATAATTTTTAACGGTCATTACACACAACTTCCCATCAAAGCATACAACCAACAGTGTACGAATCCAGGAAACGCACTACTTTTCGCGATTGATCTTAGTGACATTTTCAACTTTATAACATTTATTGAATGTATTTAATAGACCAAGAATATGCCATGACTTCCGACTTGCGTTACCAGGAAGTTGGACTTAATTGTCTTAGTTTTGTTTGAATAATGGCCAGAAATTAATATTTGATGAGTAATACTTCGCGGAAGACGGGACTCGGATATATATCGCATTAGCTTCCAATAATACACTTCAAATATTTTATGATTCCTTGTTGTGTTAGGTAAATCGAGGGCTGAAAGCCAGAACTGCCTATCTCCAAAATTGACGTTTTGAGAAAATGAAGATTTAAAGTTTGACTGAATTTTAAAAATCAGGTAATTGTTGAATTTAGATGATTTTTGGTAATTACGTGTGTATTAATAGCTGAAAACAAATGTTGAATGGTCAATAGGCTTATTGCAGTAGTTTTCAATTTTTTCATAATTATGGATTATAGACACTTCTGGTTGATATAAATTCAACCAATATGGGAAGTCAACATTGGAGATATCCTTGTTCTGGTACATTGACAAGGCAGTTTCGGCAGTGTTTTATCAGCAAGAACTGCACAAGTGGGATATATACATATCTTGCATTAAGTTCCATATGTAAATACACATCATTGAGCAAATTAAAATGACAGCAAGAACTCTCTATCTGGAGATACGTTTTTTTGCTTCGAAAAAAAATAAGTGGTCCTGTACTTAACAATATATGACTTCTTTGTTGCGTCATTGTTTATAAAGATAGGACTTAGACAATTTTTGCTGAGAAACTTCACGAAATTTCGAACTGTTTGGTGTATTTAACTCATTTTTGGCAATTTTGGAGATAGAAACTTCTGGCCTTCAGCCCTCGAAATGGTCCTTTCGCGATTAGGGAGATGTGGGGGGAATGATTGAGGATGCTCAGATCATGGAAACGGGTTTCTACTTTTATCAACACCGAAAAGAGGGGTATTACATAGGCTAGGCCTGTTCCCCAATGCCACTCAGACAACCTGAATAAAATATTGATTACCCCCCCCCCCCGAAACATCGTTCTTAATTACATTGTAAAATTATAGATGTCTCTTTGAAACTAATCATTTAAAAGGAGAATAATGAGCACTATTTGAAATTGTGTTAAATTAATCAAGTAATATTTTAGTTTTATTAATTGTAAGTGTATAGTTCTAAAATATGTAAATATGTTAATTTAATAAAATTATAGTAATGAATAAACGAAACACGTTTTATCTTTAAACATCAACCGAGAGAGAGGGGGAGCGAGAGAGGGATGGAGATAGAGAGGGGGAGCGAGAGAGGGATGGAGATAGAGAGAGGGAGCGAGAGAGGGATGGAGATAGAGAGGGGGAGCGAGAGAGGGATGGAGATAGAGAGGGGGAGCGAGAGAGGGATGGAGATAGAGAGAGGGAGCGAGAGAGGGATGGAGATAGAGAGGGGGAGCGAGAGAGGGATGGAGATAGAGAGAGGGAGCGAGAGGGATGGAGATAGAGCGGGGGAGCGAGAGAGGGATGGAGATAGAGAGGGGGGGGAGAGAGGGAGGGAGATAGAGAGAGGGGAGAGGGAGGGGGATAGATTGGAATAGGGGCGAGAGAGAGAGAGGGAGAGATAGAGAGAGAGAGATAGAGAGAAAGAGAGGGAGGGGCATCAGCTGGGATATTGAAGTAAGCTATGCCTTATATGTTAGTGGAGGGGGTGGGGTGGCCTAGTGGTCTAGAGTGTCGCGCTTCGACCTCTAGCTGGCCGGCAACCTCTGGCTTGCGGCTGTGGTTCCGAGCCCTGGTTTGAGCGTTTGTCGCATGGATTTAGGGGCGCCTTTTCAACCTCGTGGGTTTCCTCTGGGCACTCCGGTTTCTCCCACTGCTGAAGACCCCTACGCGCAAGCTCATTTTTGAAATAAAATTAAACTATATGTTAGTCCCGAAATGTTGCGTTGAGTGGACGTTAAATCCCATCTCTCTCTCTCTCTATATATATATATATATATATATATATGTGTTAGTGGACGTGTCCTGATCAACAGTCTTACCGAGCTGTCATAAAGACATTACTGGTTAGTGACTGACTTCCACTTCTGATATGTTGGTGATATTGGTCGTAGTAAGCTACCACACATGTTAGTCAGATGGTTCTACGCGATAAATAGGGTTCAACGTCCAAACACACACGTTGGTCAGAGAACAGCTGGTACGTGGGGCAATTACGTTTAAAAATCCACCAATTGTGTTAGTACGAGAGAGACAGAGCTTAGCATCCATTCAACACAAACTAGAACATTGCAAATACGGGTACAACTGATTGGGAAAGCGATCCAATTGTTTAACACCGATTCGTCTCCGTAAAATAGCCACTTTACTTAATGACATATATTAAGATTTAGAGGGCACACACACACTCCAAATTGTGCACCTGACAATGGCATCACGACATACCCCTATTCCAAACTGATTCCAAGGGCCGGTGAATTTTTTGCCAGTGGTACACAAGGAGCATCTTGGTCGGGCCATCCGTCCTATATATCAACACTGGCAAAGTACATATAAGCTAATTTATCCACGAATGAAAAGTAAACACAGAGACAGGACAAAACAAATCGACCCACAAAAACATTTCAATAGAAAACACGTTGAAGACATAAATAACAAACAGATAAATGATGTATAATTTAGCCGAGATAACTGTTGTTGTGAGAAATAGTTGGGTTATTAGCGCTGTGTGTTTGTCTCCTATTTTGTCAAGCGATGTTTGTTTTTATGTCTCAGCAATGATTGAGAAAGCATGTCAGATAAAACCCAATATATTGACGTACATTGATTTATATAGCCATAGAGGTGATCAATTGTATTGCGTATTACCACCAACAAATCCACATCATTTAACCCAATTCTGCGTCACTTACGGGTGGTGGCTATAAGACTGGGCAGGCTGACTTAAGCCACGGAGGTGATTAATTTTATTGCGTATTATCGCCGACAAATTGACATCATTTAACCCAGTTCTGCGTCGCTTAGGGGCGGTGGCTATAAGAAATGAAATGAAATGAAATGGGGTTTAACGTCCTACTGTTCTGCTCCTACCCTGGGGGTGGCTAAACGACTTAGTAACCTGACCCAAGCCATAAAGGGGATTTATTTTATTGCGTATTATCACCGACAAATTGACATCATTTAACCTAGTTCTGCGTCATTTCCTTCTTGTGTGTTCTGGCCCCGAGTTCACAAAGCATTCTCAGATTTAAGTTAAGAACTTACTCGACTTTTAATCACTGTTTATGAGAAATATGTTTGATCCAGAAACACAAAACTTTTCAAATACATGTAGTTTCTTATTGATGTATTTGATACATAAGCAGTATTTTTTTTTTATAAAAGGCTATAGTTTAGATTAAATTCTTAACTTTTGTCTGATAATGCTTTGTGAACTCAGGGCCAGAACTAAACCATGGCGACTTCTCCCTCATCATGGCAAGTAGGCAAATTGGCGGTAAGATTTGCACCAGTCAATCAAGCAATGCCACCTTCGTGATACCCCTACAACCTAACCCACCCTGCGGACAATACTAAGTGTAGTATATATAGGCAGTGCCCCCTAACGATTCTACCCGGCGGACACATGAAGTTGCACCCTGAAGATTTCTCCCGGCCGACAAATGCAATCCCCCATCCCCGCCAGTGTTTTTTACGTATTATTATTATGCATTTATATATCGCAAATTGCTCTGTTATCCAGTGCGCTTTACAATATAGGTAGTAAAGCAAACATAAAAATACAAAAGGAATATACAGATAAGGCAACATATTTCAGGAAAGGCACGTACATTTCAAACTCATAAAATGCCACCTATATAAATAAGTGTGTAAAATATTAAAACATAAGGAAATTAAAAAAAAGGAGAAAAATATCTCAGCTAAAAGCTATCTGTAACATCGCATTTTAGAAAAATTTATTATTCAAAATTTGAATGCACCTAACTTGCTAATAAAGACAGACATATGCCATACATTTGGTTCTGTGTGACATTGTTATTGAACTGTGTCATGCCAACTGCTGTTTTCGCTGTAAGGAGTAGAAACGTTTCACATTATCGAATGTTGTGTTACATGCTCGGCTGTCTGTGTTTGGTAGAATCGAACCCAGGACTAATTAGCAAAGCGGGGACACACACACTCCTTTTAGTAATGTCACCTTAGTAAATAACATAAGTCTACAATAGTTAGTTATGAATGAATGAAATGGGGTTAAGCGTCCTACGCTTCTGCACCTAACCTGGGCTAATGGAAGACGGGCCAAATAGTTATGAGGTATTATTACATAAACTCTGTCAAAATATAATTGTACCAAAGTTAATTAACATCATGGTAATTTTATATGTACTAGACAAAAACCAAACACTGAAGTTGTCTGAGTATTAATAAAATACTAATCGAATCCGAAACTACGAAACTAAACTGGGCCTACATTAATTGTAGCCGTTGAAACATGGCTTAAACCAAATGATACGGTTACTCTACACAAACTTTTGCCATGAAATTATTCTGCAGTTACTGAAAATCGAATAGGTCGTAGAGGAGGCGGACTAGCTGTTTTTCATAAATCGGTACTAGAAACATCAAAAAATCAGTCCCTTGGTCCTTTCACGTCTTTTGAGCACCTTGACATACTTGTAAAATGTTCTAATGATGTCCTTAGAATTGTTTGTTTATACCGTCCACCTTCATCCAGTGGTGATGTTTTTCTCAGTGAATTCACTGATCTACTGTACGAAACTTTTGACTCATCTTCTCGTTTACTACTTGTTGGGGATTTAAATCTACATCTCGATGATGTCAAGTGTAGCATATCAAATAAATTTTATGATATTTTAGATTCATTTAATCTTAAACAGCATACTACTGGCAGTACGCACAGAAAAAGTCATTTACTTGATGTGGTGATAACTAGGGTTTTAGACGACACTGTGGAAGATGTCCATATTTGTGATGACCAGGTCTCAGACCACTTTAGCATATTTACTAAGCTCAAGATAAAAAAACCCGTACCTAAACAACAGACAGTTACATATAGAAAAATACGTAATATTAACATTGAAGATTTTCGATCTGATATTATTAACTCTAAAATATTAAAGGAACTCGACAGAGCAAATATTGATCAACAAATTAATCTTTATAATGACACTCTAAGAAATATTCTGGATGACCATGCTCCCATTAAAAAAGCCAAATTTACTCTTCGACCAAATCAGAAATGGTTTACTGATGAAATTCGACAGAGTAAAATCCATAGACGGTCCGTGGAAAGGCTTTGGTGAAATTCTAATCTTGAGATTAATAGACAGCTATATACTCAAGCGAGGAACAAAACAAATAATTTGATTGGTAGAGTAAAAAAAGACTATATTTTAGAACAAATCAATGTTAATAAGGATAACCCAAAAGTACTTCAAAACATAGTCAATAGTATCCTGAAACCGCATAATCAACAAATACTACCAGATAATACGCATGATGCTGACCTTGCTGAAGAGTTTTCTAAATATTTTAGTGACAAGATTGATAATATTAGGACTGAACTTGAAACAGACAATAACTCCGAGACAACATGTCTATATCACCACCTTCTCAAGTTATGTCAGAATTTTCCCTGACATCAGACAAAGAAATCAAGCAACTTGTTGCCAAATCATCGTCTTCGACATGCGAGTTAGATCCGCTTCCATCACCGCTTCTGAAACTGTGCATCAACGAACTGTGTCCTGTTCTTACTTATATTGTAAATACATCATTATCAACTGGTACCTTCCCTGATGTTCTGAAAAAAGCTTTAGTTTTTCCCTTAATCAAAAAAAGTACTTTAGACAGTAACATCTTCAAAAATTATCGGCCAGTATCTAACCTATCATTTTTATCTAAACTTGTAGAAAAAGCAGTGTCTGTTAGATTTAAAGATCATTTAAAATTTCAGCATCTGGACGAACCCTTTCAATCCGCATACAAAAAACTCCATAGTACAGAAACGGCTTTACTCCGAGTGCAAAATGATATTTTAATTAATCTAGATAATAAAAATGTTGTTTTTCTTGTTCTTCTTGACCTAAGTGCTGCTTTTGATACCATCGACCAAGCACTTCTACTTACACGTTTAAAAGATTATTTTGGAATTACTGGCTATCTCCTGAAATGGTTTGAATCATATCTCACTTCACGAAAACAGTCTGTTGTCATAAATAAGCAGTCATCAAAACCAGTAGACATAAAATATGGAATTCCGCAAGGATCAGTCCTCGGTCCGTTTTTATTTACGGCTTATACTTGCCCACTTGGTAAACTTCTTAGAGATCACAATTTAGACTATCATATATACGCAGACGACACACAACTGTATGTGGCTGTAACACCCGACAACGAAAGTAAACAAATCATTAAGTTGGAGAAGTGTATTGATAATGTAAAAAACGGGATGAAAAACAACTTTTTAAAACTAAACGATGATAAAACTGAATTATTAAAAATAGGAACCGATCATAGACTCTCATCAATTATTACAAAATGTGTTAAAGTGGTTGGTGCTGTCATACATCCAAGTAACAGTGTACGGAACCTCGGTGTTAAATTTGGGAAAATTTTTGACATGAAAGAACATGTGTCGAATATGTGTAAATCCGCCAATTTTCAACTATATAATATAGGTCGCATAAGAAACTTTATTGATACTGATACTGCTAAAATGCTTGTCAACTGACTAGTAACCTCCCGCCTTGATTATTGTAATTCTTTATTGTTTAACTTGCCTTCTCTTCAACTAAATAGATTACAAAAAATTCAAAACAAAGCCGCCCGAGTCATAACTAGAACTAAACTTTGTGAACATATCACCCCTATTTTACACCAACTGCATTGGCTGCCAGTTACTAGCAGAATTGAATTTAAAATACTCTCTCTAACATACGCTGTCATTAATATTGAAGACTCACCTGACTACCTCAAACAACTAGTGACCCCATATATTCCTACACGCACACTTAGATCACAAAACAAAACTTGCTAATGCCCTATCATGCAAAATCCTCATTTGGGGAAAGATCATATAGTTTTGCTGCTTTTAAACTATGGAATAAGTTACCTTCTGAAATTAAAGATTCCCCTTCCCTGCCTGTTTTTAAGAAAAAGTTAAAGACCCACCTTTTTAAAAGCCATTTTAATTGTTCAATGCTTAAGCTTTTTAAGAGTTTACTTTTTAGTATTGCATACCATATTTTATTCTAATTGTGCAATGTTCTTATTATTGAGATGTTTTATATTTTATACTTTTACAATAATATAATAGCGCCATAGAGCAATCTAAGTATTGGATTATAGGCGCTCTATAAATAAATTATTATTATTATTATTATTACATTATTAACGATTCCGACTCTATACAATTAGTATTGATTGCTTCGATCAATAATTCGATTAACCGCCACAATAGATACGACACACATATTACCCTTAAAAAAAGGGTTCATTAAATCTATAGTTCGTTTCGGTAATAAAATATTTAATAACTGAGATATATCAATGACCGGTGATATAATCTCAATGAGTGTAATACATACGATTTAATCTGCTTATGGTAAAATGAAGATAATGATTACTGCGTCTATAACATTTTTGGGGGAATTAGGAGGGACAGAAATAGAAATAGTAAGATCAGATTATTTTGTAATGTTGTTTTATTTATCGTAAATCATTATACTTTCTCTCTTTAATAAATGAATTTTACATACAACAACAGAATGTCAACGACCAACCGCTATATTATAATAACATGTACACTAGAACGACCAACCGCTATATAGAGAATCTCCTATGAGTGTTTTTTGATACCAAAAAATATCAACACAAGTTGATAAAGTAAAAAAAAACGAGGCTCTGCCGAGTTTTTTTACTTTATCAACGAGTGTTGATATTTTTTGGTATCAAAAAACACGAGTTGGAGATTTTATTTATCACCCAATCCTTTCTTACATGCACAAATAAATAAATATAATTCTTTGGTATAGATTTCACTTTTATAGAACCTAATTACATTACAGCGTAGTGATACATCATTTTTGGAAAGCAGTTTAGCTATTGTATAGTCCTATATACTGACCCAGTTTTTTCCTTCAAAAAAAAAAGTCACTCTTTACTGAAACAAAGTGATTTCTTTAAAATAAAAGAAAGTAGTTCCTTTTTGATTGACCAATCAAATTTAAGTAAAGCAAGATCACCACTGTGTATATATCACAGTAGATTATGTAATTTATCACACAAGCGATATCTACTGTCAAATGTATTATTGGGTGATAAATTATAATAACATACAGGGACAGGTATTTGGATAATAGAACGGACCACTGCAATATTAGTATTACATACCGGGACAGGTGGTTGTAGTAGGCCACCTCAATATTACTACTACATATGTCATATAATACAAATTTCAATTACAAATGTAATGTAATAAATATTATTAGGCACCTGCCCCAGTAACAGTAACAGTTAAGCACCTGCCCCAGGGACCAAGGGTATATAATATGCACAGCCATCATAAAACATTTTAGACCAAAAACAATATTAGGTGTGGTGCAATACCTCCTCGACGGGGAGTGTCCGTTTCTCTAGACTAAGTCCCGTACAAAGCGATGAACCAAGAGACGAGATAATGCAGATGTTGCCAACAATAATAATCGAATAATCGTTATGACTTGCTTGTATCAAGTGATATTCAATAATGATGAACACGTGGATAACAAAATACCAGGAAGATTTACATGATACAACTGATGTACGTCGATATAAAACAACATATCCACTTGTCACATACACTTGGTGTTAAATTATTCAATACATTTAATGAGAAAAAAGTGACATTAGATAATAGAGATAGGAGATAATGATCAATCCCAATCGATATTTGTAGAGTTAACTCCCCTGTTTTCAAGGTATATGACGGGATAAATTTGTAGATAATAGAGATAAGAGATTTTGATCAATCCAAATCGATACTCTTACAGTTAACTCCCCTGTTTTCAAGGTATATGACGAAATAAATATGTAGATAATAGAGATAGGCGATGTTGATCAATCCCAATCGATACTCCTAGAGTTAACTCCCCTGTTTTCAAGGTTTAGAACAAGATTAATATGTCAAATAGGTTAACGAGAAGATGAAATTAAGATGATATTGAATGATACAGGATCCATTAGCGCTAGCCTTAATATATAGATATAGATAGCAATGACGAACCCTAGATTAATACCGTGATACAAAAACAATTAGTTCTAGTCTTGATAAAGATGGCAATGACGAACCCTAACCCTAGATGTATATACCATGATAAAGAAGCCATTAGTGCTAGGGTTGATATCTAGATACAGATATATCAATGATTCCGATATAGATATCTAGATGGTTGAAGGTTATCTATATACAATATCTTTCTAATCCCCTTTCCCTAGGTTCGTATTAAAATCTTAATGATATCATGATGTAGAATACATGTAAGTGTCAATTGGGGCGTTTACAAGCTCCAAATTTATTTCAAGGACAAATTTGGCATCTAAAAGTTTTTTTCGTCAGACGAAACATTTTCTGGGCGTGGAGCCTGCTACAAACGATGTCACAATCCCAATAAAATCTTGGTATAAATAAACAAGCACCAAGATTTATCTATAGAATTGGCTATTTTTACTATTATAGCTCATAAATAGATAATACAAAATTAATGTATTAAAAATTTCATTCAATTAGCCGCATTTCCAGCGAGGATATTAGGTTTTGAAGGTTTGACAAGATGTGTGCATTAATTGCAATCACCGCACTGGTTGTTCGAAGCTTAGCTTCACCATTTATAACTTTCCAGGCCTAAAGAAAGACCTACAATAGGCAGATATAGTTAATCATATTAGCAAACAACATGAATATACACACATGTATTAGACAATTCCCTTGGTAAAAGTATTTGTTCAATACGGACAAAATAATTGCTTTTGACAATGGAGCGCAGTGCATGTTCCTTGGGCTCAAGGGACACTAAAATACACCACCACTTACATGGGTTTATCAAAGTACTATATTGGCTACTAAGTGCAGGGAACTATAATGATTGTTCCCTGTAAAATAGGACCAGGGAATAATATCTCATACTTGTTATACTTGGATCAATTTAAAACTAACATGATAACCAGTATGTACTGAGGACTTTAGCCATGACAACGGGTTTCCATCTGGTCCACACGGAACGCCATTTGTTAAAGATAATACGACGGACTGGCCAACACTTTCATGTTCAGCTTCACATACGCTACCCCCAACAACCGCGAATCGGGTTTGACAAATCCCAAGCACCTTCTCTGCCAACGGTACGGTTCTAACAATTTTCAGATATTGCTCATTATCGAATTTGGTTTGTTTTGATTTTTTTATAGTTTAGATATCTCTCATAAATAACACTCACTGCTCGAGATTAACGTCCACTTTTACCTAAAGTGATATCGCAAACAAGTATACATAACTAACAATTCCTATAGCCTATTATATTACCTGTAATGGGGGTTGTAGTAGCGCCAGGTGGTTGCCAGTTGTGTCGAGTAGACGTTAACCCCCCCCCCCCTCTCTCTCTCGCGCGCGCTCTCTCTCTCTATCCTATTATAATACCTGTAATTGGAGTTGTAATAGCACCAACTGGTTGCCTGGGTGTAGTGTTGGTCCCAAAATGACCTAGTTTTTGTCGAGTGGACGTTAAACCCCATCTCTCTCTCTCTCTCTCTCTAGCCTATTATATTACCTGTAATTGGAGTTGTAATAGCGCAAAGTGGTTTCCAGGTATAATTACCTTGGTCTAGTGTTGGTCCCAAAATGACCTAGTTGTGTCGAGTGGACGTTAAACCTCATCTCTCTCTCTTTCTCTCTCTCTCTCCCCTCTCTCTCTAGCCTATTATATTACCTGTAACGGGAGTTGTAATAGCACCAACTGGTTGTCAGGTATGCTAACCTGGTTCTATTGTCTCTGAAGAGCAATCAACTATATTGATATTCCCGTCGTCCATTACAGAAATATTGTAAACACCATGAAGTGTATTTATACAGAGTATTTATACCACGTTGTAAAAGGATACATATACGCAGGTAAATATGACTTTTAATACATTAAATAATATCTATTTCGTCTCGGTAAGGGCCGGGGATAGTAAATTTCATGGGGTGTATTTATACAGAGTATTATACCACGTTGTAAAAGGATACATATCGACAGGTAAATATGACTTTTAACATAACTTTAGTCTCGATATAGTGAATATTTCGTCTCGGTAAGGGCTAGGGATAGTTAATATGATGAGGTGTATTTATTTAGAGTATTATAACTTGTTATACAAAGAGATGGGACTTTTAATACAACTTAAGCATTAATTAATATCTTTATTTTGTCTTTGACCCGATTATTACTGGTGGTTACAAAAAGGAAAAGTAATATCTATCTAGTTTCGGTAAGGGCTGGGGATAGTGTGTATCTTTAGATAACTAGAATTTCATTTGTGTATTTATTAATTCCAAGAAGCAGCGAGTCTATGTATGCCATTAAGTAGTCTAAGTATACATATTCGAATTTTTAAGCTCTGTAAAATGTATTTGCGTGTTTATCTCTGGGTTAAGTCCCTTGCTATAAAGGAAAGTCATTTTTTAAACGCGTTTTGGAGAACTACAGTGATCCGTTGTTGGGTTTGAAATGCAAGGATTAGAATGGAAGAAACAGGAGTGGATTTGAATAAACTCAATAATATTACTGCTTCTTTAAATAAATTAAAATGGAGGCCGAGTTGCTACTTTAAGGGAAACTCATCAACATATTTGATAACAATCTTTATTTGAATTACACAACAATAAATAATCCACCATTCGACATACGGGAAATAAATCAATTTGCATGCAACAAACACGTATGCAATATACCTTAGCACATTGGCACTGTTCATTTTCATCCTACCCTTTACTTCTTTCAGCAATATAAATTGTGTCGTTATCTGGCGTAGTGATGAGATTGACCTAACACCAATGGAGAAATGGTAAATGGATAAGCTCGGAATGTACCGGAAATTGACGGGTATTACCGGAGATGAACAATGATAACATTGACAGTAAAACGAGGTGAAGCAAATAAGAAAGCCATATTACACTGATTTCCATAGTAAAATAAATCCACTTGAAGACTATTCAGGACGACAAGGGTTCTACAGAACATATGAACTAGAATTACGCATGTAGAATCTAATGAGGACGTAAAGGGTTCTACAGAACTAGTATTACACATGTAGAGTTTTAACGATTTAGATGTTGAATCTAATAAAAATATATCAATTGACAAAGTGGTTAAGTACATCTGTGCTGTCGTGGGTTTTCCGTGTAAATGTAGAGTTGTAGAATCTAATACAAATTTTTCAATAGACAAAGTGGTTAGGTACATCTGTGCTATCACAGTCGTTAATGATGAAGTAATTGACACTCGATTCAAGGATGTCAATCTTACCTTTGTTGATTATATTGACTTGCTTTTCATGTTGTCTCACATCAAACATAGGTAAGTACAAGTACATATTTATCTATTGATATATGCATGTTGAATATGAAATGGAATTTATCCTCTTTGTTTGTACTTTATAAGAGCATATTTCTGTTCGTGCACAAAACTCGTCCATATACCCGCAAGTATGAGATTAATTTAAGCTTCACCCATTTCTTTGATGAATACAACTTGCAATTAAGAATTGATTAATGCATGCATGTTCTTTTTATCAACTTTGTTTGTACTTTATCAGAGCATAGTCCGCCTGGTGCACAATACCCGTCTTTATACCCGCGGGTATGATACTTAGACCCGCAGATTCCATCCCACAAAAACCAAGGTCAGATTATTGTTAAGCTACACCCTTTTCTTCGATGAACGCAGTTTACAATCAAGAATAAAACAAATAAATGTTGCACTATAAATTGAATTTTATTATTGCAATAGCTGTAGATTACTCTAAAACAATTTACACAGAAAGAATAAATACAAACAACACAGATTTCAGGGGGGTTGGGCCAAGTGGTCTAGATTGCCACACTTTGACCTCTAGCTGGCCGTTCACCTCTGGCGTGCGGCTGTGGTTTGGAGCCCTAGTATGAGCATATGTGACATTGAGATAGGTGCGCCGTCTCAACCTCTGTGTCCTTAATGAGCGTAATTTATATGTAAAAGTACAAGAAATAAATTATTAGATAAATATTGAATTCTTGTAACTCGATCAATATCTATAGATTGATCTAAACCATTTTATATAGAAAAATAAAACGATAAAACAAAGAGTGTAACTAGGAAACACACAAACAAACACTCCATGGGGAGACACAGCAGTTAAATACCTATATAAAAAATGCACTCACTCTGAAAATTGAATAAAGTATGTATACTGCTTGCCGTGTATTTTGTACACGAGGAGCAGTCCATTTGCTGATTACACTATTTTGCTTGAATACACTATTTTGCTTGAATACACTATTTTGCTTGAATACACTATTTTGCTTGAATACACTATTTTGCTTGAATACACTATTTTGCTTGAATACACTATTTTGCATATAACGTTTTTAGATCTTCGAATTATGTCTTGTGGTTTGGATTGTTCGTACTTGGTTTTATTTCACTGTATAGATAATACTCGGCTGGTATAGAACAGTAGGACTGTAAACCCCATTTTAGTTTTTTGTGGTCTAGAGAGCCGCTCTTCGACCTCTAGCTGGCTAGCGACCGCTGGCTTGCGGCTGTGGTTTCGAGCTCTGGTGTGAGCGTATGTGGCATGGAGATAGGGGCGCCTTCTCAACCTCGTGGGTTTCCTCTTGGCACTCCGGTTTCCTCCCACTGCTAAAAAAAACTACTACGCGCAAGCGAATTATTGAAATAAAATTAAACCATATGTTAGTCCCGGAATGACCTAGTTGTGTTGAGTGGACGTTAAACCCCATTCCTCTCTCTCTCTCTCTTTCTATCTCTCTCTCTCTCTCTCTCTCCCTCTCCCACCCCACTTTATCTAATATCAATCTGTTTATATATTTCTAAGTTATTCTCGAGGACAATGGTGACCGTGATTCATCCATATGGACAAGTTTAAACATCATCGCAAGCCAAAATACTGACGTCAACATCTTTTCCTATGATGTAACCAATGAAAGCGACACGCTTGCAAGTGTACAGTACTGTAAGTTATAAATACAATTTTTTGTGTAATGTACAATAAGTAAGTATGTGATAACGTTTGAATATTTTCGCAATTAAACATACATTATGCTACAGCAGGTCTTTCTTCAGGTCTGCAATGCTTTCATAAACAAGTAATTAGACATTTATTAACATAAAAAGATGAAAATTAACTCTCGGTGTCATCGTATGTGCTCGATCGATCGATGATTCAACGCAAAACTGGAAACTCGAGATTTTCTGTATAAGGTTTTCTCGGCTGAAAGTGACGCAATTTGACTGAAATTGTCAACCTATTTCCTTTACATTTTCTAGTAATTAACTATTATAATCAGAACTGCCAGCTCTTTATCTTATCTTTGATGATGTTATTTAATTAAATATTTTCATTTTAACAAATACAGATATAAAAGTTAAAAACACTGTATATATTTATTGTTATTATTATTATTATTATTATTATTATTGTTAGTGTTATTGTTATTATTATTATTGTTATTATTATTATTATTATTATTATTATTATTATTATTATTATTATTATTATTATTATTGTTGTTGTTATTATTGTAGTTATTATTATTATTATTATTATTATTATAATAATTATAATTATTATTATTATTATTGTAGTTATTATTATTATTATAATAATTATAATTATTATTGAAGTTGTTATTATTATTTTTATTATTATTATTTAAGTTGTTATTATTGTAGTTATTATTATTATTATTGTTCTTCTTATTATTTATTAATTATTATTATTATTATTATTACCAGTGTGTAGAAATTACCATCCAGGAAGTACAGTTGTATTAGATTTGATCCACTCGTGTTCTGTAGCAGATCTTGGTGCTACGATATTTACCCCTTGGATCAGACCTACTTATACCGGATGCCACTGTCCACCGACGTCATCACTACAAGCATCTCATGACGTCATCTTATCCGTGGCGTTTGAGTACGTCAGACGTCAGAGGAACAAATTGGCAAAAATCATCATTTTTACGGACAGCTGTCAATGTACGTAGACCTTTTAAACTTTTAATCAATTATTTTAACAGATTTTTCAATAGTGACATTCTACCATTGTCCGAGAAAGAGAGATATGTGGTTAAATGACCACTCTACACAAACTAGGTCATTTTGGGACTAACATATGGTTTAATTTTATTTCAATAATTTGCCTGTGCGTAGGGGTCTTTAGCAGTGGGGGGAAACCGGAGGACCCGAAGAAAACCACGAAGTTGGCCAGTTGCTACCATTGTCCACAAAAAGTATAGATTCAACCTAAATGATGTGATATTCACTGCCTTAAACACGCATGCTTCTGAATTTAAAGGGGTCATGGTATATAAAAATGGGTTGGTGTACGTGAATGAAATGATCAAATATGGCTATAATAGCCTGTGAATTTTGGGTGAAAATTTTTTACGAAATTATTAACCACTGGGATGTCGATTGTCATTCTTCATGTGTATGAATTACTTGATGAACACGGCTAGTAGAGTGTGTAGAACAGTTTTGTCGAACTTACATCCAACAAAACGATGAAACAATTTGGGTTTATATGCACAGTTGATACCTTCCTTATTATCATGAATGAAATTATTGGGGAACATTGGCATGTGCTTTGCTATCCCGCTTGACCATTGTTTCCAGAGTATAATTATGATACCTCTTTCGAGATGTTTTTTTTTATGGAATTCGGTACACACACTAAACTATTCTGGAAGTTCTGCCTTATACTAATAAGAGTTTTCTGGAATTTAATAAAAACAATCTATGAAAACAAATTTGAAGCAGTTTTACATACAAAGGCGTGGGTTGTAGATGACCAGTATCTCTCATAGACCAGATGTTCCCGAGTTATATAACAAGCTATTGTATATGTTATTTCTAGATTCATCGTCCATCCTCGACAGCGTCAACTTGATGGTTCCCGTTCTTCTGGTCAACCCCAAGAAAGTCAACATATCACAATGGCTGACTAAAATAAAGTATCACACCCACCTCCATTATCAGATCGTCGTAGGAACAGCGTTTCAAGTCAACCATATTTTATGCACGGTAGTTTTTTTTATTATTTATGTTGTATTCAAGCGATATCATGGCTTGTGAGCCAATGACACATGCGATACGAAATTGAAATGAATTGGCGTTTAATGTCCTACTATTCTGCTCCGACTGGACTAATGAAGACGGGTATACACCGCACATTGTGCTATGAGGGACATTTGACCCGACAGTGGCACTAAGGTCTACTCTTATTTTGAACACCAATTGACCTCGGAAGATTGTAAGCAGCCAACGTCTTATGACTCCCCATATTATGTGATACTTTTCAAATGATCGATACCTCGGTGTTTCTCTAAGATTCTGTCACTTTCTAGGAATTAAATCACTGACATGGGTGACGGTGTCCATAGTTACCATTGGTTGGACGTATGTTCTAAAGTATAGTCACAGATGAGCACAGCGTTATATAAAAGAAGGTGGGCGTGATGCTGAGTGCCCAATTTAAACCGTTTAAAGTTGTGGCAAATACTTACGTATCTAAACTGTTTATGTAAATTAGACCAGTCACAATTGGAATCGTGGTTTTAAAGGGCCAATCCCGATAATATTTTGAGAATAAAACTGTTTGATTTTGTGTTAAAATCCTTTAAAAAGAATTGACCCGAAATCTTAAAAGGGTTACGTGTCCGGATAAGCTGTTTTAACGTTCACGTCCAAACGAATAAATTTTTTAGCTGTAATTTTGAGCCAGGGTAAATACACCATTCTTCTATTTTATTTTTGAGACTCTCTTCAAATCGGGACTGTCCCTTTAATAGAACAAGTATCGTAGTGACCCTATCAGGTCTTGTCATATATTGATGCCAGTCATAGCAATCGTGCTGATCGCACTACGATTCGCGAAAGATGAAACCTTATTATAGTGGGTTTATAAATAATGGTTTTGGGAAATTCATCAATGTAAACTCATCACAAAGGAAATATATACTGAATAATTCCAATCATTAGTAGATAGCATCTCTGTCATAATTGTCACAGACCATTGGAACAATAGTGCAATATAACACAAACGTAGTGACAACATTACAACATATTTGAAACATATTAAATGATTTAAACTTAAAGGCAACATAATGGCTAATTTAATAATTTAAAGGCAAAGTTGTTCTAATTTGTTTCTGGATTGTGTGCATGATCCCACATACTTTCAATAATTATATATTTTGTTTAAGGCCAAAGATGTTGGACTGCCAGAGGCCTTCAAGTGGATCATACATGTACTTGATAATCCAAGCAACATAGATTTGACTTGTGTAACCAGTCAGTATGTCCTGATCGATTCAACGATATCCAAACCTTCCCATAATCAGGACTCTATTGATGCAATCAGTCAATTGGTAAGTCCCGTGTTACTACGTGTAATTATTTATGATTAAGCGGCTGGGTGGGGCCATACTATATACCGGGAAACACCGGAAAACAACTGGAAAACACTATTTTATACTGAATACCGGAAAACACCGGAAAAACACTAAATACCGGAAAACACCCTAAATACAGGAAAACATAATTTATCTGTGTCATCTATATATCCATGTTTCAGCCTGGTATATCTGAGATATTATGGTCGTGGTTACAGTCCACACTACCTACTCTACCACAAACAGTTGATCCGTCAGCGAACGTTTGTACTGGACCAGTCACCATTACCAATCCGGTAAACAATTATATTTTATTTTAATGCAGACTAGTCGACTGCCTTTTGAATTGTTCAATAGAAATGGTGAATGTTTCACCTGTCCTAATAACCAGCCTCTGGTTTGTCTGCTTAACCATGATCGAGTAATATGGCCATCCACCCCCCAAGTAATGTGGTTAAAGTTTGCTAGTTTACCATGATCTGGTTATTGACGCGTCCTGGGTTAGGGTTAGGGTTGGGTTAGGGTTGGGTTAGGGTCCTAACCCTAACCCCATAAATCAAGTAACCACTGATCTAATGTAGTCATGGAGGGAGAGATAGAAAGAAATGATATGGACTTTCTGGCTAAACATTAAGCTAATGCTAGATTATGTGGTTAGACATTAATCAAGTGACATGGTTGAGAAAACCCTGCATACTGATTTCATCCCACATAAGAAATACAACTATTTATTTAGTAATTACTATATGTTTATCTACAGGTCAGTTCACCAATTGGAGGAATACAGAATGAATTCAACTTGATAGAATTTACGAAACTATATGACACCGACCAACAGAAGCAGGTATATTTACAACATCTTTACATTACACAAATATACCACTAGTTATATATACTACTAGTTATATATACCACGTGTTATATATACCACTAGTTATATACTACTAGTTATATATACCACTAGTTATATACTACTAGTTATATATACCACTTGTTATATATACCACGTGTTATATATACCACTAGTTATATACTACTAGTTATATATACCACTAGTTATATACTACTAGTTATATATACCACTTGTTATATACTACTAGTTATATACCACTTGTTATATATACCACTTGTTATATATACCACGTGTTATATATACCACTTGTTATATATACCACTTGTTATATATACCACGTGTTATATATACCACTTGTTATATATACCACTTGTTATATATACCACTTGTTATATATACCACTTGTTATATATACCACCTGTTATATATACCACTTGTTATATATACTACTAGTTATATATACCACTTGTTATATATACCACTTGTTATATATACCACTTGTTATATATACCACCTGTTATATATACCACTTGTTATATACCACGTGTTATATATACCACGCGTTATATATACTACGTGGTATGTATATGTAACGCGTGGTATATATAACTAGTGGTATAACTAGTTGTATTTTTTTAGTGTCGTCGAACGATTATTTTTTTTATTTTTCTCTGTGTGTATTTTATTCCCCAATCTCATTCAGACTTCCTGATTAAAATTTAGTCTACAAAAAGTTTCACAGGGCCCTATTGGCATCCATATTACATACCCAGTGTTGTCTTTTTTTAGTGTCGTCGAAAAGTTTGTTATTTTATTTTTCTGTTTGCGTTTTGTTCGGACAATGGACAAATATCAGATATTCTACAAATTGTACACAGGCCATACTTAGACACATGGCGAAATAGTCTCCATTTGATTCACTTGCTGAAAGATAATCTGGATTAATGATTTATGTAATTTGTATTGTCTGCCAAGAATAACGTGTTCTTGCACCGGGTCCCTGTGTAAGTCTCTCTAACGTGGATCCTCATACTTAAGTCATACGAATTCGTCACTTCTGAACTTTGTTTTTCAGATAGGACGCTGGACATTATCGGATGGTTATATAGCATTAGAGGGCGTTGAGACTTTTCCAGAGAACCATTTAATGGTAGCAACTATACATGTAAGTCAAACTCATTAGTAAAATAACATTAAAATTATCCACGTATCGTTAATAAAAACTATATAACATTGTTGTAGTTGTTCGAGTTGGGTAGAATAAACATTGATGTGCATGAACTAAAAGAAAACCGCAACAGTGTTATCCAAGCAAAATGACATATGTCCGTATTCATAAACTCTAATAACATTTAAAAAGAAAATTACAAAATGTTCGTCTGGAAATGAGCAAGGTGTGCAAAATGGTTGATTTACTTAATTTCTTTATTCGGTGTGTTATACAGACGCTGTACTGTAAAATATCTTCGCTTTCAGGAACCGCCATTTATATTTCGCGAAGAGACTGAGAATGGTACGACCTACCATGGTTACACTGTCGACGTGTTTAATGAAATAGCATCGAGACTCGATCTGACCTATACGATGTACGAAGTGCCAGATAGACAATATGGACAAAAGAATCCGGATGGAAGCTGGTCTGGTCTGGTAGGAGAAATTCTGAAAGGGGTACTTTATCATTTTCGTTTTTGTAAAATTTTATTTTGACCTGAAATACTATACTAGAAGGGGGTTGGGATGACCTAGTGGTCTAGAGTGCCGCGCTTCCTCCCCCTGCTATAGAGCCCTATGCCCAAGCGAATTATTGAAATAAAAAATTGAAAATCGTACGTTAGTCCCAAAATGACCTAGTTTGTGTTGAGTGGACGTGAAACCTCATTTCTCTCTCTATATATACTAGAAGTTGACTTTTAGCATAGAGTCATTGATAGGGGATTCCCTCTGTCGTGAATACGTTCGAGATCTTGGAGTTTTTGTCTGCCTACTTTTATTTATAATAGACAAGTATCTTGAGACAAGTACCTTCAATAAATGTGGTGTAGGTAATATACATTTCGTGAATCAAACCGGAATCACTATTCTATTTAGTCGCCCAATAACCATAGCAAGCAAGAATATTTGAATATTAAAATTGCATCGTGTAAGATTTAGAAAAGAACTGGCCGTTCCTCCTGTACTAATTCAAAAAATAGATACTGTAAAACATGAATTTATTGCGAGCATAAAATTATTGCGACAATTGCGATCGAAGCCCTCTCGCAAAAATTTCATATTCGCAATAATTTCGTGAAAATTCGTAAAAATGTCGGTCATATTGAATAGCATGAATATATTGAAAATATCATTCCAATTTTTATAATATAAGCGAGGTTATTAGAATTAAAAGATGCAAATCACATCCATCCGATGGCCCGGGGGATTGATGATAGGCTTGTCATCGGAGTTAATGTTTAAATGAAGCTAAATAAAGGCATCGTTGTCTAAAGACTACGCGCCCGATTCATATATAAATAAGGGGGTTTGGATGGTCTAGTGGTCTAGAGTGCCGCGCTTCGACCTTTAGCTGGTTGGTTACCTCTGGCATGCGGCTGCGGTTTCGAGCCCTAGTGGGTTTCCTCCGGGCACTCCGGTTTCCTCCCACTGCTAAAGATCCCTACGCACAAGCGAATTATTGAAATAAATAAACCATATGTTAGTCCCGAAATGACCTAGTTGTTTTGAGTGGGCGTTAAACCCCATTTCTCTCTCTGTCTCTCTCTCTCTCTGTCTCTCTCTCCATATATAATTAAAATATAATTTACCTAACTTGAAAAAAACTTATTGCAGTCGGCAGATATGGTAGTAGCTCCAGTATCAGTAACAGCGGACAGAGAAGCAGTCCTGGATTTCACCAGTCCGTATTACGACTTCGCCGGCATCCAGATCATGATGAAGAAACCGGACGACGAAACTTCCTTTATGACGTTTACTTTCGTTTTCTCTTCCACCTTGTGGTTATGTTGGTTCGCCGTGTTATTTGTCACTGGAGGTTGTATCTATATCTTCGAGAGAAGCAGTCCCTACAGTCTTAGAAACACGCCTGGGGGATATTATACCATCATCAATAAGAAGGAGAAGACTTTTGGTATTGTGGATAGTTATTGGTACGTCGCAGCTTCTTTATCTTTGTACGGTATGTATATCATTCACATTTCTTTCTCCCGTCTTCAATTAGCCTAGGTTAGGTGTATAACAGTAGGACATTAAACCCCATTTCATTTCATTTACCATTCACATTTCTAGCTACCATAAACTATGTTGGTCGACGAATTATGGAACTTTGTTTAATACGCCGATATTACGTCATTTTTATGCGTATATTTTTAATGCGCTATATCCATAAACCAAGTTTATGTCCAAAGCGCTACACAAAGCCTGATAACCTCCCTTTACCCCTGAACTCTTAGAAAAAGACCCAACATGCTGCTTCAAGGGGCGCAACAGTTTTTTGTGTAATACATACACCATATTAGGGAGAGCTCACCAGGAACTCCACCAGTTCATTAACGTATTAGGGAAACCTCACCAAAAACCACAATGATCCATTAACGTATTAGAGATGTTCACCAGGAACCCCTGTGGTCAACTAACGAACTAGGGATAGCGTACCAGGAACTTAAGCGATCCAATAAGATATTAGGAATAGCTCACCAGGCCCCCAGTGGATCACTGTTATATTAGGAATAGACCAACCGGTACTGCAGTAGCCAAGCAACATTAGGAACTGCCCCCGCCCGACATATACGGGAAAGCTTACACGGAACTCCCTCTCTCTCTCTCTCTCTCTCTCTCTCTCACTCTCTTAATATTTTCTTCATTATCCTCGATTGGCAACTATTTATTGTGATTTAATAAAGTTTGTATTAGGCTATCATACTTTAAATCACGTTTAAAAACAATTTGTCAATTTGGTAAAACATGTACAGCTATGCGTCTCTATTGTAGTGGAATGTTAAACCCCATTTCATTTCTAGTCTGGGACCACGTGGCTCGCTAGCCTGGAGGTCAAGTGTTCGATCCCTGCATTGGGCAAGAAAGTTTATCTCGATTTTTCTCTGGCGTGGTTTCCCCTTGTCAGTGATGCAGAACGGAAGGTTGACAAGAAACCGAGGTCATGTGTACACATTAGCGTGCACGTAAATAAACCCTTGGCAGTTGGAATTCGATAGAATAGGCCGTAGCGCCGCTGCCCGGGCAACATTTTCCTCATAGCACACTGTATGGCGTATGTCCGCCTTTCATTAGCCCAGGTTAGGTGCATTACAGTAGGACGTTAAACCCAATTTTATTTTATTTCTATTATAGGTCCAGAGTTTACACCCAGGACGAGTTCAACTCGAGTTCTCATCAGTGGTTTCTGGTTATTCTGTACGATCATCATGGCGAATTATATCGCCAACATGGCAGCTGTATTAACCACGTCCCGTCTATCTGTACCCATTGATTCCCTGGATGATCTCGCCAAACAAACCCGGATTAAATATTCTCTCAAACAAGGAACAGTCATACAAGATTATTTTGAGCGTATGGCCAACATTGAACGAAACTTCTACGATCTGTGGCGCAACATGAGCTACGGTACAAGCTTTGAAGTCCAATCACAGAGCGTCGCGGTGTTTGATTATCCGCTGGGTGATCAGTTCTTAACAATTAAAACGGCCATCGAAAGAACAGGGCTTCTCACGACTTCAGAAGAGGGGCTCAATAAAGTGCTGACCGAGGATTTTGCCATGATCCATGAATCACCCATGCTGCAATATGAATTGAGCCGGGATTGCAGATTAATTGCCGTGGGAAAACAGTTCAGTTCCAAGCCCTACGCCTTTGCGTTACCGCAGAAATCACCCCTAACAAAGCTTATCTCTAAAACGTAAGAGAATTTTAATACATATTGTCAAGCTAGAGCAAAAGCACATACAATCAAACCCATTTGATTAAAACACAGATCGTATTTCGTCTCGTGTTTTTGTAGTTCAAATTTTCCAAGTGTCGTTTTACTTGTCTCTACTTAAATAGGATCATTATATAACCCTTGTTCCTGATTATGTGAGGGATTAGCCAATGAACCGCTCTGTTACGGCGTGAGGTGCATGGAACGTTGGGTATGCTACTATAATCGTCAACGCTGATTGATCAATCATCATAAGGTTAAAGGCCACTCGTATGACAACTGGTGCGACCTCCCATTACAACTGGTCAGATCGCCATGTAGTGGAGACCATCAAAAGTATTAAAAAAAAACGAAACGAAATATAGATCTGTATTTTAATCAGATTGTAAAGCCAAAGTTAATGTCCTGTGAGATAATGGCATGTCTACTAATTATTAGTTGTAGCTTGGCTCTATTTATGATGAATAATAACCTCGTGTCCTTTGTAAAAAGGGGCGCCTTCTCGACCTCGTTGATTTCCTCCGGGCACTTCGGTTTACTTCCCACTGCTATTGACCCCTACGCGCAAGCGAATTATTGAAATAAAATTAAACCATATGTTAGTCCCGAAATGACCTAGTTGTGTTGAGTGGACGTTAAACCCCACGTGTCTCTCTCTCTCCCTTATAACACAGCAGACTTTAAAAAAACCCATTTACTTTGGCTTATCGATGTATATGTATACTTCTGTTTTATGCCTACATATTTCTATTTAATCAATGCTATTGGTGGTGTTTGTTTCTACTGAATTCCTTAGCGGACCCTGGAGATATTATTCTGGTTTTGCAATAAGGAAGTAGATATGGTATGTAATCGAAAACTAGTCAGTAATTAAGACGTAGACTCGATCCCAAAGATAAAAGACATTTTACTGGTGATAAAGTACAAGAAACGTTTGCAGGGGCGTGGATATCCACAATACCCCACTTAAGTGTACGGTATCATTCGGCAACCTCGACAGATTCTGGTACCCTCGGTAATCGTACATCTAGACTCAGATGTATGACAGTAAGTGATATGTACCTACGGCCATACATTTTTTTTTAATAAGCAATATTTTATTCAGATTTGTATCTCAATAGGGATTGGGAAACAGGCATAGCCTATATTAAACCCCTCTCCCTTTGCGATGCGGCTAGTCGACACTACCGATTTACTTTAACAGGAAAACGTGCCACTTTTACAAAAAAAAAGTCCCAAAATGGCAGCCATTTTTTTTAGTTTGTTGATATTATATACATGGGGTCAGCCATTTTTAATTCGGGTCCTTTAAAATACATGTAGTTCTAAAATGGCGGAATTCGTCATACATTCGAGTCTAGATGTAGGGTACCGGAATATGTCGAGATTTGCCGAGTGGTACGGTATAACATTGCTGATAACACTATTTTGCTTGAATACACTATTTTGCCTATAACGTTTTTAGGACTTCGAATTCTGTCTTATGATTTGGATTGTTCGTACTTGGTTTTTATTTTATTTTGCGGATGTGTTAATCCATCTGAAGCTACGGGATGATTCGATAAAGGTAACTCTGTATTAAGATAAGGAGAGGAAATCTTACTGTAGCTATGTCTTACGATAGACGCATGAATATACGTGTCATTTTCATGTTTATTTTAATTATATTACAGAATTTTACAGCTGCAATCGGAAGTAGTACTAGATGCGTTGAAACAGAAATGGTGGACGGGAGACAACTCCAGTCAGTCTTGTTCTACTATCGATGAGAGTAACGGGTTAACCTTTCATACTGTTGGTGGTATATTTCTCGTCACAGTATTTGGTATGGGTCTGGGTATCCTCGTGTCCTTGGTAGAGATCATGTGGTACAACATCAATCCACGTCATCAGGTAAATCTATTTTAAGATTTTCTCCTGGTATATAATATAGTTCTGTTAAGTTTGTTATTGTCGGCCATATTACTTTCTCACGATCATTGATTCACCTGACTAACCATTTGGATTATCTCCCCCACGCCATCCCACTCCCAGCAGACAACAGCTTGCAATTGTATTGGTGAAATATCAGATGACCTAATCATTCTTTTTAATTTAATTATAAAAACAACTTTAAATATGATTAAATAGTATTTGAAATTTGTAAAAGTATTGAGCACAATTATTATAATAATAATCGCGTCATTTTACAAGGGTCGCAAATTAGGCCTGAGGCCTTTTTCCAATTTGGCCCTTGGCACAGATCGTGCGATACACCTCTTTGAGACAATTTAATAAGGTAGCACCTTATCACAAAAACAAGAGACACTGCATAAAACATGTAGCGATTGAAGTTAATAAAAGCATACCAACTATAACTCTTGTGTACTAAAATATCCGTTTGTTCCATGTAAACCGAGGGGGGGGGGGGGTAGTGGTTGCGTGAACCCATAGGTCTGTCATTGAGCCAACTGGGGTAGTGTCACCCCCCCTCTCTCTCTCTATCTCTCTCCAGTAACAACTTTAGTGAAATGATTCTAAACCATAACCATTGTTAAATAGATGTTTTACGATAGTATAATTATATTACATGTATTTTAAATATTCAATTGATTCTATTTTTACAGTCCGATCCAAAACTGCAGACATTGAGTGAACAGAACAGCCGAACAAATCTTGCCGATGATTTTGATAGAATTCCATCAGTTGCCACAATATACGGTGCAGAATCAGTGAATTTATAAATATTAGTATTTGTGTTTTGTACCATGTTGACTGATTTATGTGAATAAAACTTAGCTTACGATGCATAATTGTCCACATTATTTTCTTCCGAACTACGAAAAGATGACAGCTCAGTGAGAGAGCGAGAGAAATGTGGTTTAACGTCCACTCGACATAACTAGGTCTTTTCGGGACTAACATATGGTTTAATTTTATTTCAATAATTCGCTTGCGCGTATGGGTCTTTAGCAGTGGGAGGAAATCGGAGTGTCCTGAGGAAACCCAGGAGGTTAAGAAGGCGTCCCTATCTCCATGCCACATACGCTCATACCAGGGCTCGAAACCACAACCGCAAGCCAGACGTGACCAGCTAGCTAGAGGTCGAAGCGCGACACTCTAGACCACTAGGCCATCCCAACCCCCGGCAGCTCAGTGAAACCCGAAATAGCGAAATCCAGTGTGCGCGTCAACGTGCGCATAACAGAACCTTGACAGATGGAATTGGAAATATGGGTAGGCCGTAGTACCACAGTCCGGGAAGAACCGCAACTGACAATATATTTAGACCCTCGCCGTTTTCTAGCTTGGGGTGAAATATTAAAAGATTTGAAAGTAAACGGGATGTCGGCCATATTTATATTTTTCTAGAAAAATGCAATATAATGTGATTTAAAGCCCCAATACCAGTCTTATTGTAACTGAATAATATGTCCCAATCTTTATTCTGGTCAACAATTTGTACTATTTTACAATATTCCAATTAATATATGATACAAGTTGCATCTTAACACACCTAATTTTAAAAATTGGAAAAATTCAACTACATGCCGTAACATGGTTTGAAAAACTTTACGTGAACATTTTCAAATGCAACTTGGATTTAAACATATTTTCGAACCCTCTGGACAAGTGAGATATGTTGTAATGGATAATGTACACAACAGGTAGGACACTTAAACATATAGTAGTTAAAATAAGGATATTTTTTTTCATGACCTGGCAAGCCACCAAGAGTGCTATTGCCCCTTTAAACTCTCACCTATCCGCATCAAATCGGCTAATGCACACAGGCATACATCATATCACGTGTTATGGAACTAGGGGCCACGGTGGCTAAGATGCTGGCTCGCTAGCCTAGAGGTCGCGTGTACGATCCTTGAATTTGCCGAGAAAATTCATCGTGATTTTCTGACGTTGTTTCCGCTTGTCAGTGATGTATGACGGGGGGGGGGGGGGGGGCTTGTTTACTCGTTCTATTTTCCTATCCTTAGTAGTAGACATGGTTCTTTGCCCGACTCTCCAACCTGCACCACAGACAAGAGGGGAATACGTTCATCAATCCTATGATGCTTTCCTATCCACACCGAAGAACTTACTCGGCATTTACCGTGATCAAACAGGATTGTCTCGTGCTTTCTCCGTCAACATGACTCCCATTTGGAAGAGAGAGAGAGAGAGAGAGAGAGAGAGAGAAAATGGGGTTTAACGCCCACTCAACACAGCTAGGTCATTTCGGGACTAACATATGATTTAATTTTATTTCAATAATTCGCTTGCGTGAAGGAGTCTTTAGCAGTGGGAGGAAACCGAAGTGGCCGGAGGAAAAAAACGAGGACATTTGCCACCCGGACTTTTGCCAACATAGGACATGGTAAAAATCCGATGGCAAGAGTCCGGGTGGTTATTGTCAGGGTTGCAAATGTCCTGATACTACAGGAAGATCTAGATAGGTCTAAACGCTCACTGCAGTGAATTGTTGGGTATTGCCTACATATTGGTCTAGATACCCCGGAAGGTAGAGAAGGGGTTTTATGATATTTAATAAAATAATTAATCAATTTATGCACAATTTAATAAGATCATTAACATAATCATCATTGTTAATGTATCTCGAGATTTGTTAATCTATTAACAGAAGCCTCAGATACATATTTTCAATGCTGATAAAGTACAAACAAAAAATAAGAAATCCGTTATTTTGATACTAAAAATACTAAACATAATAATAACCCCCTATAAGTGATATTGCTTATTTCAACCTATAAATTATGCCTAATATGACACATATTGTGGTATTAAATTGCAATAATGATAAAAAAAATATAGATATACTTACTTTTATTCTACGTATCTATATAACATATACAGTAGCTGAGACTATTTAGAAATCAGTCTGATTTCAGGTTTAGGAATGTGACAAACAGATAATAATTCTTTGTTGAAGAGAATCCTTTCATCAATTTCTCAAAGACCATGAATTGTAACCCAATTATTATCTGTTCCATGGTTCACGGTATAAGAAATATATATAATATATATATATTACACTGCTCCATATTTAGAATGCGCGAGCTAGAAGAGTTTGGACCAGGTTCTATGGTATTTTTAATTCAAATTCAAATCGAATAACAAGAGAACAAGAAAAACTAATTAAACTTAAAAATAACCAATTTCATAACAATTTAATATAATGCGTTTAGTAAATAAGCTAGTTGCCCTTTATTCAGCTTTCGAGGGTAGGACGATTGCGGACATCTGGCAAGAGTTCCCCACCACTGAAAATGTCTTAAGGTGGTCATTTGTGATACATAGGAATATGCTGAACATGTTGCAATAAGTTTTATGCGGTTAGTAAATGAGCTAGCGTGGCTTAGCTTTTTGGGTGTAATCATTTGGGGACGTCTGGCGGGGGTACCCCACCACTGAAAATGTCTGGCATCAGTAATTCTTGATACATGTTGGTATGCTGAACATTTTGCAACAAGTTTTATGCGGTTAGTAAATGAGCTAATCTGGCTTAGCTTTTAGGGCGGGTCATTTGGGGACGTCTGGCGGGCGTACCCCACCACTGAAAATGTCTGGCATCAGTAATTCTTGATACATGTTGGTATGCTGAACATTTTGCAACAAGTTTTATGCGGTTAGTAAATGAGCTAGTTTGGCTTAGCTTTTGGGGTGTGGTCATTTGGGGACGTCTGGCGGGGGTACCCCACCACTGAAAATGTCTGGCATCAGTAATTCTTGATACATGTTGGTATGCTGAACATTTTGCAACAAGTTTTATGCGGTTAGTAAATGAGCTAGTTTGGCTTAGCTTTTGGGGTGTGGTCATTTGGGGACGTCTGGCGGGGGTACCCCACCACTGAAAATGTCTGGCATCGGTGATTCTTGATACATGTGGATATGCTGAACATTTTGCAACAAATTTTATGTGGTTAGTAAATGAGCTAGCCTAGCTTAGGTTTTAGAGTAGGGCATTTAGGGACGACTGGCGGGGTACCCCAACACTGAAAATGTCTGGCATCGGTGATTCTTGATACATGTTGGTATGCCGAACATTTTGCAACAAGTTTCACGTGGTTAGTAAATGAGCTAGTCTAGCCTATTTTTGGGGTCTATTTATTTGCCCCTCATGACCACACCCACCACAACGGGCGCGGCAGACGTTCATATCCTGTGACAGTGACCCCTAGGGAACCTAGTGACACATATAGAAATTGGTTAGCTTTACAGCTAGGTTGAACCCCCGGGCTCCTGGTCTAATAGTTAAAGCTGCTCAAATTGCGGTAGGTTTGCTGAATAATTTTCCTTCAAAACAATATTCTTCAATGAAAAGATTTAATGACAATAATACTTCAGGACATCAATCTCATAATATGACAGGTCAATAAGACATAGATCTGAACCGCAGATTCAGGATAACATCATTTTAACATCACATCAGCAATGACATTCTTCATTATTAATTATCACATTATAATCTCATTCAAACATTGCTTGACGAACAGGAAAACTCACACATGACATGTGATAGCATTAGCTGTAACGATACAAAAGGCAATAATAAGAACACATTCCAACATCTAAAAATCTAAACTTAATCTGACGTGGACTAGACTGCCCTAAAATTTAGGCCTTTTCGGCATAGGCCTACATTAATTAAACTTCACAGACACAGCGTAGACATAAATTTTGCTTATACCAATAACTTTTCATATGAAATGACATCAAAACTTAATCATTTCATGAATTATTTGCTATAATAATTATTGCTATGGCTTGGGGGCTATGAGCCTATCAATGGCTGCCAATCTGCAAAACGTGGGCAGCAAGTAAATACATTCTAATAATTTACAAATGCACCTTTATATATGACTTAGTTGGCAGAAATGTTTAGGCACATTAAAGAGGGGTGTTTTATCTACCTTTATACATAAGTTTAGTTTACATACCAAATTGTGTCCTACCAAAACTATTTCAATTGGAACTAGACCAGCGTGTTTGACAACCTTAAAAGTATACTTAAAACCTCGTGCGAATTATTACGTAATACGTCATTAGTATCTGCGTATATTCTTTTGGGCTCTATGTGCATACGTCATTAGTATCTGCGTACTCGGCATATTCTATTGGGCTCTACGTGCATACAAAACCTACTTGAGAGGCATAAATGGTCAACTCTTTTAAGGGTCATTTTTGTGAAGTCTACAATGTCAGCTTTGGCCATAAAAAAGATCAGGATTTAAACTGCCAGGGATTAAACGAGAAGACGAGCGTTTGATCCGTTGTGCTGCATGCACTATCGACGATATTATTTTCAGAAAGCGAGGTGTCTAGCGAAGCTACGGGCGTAAATGAAAGTAGAACCGTCAATCGTTCGACCGGTTCTGAATACACCGTTACCGTCGGTGAGGAGCAATATATCACCACCACGGGGGGGGGGGGGGTGATCAATATAGAACGAATGAAGAGAGATTACGATGTGAAAAAATATGAAGTAGCTGATGCCGTTTATATTTTAGATACCGCCACTAAAAAGGGTAAAAGTAAAAAATTGTCCCCATCCTGGAAAGGGCCCGGAATTATTACAGAAGTTATCACCCCATATCTTTTTCGAGTTTAAACCCGTAAATATGAGTCAGTCTTGAATCATGACCGTATTAAGCTTTGTCGAGACAGGGAGTTGCCAAACTGGATTATAAATTTCCGTCGCAGATCAGTTTCCGATGGGGGAATGCCGAAGTTTATTGTGTTTGTAGGGAACCAGATAATGGTACCCCGATGATTTGTTGCGATCAATGCGACGACTGGTTTTATTACACCTGCGTCAATTTAGCCTTGGATTCGGAATGGGAGGACAAAGAATATATTTGTCCTAATTGTTCCAAATAATTGTGTCATTCCGGTATTGAGGCGGAGTAAGGGAGGGGGGTAGAAGTAATAAATTAAATTGTGTTACTGTCTTTACCGGGTTATAACGGTAGCGGATCCCAGAATTCGCAGGGGCATTTTGAGACAAGGGGGGTACCGCCTCGTGGTAGGAAATAGTAATTTCGCACCTGTCCCTGCCAGCTCAGCCTTGGAGAACTCTGTCAGGAATGTGACACCAGTCTCCACTATAGTTAATCCACCAGTTCCTGGTCCTTCCGCCCCTTCAGGACCTGCTTTACCGGTAACCAGGCGTCGGCTGCAGGGAAGGAATCAGGTTTGCCCGTTAATCGGTTGTCCGGTACTTACATGTACCAGAAAGATCAAATTTCATTGTTTTGATTACCACCTACCGAAGTATATGACCCAAGAAACCAATATAAACCCGGACAATATTGAAAGACAGTCACAGGCCCTTAAGCCGTATGGTTGGAGGTAGGACCCCGGAGAAAATGGTGCAGGTATTTAACTCGGGAGGTTGGCTGCCATTAGATAGCCAAATCAGAGCTGCCCATAGATCGGTACTTGAAGCGGTGTGCCGTAAAAATTGCTGGCCGATTCCATCCCGGTTTAGACTAAACCCAATGAATTCTCCCGCCTGTTTTTTATACTGGCGCTGCATAATGGTCTGTCTAAATCACCTTAACTTACAACAGCAGACAGACTTTGTTATTTTTTTGGTCCCAGCTACACCCCTTGCTTTGGATCGCCCCGCTGAGAACTGGGATGAGGAAGTGGCCTTTAACTCCGTCATGGAGGATTGGGAGATTGATATGAATAATGAAATCAATCTCTCATAAAGTAGAAATATTTTATTGAACTGAATTGGTGTGTAAGAACGGTGTACATAATATACCGCTACCGTGTGACATGTGCCTGATTGTGTGCGTGAATGTTATATTGTTATAATATATATATATATATATAATGTATATACCCGCCTGTGGATAAATTTCTTTTTTTTACGACATAGATAATGTCTCACCTCACAAAATAAACGGGGTGGTGTGTTGTAAATTCACTAGATGTGGAATAAACTAAGAGTTAATTCCCCTTGCTTAGTTTTTAGCGGGCTGATGACGAATGAAGACGTCTGCCATGATTGTTGTTATGCAGCAATGCATACCGATTTATGTATGGAGTTTTCTTTAAACTTTGTTTCTTATGAATAAATACAGTCCCCAAGATTCAGCACGTATTGATTTGAACCCAACACAGCTATTTATAGCGCTATAGGTTAAGTACAGTATGTATAAATTATATCTTTTTTCTATCTTTTTGTAGTGTGGTCGGGAATATATCCAATATATTATTTTGTCCAAGCTCCCAGCTTGGCGTCCTAAGGCTAGTCCGCGATTCAATAAACAATGGTTACCTTTCAAAACTCTGTAGAAGACTGTAGACCGTACACTCGGTTACTGGTTTTATACACCTGGTTGGCTCCGGCGTAGGGATACCAGAAAGTAGAGTTATCTTTCCTTACAGTC
Organism: Patella pellucida; assembly: GCA_917208275.1. NCBI lineage: Eukaryota > Metazoa > Mollusca > Gastropoda > Patellidae > Patella > Patella pellucida. The sequence goes on along the minus strand of OU795036.1, from coordinate 93,832,969 downwards.
CACATTGGTAGTAAGAGACTTGTTCTCCATGACGTATGTGCTTGCTGCATTTACTAATAGAGTAATTTTTCAAAAATGTAAACAAAACAAACCCCAAGAACACCGCAAAAAAACAAGTTGAATATGTATTTAGAGATGTACATTTTGGCACATAAAAGATGCAACATGGCTTTAATAAATTAAAAATCAAGTACGAACAATCAAAACCATAAGACAGAATAGGCAAAATAGTGTAATCATCAAATGGACTGCACCTTAAAGGAGAATACCAACGCCAAAAATTGTTTTAATGTGAACAACAACGTTAATATTAGAATATTTTTCACCTTTCAAAATTTTAAGTCACTCTGAATATATTTACAAACATTGACGTGTATGCATATCTGCAGCCTCGTTTTGAATTTTTCCGTGAATGACCTAATAGTCGATCGACGTGTATGCATATCTGCAGCCTCGTTTTGATTTTTTCCGTGAATGATGTAATAGTTGATCGACTTTGTGAATTATCCTATAGAAGGCTATTGAAACTGAGCACGGCATCCCGTCATTTTGACTATCTGGAAGCATTAGCATGGTAAATTGCGCTGCCTGGGGTTGTGATAATAAAACCAACAACAAATTAGGAAGCACCTGTCATTTTTTTTAAATTTCCAAGCGAGGCAACACGCAGCAAGATCTGGTCTCCATCAAAACACGCTTCTCTCTGTTCGGAGCATTTCGAGTCATCGGCCTACGAGCGTGATCCAGCTTGAGTCGAGGAATTCATGGGGTATGAAAACGCTCTAGCAAAACTCAAGCCAGATGCTGTGCCCACGGTGTTTCCAACAAAAACATTTGCTCATTTGAATTTGACAGTACAGGTGCGACACGAGGGGCTTACGGGAAGCGACGTGCAACCGAGGTAAGTAGCCTACTAATACTACTATGTCTATAGGCATGCTTTTAAAATCATACCAACCAATTGACTTTGGCAAGTTCATAATTAATACATGCAACAATGTATAAAGATTGTATGAATATAAGGTTAATAAAATCGGGTGAAAGACAGTAATTAATTTTCATTTAGATATACAATTAGTTGGGCTCGGAAGGCATTGACGGATTTCAAGTGTTTAGACGGAGAGAAATATTAAACTACCGAGAACAAATTGCAAAAGAATTTATTTCACTGGAACCTAGTAAAGGGATGTCTAAAGGACTCACAACTCAAAATTGTCCGCTTAAACCTTATAGCGTTTTTCATAATTAGCATAAATCCGAGATGGCCGCCAATTGGACCTTTTTGGCCTCCATATCTTGGAAACCGCTAGTTTTAGAGCAAATAAATGTATATCATTAGATACAAAAGTGATAACAAATCGGAAACAAAGGTAATCACCACACCCGCAGGTCATGGTGTCACGTCATGACGGCATTGTGACGTAGTTTGTGAAAACATGATAATGTGTTCCATAGGCGTGATCTACATAATTTAATGCTATTTTGACGACACTAAGATTTATTAAAGTTAGAGTAAGGGGTGGAATAATATAACAGTGTACCATGTATGTTCCATACAAGTGTTAAAGATTATTTAAAGATTATATTTTTCTTTCCAGATGGGAAAAAACATTGGAATAAGAGTAAGCAAACAGGTTACCAGTAATTGGAACCAAAATAAAGAAACATATTCAAACACTCAATTCAAAATTCGATGAACATTTAGATTTAAATGTCGTATCAAATCCTTTATTACAGCTTTATAAAGAAAATATGTATCAATTTCGACAAACCTCTTTGAATGGTTTCGGAGACTGCAGGGATGAAATGAAGGCTCTGGCAGGGTTGGCGCCCGGTCTTGCCCGAGGGGAGTGCCGGTATTTTACCAGCTCCAGGGGAGAAGACCGGGTCTGATGTATAGAAGGCCCCGGGTGCTCCTTGACTGCAGCTCCGACCCTGGGAGCGGAAGTGAGGGAGGTGAAGGTGAGGGCCCAAATGAAATTAGCCTGCCTCTTGTAACAGTAAGATGGGGAGAGGTGGTTGACCTTTCCTAGGGGACCAAGTTAGGGAATTTCGTTGCATTTGCTAGTCTAAGTGGTAGAAATAAAAAAATGCTAACTCAATAAAGATCCCCAATGGTTTAAATGTATATACATTTTTTAAAATTAGCTGACCAACAGACTGGACGTTCTCACACTTTCTAGCAGGTACTAGAAGGAACTGTATGTTTATGTATCGGTTCCTAGCAGTTAGATGGGACGGCAATGTATACGAACTGCTGTTGGCGATTGTGATGACAGTTAGGTATTACTGGCAATGTATTGACTACTGCTGATGATAAAATATGCCATGTGGTGGAATCTGTAGCGACACTGATTGGGAAGAGATCTTCAGTAACTGGTTCCTGGATGTTTCAATCCCAGCTCAGGACAAGAGCTTTAACGTTGTAATTGAGAGGGATATTCGGTCTCCCGTCGAATCAGGCAGGTTTCCCCCCGAGTTCTTCGGTTTCTTCCTGCAGTAATGATCGAAATCATTCGCATGATCTGTGTCAAGGGCCAAATTGGAAAAAGGCCTCAGGCCTAATTTGCTACCCTTGTAAAATGACGCGATTATTATTATAATTATTATTTAGGATAACGCCAATATGAGTATTAAATGGCTGATAATCAATAACAGCGGAGGTGTCAAGACGTGTGGTTGAGAAGGTCCGGGGTTCACCCAACCGTAACTTTGATTTCATGGATTTTTGGTCAAACAGGATTGAACTTTCTCTCAGCAACGGTGTACTACACCAGTATATCTACTTGCCATTCGCTCAAAAAAAACCCCAATCATTGACCTTAAACCTCCACCGTCACTGCCTCCGCATCCCAGTTCTCGACGGAAGTCGGGTTAAAGGTTGACAGCCTAGGGGTTTTTAAGAAGTTGACGAATTCGCCTTGGTCAGTGAGATTAAGGTGGTTAATCATTATCTTCAAGCAGCGCCATTAGGCCAGACAGGCGGAGGAATTTAACGGCCTAAAAGAGAATCGGGTAGAAGCCTCCACCGGTTTAAACGCTCCATCATCTGATAAGGCGTCACCCCCAAAACCTTACATAGCACCATGATACATTCTGTTTTATTCCGTCACCGTCTTCATTAGCCCAGTTCGGAGCAGGACAGTCAACAATTCTTTGTAGATGTTGGTTTGAGGCATTGCGGCGTTGTCTTTGCTGTATCCCGTCCATCAAACACCAATTTCACCTTTGTTATGATTTGTGGCCAATCTTGTTCCCAACAATTTTCTGGTTTCGAGATTGATATGTGGCTTTATTTTTTACGTTTCTGTGGGTGAAAGTCAACCCTGGTCTCGATATTGGAGAAGATCTAAAAAAAAAACCCAAGCAAACCTCACCTTACAGGCATACCACAAAACAAACCGTGCTCATGAATGCTAACTCAATATTTTGTTACATAATTGGACATTACCCCAGAAAGAGGTCGCAGAGCCACTAGAATCGAAATGTTTCTCTTCTCGTAAACCCAAATTTGCTAACCACTTCATACTCGTAGAGGGCAATGCAAATATTAAGTAAAAATTAGCTTTATACCCAGTTGTAAAAAAATCATACATACCTTGAATATGAATACAACTACTACTGTAAAATTGCAGTCGAAAAAAATAGATGACACAGAATGAATCGAAGAATCGATGAATGAATGAAATGGGGTTTAACGTCCTACTGTTATGCACTTAACCTGAGCTAATTGAAGACGGGCATACGCCATACAGTGTGCTATGAGGGAAATTGTGCCCGGGCAGCGGCGCTACGGCCTACTCTTATATCGAATTCCAACTGCCAAGGGATCTTTGAGCATGCATTTCTGGATGGATATAATGCGCTTTATAAATATACATTATTATTATCGATCAGTTGCTCGGGTAATCATTGAACTCAGTCAAGCCTTTCATCTGATGAACATCCACCTCATTTAACAGCAGAGTTAAATTGCTTATCACTCCTCAGCCTAAGCTGGAACATTATGCACTCGGAAAATTGTATACGCCTATACAATTGCGATGCGGCACTGGTTTACTTACACAAGGGAAACTTGTCGCTTCTAGAAAGAAGTTCTCAAAATTGCGTCGTTCGAGGAGTTTGTCGAATTTTCAATCTAAACTTGCCCCGGTCTTCAAAAAAAAAGCTTCAAAAACTGTAATATAAAATATTGTTCAAATGCGTCGTCATGGGCAACGCCGTTGGTAACTTGAATGTAGTTTTAATAGCAGACTTCGTCATACAGTTGAGGTTTGCCGAGTGGAAGCTACATACGAAGTTTCATCACTCTCACGAAATTAGAACTAAAGTCATCGTGTTCCCAAAGCATCAGCCAATCAAATTGCTTTTCAAAAATGCTCATCTTCTAACTCCGTCAAGGTATTCACCTAATAAACACCTACACCAAGTGTTAACATTTTTGCCCAATTAAGAGCGTTTTGGTGTTCCAAAGTCTCGACAAAACAAATTGCGTAACGCTCTGCTTAGTCAACTTATCTTATTTTGTGTACCCAGAAAATTCTTAGGAACGTTTTTGTGCTTCGATTTTGAGTAAACTTCATTGTAAGCACACAGATGTTATTATGCGTTCCAAGAAAAAATTTCAACACAACATCTTTTTTAAACATAGTCCCAAGCAAGGTATATGGTTTGCCTACCAACCTTAAATCTGTTTCTGCTTCAAAACAATGACTGACCGTAGTCATCGACGGTATTTCCGATACCAAAGAGACAATAAGAAACAGAGAAAATCCTTATCCCCCAAACAATTAATGCTTAAGTAAATTTCACTTCTACCCTGAAACCATTTAATTTTATTTGCCAATTCGGAAACAAAAGGCTAGCAGACACACAGGCTACTTTAAGATCACGATTACTTAGTTAGTACGGCCGGGTCTTCACACGAGGTTCCACAAATACATGACAGTTTCATTCCGATTTTCTTCACCTAATTTTCTATCACTACAAACTTTACATTAGGCTTGTTTTGTAGCTTTAATATAAATTTGTAGGTTGTCATCAAGTCTCTGCAAATCATTTACAACACGAACATCATTATTTACTGAAACACCAAAGGTTTTGACTTAAGATAGACATGGAGTTTAACGACACAAACACTTTGATCAAATAAATGCAGAAATGTTCAGTTTCACCTCTTTCAGGTTCATCTGATTTGTACAATGAAATAAAATCAAGTACGAACAATGCAAACCATTAGACAAACTTCGAAAAACATAAAGGAAAAATAGTGTAATAATAAAATATACTGTTTACCGTGTACAAAATACACCGGACTTAGAATCGTTAGAAGTTTCCGTTTTTGTGGCAAGCCTTTAAGTACAGGCATACTCCTACCCGTAATGCAATGAGCTAATCGCCATGCTCAAAACTTTTTTGTTTGCATAGACTATAAATTTCTTCTACTTGGCTTAACCGTACCCATGATGTTTTAACCAAAGTCTATGGGGCATAAACTGTATGTCCTGGATTCTACTTAATCTAGTACATGCTGAACACATTCACGGAGTTCATTTAGCACCAACATATAAATTTTGCTGCAACATATAACTAATGCTACTGTCAGCCAATGTGAATAACTTCATACCCTAATTTGTTAGTTTCTTTGGATTGTACTGTAGAAATCTAATCCACAGCATTATCTAGAAATAATTGCAATTTGTACGCTGGATTCAAACACGAAAGGAGCAAAACATCTGGACTCCTAATTTGGCGAAGATCGGTACACTTAAAACACTGTTGAACGACCAGAAGTCTGTAATACGGTACTAGGTAGACTTATTACAATTTAGTTTATACCTTTGCTCTTCTTTATTGTTCCTCGCTTTTCGAAGAAAGCAGGAACAATTAAAATTGGTCGAATTTTAACAATTTGAAGACAGTTCTTATCTTAAGGTTGTAAATACTGGGTAGTATGCGATGGGTAGTAATGTGATGTTTTCCTGCTGTGCGATTTCGATTAATTAAAAGGTTTCGTGTGAACTGTGGCCGTCCAGCAGCAACAATTGGGGGCGTTCCGGGTCGATGCTTGAAAGGAAGACCTTCGCAAACCATTCCTGAGCAGGTACATTTTCCACGCAAGCACGACTCTGGTATGTGCAAAAAGTTCCATCTGGGGCATAATTTTTTTATGGTTAAGGATTCTAGCATTAATAGTTTGGAAATAATGAGACACGACGTCACGATTCATTATGCGGACCAGGTTTTTGGCCTGTTTTTCAGGTTTCCGAAGTGAAATTTCGGGCTGGCGTTTTTGGAGGGAGTTAAACCAATCAACCCCAGGAATTCCACCTTTAAATGGCGGGTTGAGTTGGTTCACAATGCGGGGCCGGTCGTCTTTGCGATGAGGTGTTGGCGCTCACCTCAAACCCCATGCTTTTCGCACGGTATTCACGATCTGGTTTTCGATCTTTTCTGAAATAATGGAAGACTACCGGGAAGAATCTTCCCATTTACATGATCCCTCGGCGATCCCATATTTGTTTAACGTCTCGAAATAAGAAAGGCAACCAGTTATTATGTATAAAATTGCTTCCCCATTTACTCAGGGTGGTCGTGCGTTTCGTCCTGGCCCTTCCTGGTATAATTTCGAGGCAAGGTGGAATATAAAAAATAAATAAAAAAATTGTAAAAAAACCCATCGGGTTGCTTTTTGAAGCTACATAATAATATTATATCGGTTACATATTTGAAGGCTAAAAGAAATTTTAGTTACGGGATAATATCGTTCATGTATAAAATAAACTACGGGGTAATTTCGTCGATCATGAAAAATTAGTTGGGGTAATTTCGTCCTGTATTTATTTTGATTATTTGATTATAGCCCCAATACCACTCTTGTTGTAACTGAATAATATATTCCAATCTTTATTCTGGTCAAATATTTGTACTATTTTACAATATTTCAATTAAAAAAAGATACAAATTTCATCTTAACACACCTAATTTTAAAAATTGGAAAAGTTCAACTACATGCAGTAACATGGTTTGAAAAGTCGTACGTAAGCACCTTCAAATACAACTTGGATTTAAACATATTATCGAACCCTCTGGACAAGTAAGATAGGTTGTAATGGATAATTTACACAACAGGTAGGACACTTAACATCTTGTAGTTAGAATAGGGCTAATTTTTTTTTTCTGGACCTGTCAAGCCAGCAAGTGTTATTGTCCCTTTAATATATACAACTACCGTACCATTATTTTTTTTGCGACAGAAATACGCAAAACGAACTATATTTATCGAAAACATAAGCGGGAATAGCTGTGGGAAGAGTTATTGAATGAAATAAAACCAAATAATAATAATAATATGTCCATTTATATAGCGCCAAATCCACAAAGCGTGCTCATAGCGCGACAGAATTACTATCCCGGTCTCTAGGATACAGGTAGGCCTGATTACCCCCCTTTACCACTCTTTGAAAGAGCCCCCAACATATGCAGCTACAACTGGAAGTTTCAAGGAGCGCAACAGTTTTTTGTGTAATACATACACCATCCTACCGTTACCCATTTACAGCTGGGTAGACTGGAATGCAGGGATGAGGAAGGACACAAGGACTCGGCGAACAATTCGGGTCTCGAACCTGCAACCGTTAGGTATCAAATCCTAGATTGCACCAAATACGAACAATCTAAACCATTAGACAAAATTCGAAGTTCCAAAAAACGGTATAGGCAAAATAGTGTAATCCTGAGTAAAATATTGCTTAAACTAAGGTATAAATAACAGTAATTTCTGTACTACATGCCCCAGGCTGTATTACGCTTACTGTAGATGAGAGGGTTGTGTAGCAACTGTTACCCAAAATGATTTTGTTAAGAGTGCCAAATGACCGACAAACACATAACTGACAAGTTATATTTACATTTTGCGTTGCATGCAAATACATATACAAACAAAATCACTTCAATTCTTTGGCTGTCATATGAACTCATTTATTATAATATTACCAAAAATAAGAGTTATTGTGTCCCATATTCTGGACCAATCAAATTGCTTATCGCTCTAATTGCTTATTGTGTGCCCAAAAGTGTGACAGCCAGACGAACGAACCCATTTTAGTAATCCTTTCGAAAGGCGGGGGAGAAAGTTAGTTACATGTAAAAGTTATTTTGCTTTAGTTTGATTTTGAACATGGAAAAATAAAATTGACTGGAAATTGGCATAAAAATATTGATTCTTGGGCCTCAGTCAAGAGATCAGATTTTCGTGGCGTAGCGATAGGGGCCTGGGCTTGTTCTGCCACTCTATTGATAAGTCCATGACTGTCTGTGGCACTCTGAACGCAAGTCGTTTGGGTGTGGAGGAGTGGGGCAGACTCTGCGAGGGCTTAGACTTTTCCACGGGGGGAGTCCCTCCCCCTCATCTTCTTCACTGTCATGGCTGCTACGAATGTGCACACTTTTGTTTAGTGGTACCTTTGATGGCCTTTCTTTTTCTCCTTTTTGTTCCTTCTCTTCAAGCATCTGTTTTTCATATTCTCTCTCATCTCCTTATCTTCTCGGTTCTTATTGAGATCTTCAATTTTATTTTCGTACTCCTTTAACTTGTACATGGTGAAATATTTTAATGCCTCGAACTCTTCTAATATTTTCTCTTGAAATGTTTTCTCATCCATGATTTCTTCCTCCCCAATTTCTTCTTCTCTTACATCTGGAATCGAACAATCATCTACAAGATATTAAGAAAACCCTTCACCGCACAGCTGGGGTGGTCAAACGTCCGGTGACTATAGACTTGATCTAATACACCAATGGCACTATTTTGTACAAATTGAAAAAATAAATTGTGCCTGTACATCATTTAATAATAGCCTACTAATAAATAATATGTCCTTTTATAAGGCGCTATATCCACAAAACGTACTCGCTCATTTACCATATAACACAGACACCCTATAAAATAAAAAAACAAGTACGAACAATCCAAAACATAAGACAGAATTCGAAGTCCTGGGCAAAATTGTGACGACCGGATATTTCTATTACTAGTTTTGGCGATCGTCTTTGGGTTATTATTTTCTTTTTGTTTCTAAATTCTAAATTCAAACTTTTGGCTTACTGTCTCACATTGCTCACTGCTTCCGTCAATCATCACCCCCTCATCTCATTTTTTTCTAATCCATCATCAATTTTAATAAATCCTTACGTATTATTTTTCTTTTACCCGTGTTTGTTTATTCTTTTGAGTATCGCCGTGTCTCGTTAGCGAGACTTCAATTGAGCGAGAAGCTGACGTCACGGCATGTGATAACACTAGCGGGAGAGCACTTTTTCAACAGAAAGAACATTGGATTGGAACCGGTAGATTGTGGATAGTGTCTAGCGGGTGTTTCGGATATTGTAAACCGCGTTTGGGGCAGGTGTCGTGAGCCTGATATCAGGCTATTGTTAGCCTTGTGCATTAGTCAAGTGTTAGTGTAGTGTGTGCCCAGTTTAGGCTCTTACGTGTACCTGTGTCGGCTGCGTAGTGACGTCCTATTTTGGGGTCACTATCGTGTGCGTGTACCAATCTGTGACCGCGGTTAGGACTGTGCATAGATATCAAAATTCACATGTGTTTAATCCCTCTGTGTCAGTGCATATTGGATTAGCCCCTTGAGTTGCTTCAACGTAAGTGTTGAGCACCAGTGCCTTAGTTGTGGTCACCGCCGGTCCCTGTTTGCGGCTGCTAGACCTTGTGCTGTGTCTCCTTTGGAGAGGTTTCGTTGCAGGTACCCGTGGAGCTGTGAGTGCTAGGTACCGGTGTGAGACGTTGTCAGGAGATAGGAGTATACATGGATTAGCAGAGTTCCTGTTAACGTCGCAATTAAGAAAGATACTTTGCTTTTGTACATAGTCGCGTGTCTATTTTGCTGTGTTGTTTTATATTTTATTTAATGTAATAAAGTGTATGATCTTTTTATAACTTTGTGGTTGATCGAAACAAGATATATCGAGCTGGGGTTAACTTCGAGTCAAGACATTGATTCGGGTTAAGGGTTTGGATTTGGGTCCAAACAAGGGGATCGATAACTTAATAGTCACTTACTCCGTTATTCTGTTGAGACCCGAGGCGAGGCTCAAGAAAAACCCCTCCCTCGGACATTAACCAGTAGTCCGCACTGTCCTATTTTATGGTAGGGTGGCCATTGGTTGTCACAAAATAGTGTAGTCAGCAAATGGACAAACAGTGGTAACAGGTCTCCGGAAGAGTAAGCTTACCCTGTCCGACAGTCAATCAACAAGGTCTTATTTTAAATTACTATTGGGCATTTGGCGGCTTGGCAATCGGACAAAAGAAAACCTACCTGTTCCCGGTCGTTCAATGATGTGCTGTGTACAACCAGTTTTAACCTGGGTTCAATCCTAGATTCAACCCGGGTTCTATTCGCCCACGCACTAAATGATACTTTATCTCATCTGCCATAATAAAAGTGTGTTTAAATATGTAAAAGTGTGTGTTGTTTAATATAACTATTAGTTGTTGTCATCAAATCACAAGATGTCATCAGGAAATAGTGAAATCATCGATATCAAACTATAAAAGTTAACACTGCATGACGTTTAGAATTTATACATTACATGTACATGTACTTACCAGTTTTAGAGATAGGCCTAAGCAATTTTGAGGCAAAAGTCTATAACATATAAGTCTCTGTTAGCATTTCCTGACAATTGTTATGCGTACACCAGTCAGGTGGGCGAAATTATAACCCATTACCCAGCTTTGATGCAATATCTTTCCATGTGTTCCTTTTCTTCTCAACAGTGATAAACTAGTTAACGTATAGTACGTGTTTGTTTCCCTCAACTAGCTGCAGCAACAAGGAAATTTCTCCTGTCACCCAATTTCTTTCCTTTCTAGCTAGGCGAACGGCTTGCCATTGTTGATTTTGATACCGTGAAGCAGATGACAAACAAAGCAGATCATTGACGTAATTTGCAAACCTAACTGTTTTCATGCCGTTAGAGTACTTAGAGCATCGTTGCCGCAGTTTACCAGTCATACTTAGAGACAGTAAATAATATTAGCCTACTTCAATCACATGGTTGGAGTATGCGTGATTATTTTATGGCTATGTTGTCAGAGGTGATCAAGATTTTTGTACTTTCAGATAGTCTTCATGTAGAACTTCACTGACTTCTTGAATTATCTTAGAAGTGACTGAGGTTTGGATCATGTACAGATACTGGCATATTCCTGAAGCAATGGCCCGAGAAATCCCTCTCTGGCCATTGCTGGAATGGCGTCTGGTTCTTGAACTTACGCGGGAATATGTCTATTCTTTCCATTCAATGAAAGCTATCACTTAAGTACAGCAACATGACATTCCTATGTTTATTCTGGGTCTTTCCTAAAACTTTGGACAATGATTTAAGGTATTAAAAACCGTGAAAGTATGTTCGTTTCCAAACAGTATTGTTTACATTTTATTCGTCTTGATAGCCTCGTTTGTCACTCAATAAGTTTTACTGCAGTATTCTTCTTTGCACTGGTTAATTAGTCATATTAAAATCGTGAGCCATGACGTAATGTTATGTAAACATATTTGATCCAATACTGGCACTCGTTTTAAATGTAAAGCTTTTGTAGGGCAGCTAGTAATTGGCCAGTAGACGGACTACTGACCAATCAAAATTTAAACCAACAATATCCACTCAAAATAGCAGTGTGTAGTGGGATCACCTCTAATCAAACGAAACGCTGCGAGGAGTATGAGATACTGGTGGCTTTTTATACGCCCACATTTCATGGGGACGTATTATGTCGTCGCCCCTGTCCGTCCGTCCACAATTGTTTGTGGACTCTCTACAGGTCACAATTCTTGTCCGATTTTTTACAAAACTTGAAGTATAGGTTTATCCCCAAACGATCTCGGCTGCTTTCGATATTGGCATGTATCGGATCAAAACTTCATGGATTATGGCCCCCGATTGTACGAAAATCACGTTTTTAGATTGTGGGACCCTATAGAGGTCACAATTTTGAACCGATTTTGATGAAACTTGACATGCATGTTTATAACCCAAAGATCTTGGTTCCTTTCGATATTTGCGCCTATCAGAACGTAATTTCCTGAATTATGGCCCCTGATTGTCCGAAAAATCACCTATTTTAGCTCGTGGTACCTCTGGAGGTCACAATTATTATCCGATTTGAAAAACCGTTCGATTTTATCACCGTTACACCCTTAGGAAGGTTGAGTTCAAATTTCGAAAAAATCGGACAAAATTACCATACAAAATGGCCGCCATTCGTATACGAATACTGTTAAAAAATGGTATATCAAGGTTGTGGACCCTGTAGAGATCACAATTTTAATTCGATTTTGATGAAACTTAAAATGTATGGTTATAACCCAAAGATCTTGGTTCCTTGCGATTTTTGCGCATATCGGATCGTAACTTTCTGAATTATGGCCCCTGATTATATGCAAAATCACCTTCGTTTGGCTTGTGGTTCCCTCTGGAGGTCACAATTATTATCAAATTTAAAAAATCGTTTGATTATATCATCGTTACGCCCTAAGAACGGTTGAGTTCGAATTTCGGAAAAATTGGACCAAAATTGCTATACAAAATGGCCGCATTTAGTACGCGAATACTGTTAAAAAATGGTATATCAAGGTTGTGGACCCTGTAGAGGTCACAATTTTAAATCGATTTTGATGAAACTTAAAATTCATGGTTATAACCCAAAGATCTTGGTTCCGTTCGATTTTTGGGCATATCGGATAGTAACTTCCTGAATTATGGCCCCTGATTATACGCAAAATCGCCTTTGTTTAGCTTGTGGTCCCTCTGGAGGTCACAATTATTATCCGATTTAAAAAATCGTTTGATTATATCACCGTTACACCTTAAGGAAGGTTGACTTCGAATTTCGGAAATATTCGGAACAAAATTGCCATACAAAATGGCCGCCGCGTGTAAGCGAATACTGTTTTAAAATGGTATATCAAGGTTGTGGACCCAGTATAGGTCACAATTTTGATGAAACTTGAAATGCACGGTTATAACCCAAAGATCTTGGTTCCTTTCGTTATTTGCACATATCAGATTATAACTTCCTGAATTATGGCCCTTGACTGGAGGTCACGATTATTATCTGATTTAAAAAAAACGCTTGACTCTATTACCGTTACACCATACGGAAGATCGAGATTGAATTTAAGGGAAATCGGACCATAATTGCCAGACAAAATGGCCGCCGTTTGTACGCTAATAGTGTTAAAATATGGTATGTCAAGGTTGTGGACCCAATTTTAATTCGATTTTGATGAAACTTTAAATGCATGTATATAACCTAAAGATCTTGATTCTTTTCGATATTTGCGCATATCAAATTGTAATTTAATGAATTATAGCCTTTGATTGTAGGAAAAATCACTTTCGGTCTTGCTTGTTCTCTATCCATCTCTTGGAAATGTGGGCGTATCCTGCCTGGCAGTGCCAGCTTACCATCTTTAAGGTTTCGCCTGAAATGTAGATACACACACATCTAAGTAAAACTGCTGTGTTCTTTCAAGTTCTCCGTTGACATTTTGTGCAATTCTATTATAAGTTGCAATTGTTACACTTCATGTAAATATTTCGCGTGTCCTGTTAAAGCTCGTTCACCTTTTCCCCCAACTGCAATATTACTAAATGGCTGTTTACAAAATACAGTATCAGTGCTAGAGAAAATAAATAAAAATAATTTTAGGGTTTATCATTACTTTCAGTTTATTAATTTGCAACACTAACCAGAAGCAAGGTGTGTGACTGGGGGTAAATGCAAGCCGTTTTACCGCTGATATCACGGGTCTCATCACTGTATCTTGCTTCGAAATTAGTGGCTCAACTTTTATAAGTATTTCTTCGAAAGTGGCTACATCCATCAGAAGGAAATTTTTATAGGATGCCCGATCTTCGTCCATCAGTACACCCATCTATATCCATTGCTTTGCCCAAACATGCCTTTATTTAAAAACTATTTCATCTCCTACGCCGAATGACGAGGGGCATAATAGATGTTGCAGCTCCAATGGAAACCAACCTGTAGATGCTATAATGAGAATGACATGCCGAGGCACTGACAAATCTTTTTTCTGCCTCATTTGTTGTTGTAACCAGAAAAAAGATTTATCGGTTCATAAATATTTATTTACATATGTACAATTTAACGAGGCCAAGTAAGAGATGGCATGCCTGCAAATAGAAAATGACTGACACCTTTATAATATGGTAGGCCTACATATACATCCAATAAAGAACAATTATCAAGAGATGCTTACACTGGGATCATCGCGATGCTCTGCATCGTTAGCTCCAACAGGGTTCGATCGCTGATGAAGCTCACAATGACTGGTGGTCGGATAGCCGAGGCGATAGAGAGGGGGCTTCTCACCAATGCAACGAGGGTTTAAGTCCAGCACAGGGCAAGAACTTTATCGTTGTAAGTGAGAGGGATATTCGGTCTCCCGTCCAATCAGGCACGGATTCCCCTCCAGTTCTTCGGTTTCTACCTGCAGTTATGATCGAAATCATTCGCACGATCTGTGCCAAGGGCCAAATTGAAGAAGGCCTCGGGCCCAATTTGCTAACCTTGTAAAATGACGCGATTATTATTATTATTATTAACTTTCTGTAGCCTGAGCAGGGTTTCCATAATTATAAATTTACATTATTTTCTGGCCCTACATCTAACTCTGTCCATGATTCGAGATCGACCCCTTTATCATTATTGTCTTGTTTTTTAATTCATAATATTAACGTAATGTAGGATCAGGGTATGAAATCATAGTATTGGGAGGAATATGGCCGATAACCCGACAATTTTTTAGGGTGTTTTCCGGTATTCAGCCAATTAATCTGAACATTATATCAATCCCTGTTATTGGAACAGTATACATTAGAGATTTCAGTGCGAGTTTTGATAGATTTAAACGATTTAATCTGATTTATATCAATTCCTGTTATTGCAACAGTAGAAACTTGGATATTTTATTGTGAGTGTAGATTTTTACTTTACTTGTATCCAGAATTATAAAAGAGCCTAATTCTTGTACAGTATATTTTCTCTTATTAGTTAATTGTATGAATATTTTAGCGACGCCCACAAGGCGTCCCGAACCTGTCATATCTGATTACCCATGCTGTTCAGCTATTCTAACAACCGAATTATATTATTTTCATGTTTAATGTGTAAATAAAGCTGTTTTGGAGATATTTTAGTATATTTTTTTTTATCTAGAAGCTATTCTGTCTAGTGAGCGGGTAACACTAGGATAGAGGGAGATAGTTCTCTAAATTGGTGGCTGGAGTGGGATTGCTGAAAAACATCTATAATACGGATTTATTTAAAGGGGCCATCCCGATAACATTTTGGGGGTTAAAACTACTTAATTTTGTATGAAAAGCCCTTAATAGCCTCTAACTTAGATCCGAGCAACTTCTTCAAGCTATGTGATACGTTTTCAAACAACTTCCAATCGCCGGTACGGCTCGGTGGCCGAAGACTTGTGTTCTGTTTGCATTACACATAAGTGTCTGAATAAAACGAGTCTATATTATGTGCAGCTTTCAATCTAACCCTATTGGTATCATAACAATTTAAAAGAAAAACTTAAAAGAGCTAGTGTCCAGTTAAGCTTTTTTTGCATTCACGCCCAAACTAGTCAATATTTTGATCTGGAATTTTCAAACAAGGTAAATACACTATTCCTCTATATTTTGGCGTTTAAATTTCATACGTTCAGGAACGTGTTATTTCCAGATTCTTTGAAATTCGGGCTGGCCCCTTTAAGATTTGTTGTTGAAAGGAATTTATTGGTATGCGGAAAAATGAGTAGCAGTATGAGTACGGAAGATCGGTTTAGAGCGGTTGAAGAACTTCAGTGTTCTTTTAATGAAGATATTAGAAGACTTGAACAGGTAATTGCCGAGAGAAGGGATGCAGCTGGTCCTGTTGTTTCGGAGTCACAGAATCTACACCATTTTTACCTGCAGCATACGCTATGTCTGGGAGGCAGTCAACTTCGCCGACTACTATTCACCAGTGAGATTTAGTAACCCGGTGGAGAGTGGAGCTAGATTTTATGATGATATTTCTTATGCAAACATTGTCAGAAAATGAAAGAGTGGATGAAAAAAGAGTTTATCTCTTCGAAAACTTACACGTGTTGTTCAACAATAAGCGAATATATTTTGGCGACATATGGTCCCAAGCGCAAAATGATGGAGCAACTATCTAACAAATTCAGCATGAGTTTCCCTTTTTTTGTAAAAAGGTATTTGATTGAAACATTTCAACCTTTTTGTACAAAGATATTTGATGGAACATTTTAAGAAACTAACTGGGGCTGAATTGGAAAATTATGTCAATGAAAAGAAAAGACTTTCAATTCTACATTTTTTAAGGCGTGAAAGGTCAAAGACAAGAATTGGCTGAAATGGATGTCTATGTAAAAAAGACTTTTAACCACTTCAAATTCGTTGGTTTTATCAAGGAAGTCATGGGCTACTTTAAAGAGGAATCTCTTGTGGAATTTGACCAGGTACAGTCTACAGTAGATGTTACTTCATTTTTGCTTTTTTTGCTACGCTTAATGTATAATGAAACTTGATATGCATGTTTATAACCCAAAGATCTTGGTTCTTTTCGATATTTGCACATATCGAATTATAACTTTAAAATTATGGCCCTTGATTGTAGGAAAATTCACTTTCTTTTTACCTTGTTCTCTATCTATCTCTCTAAAATGTGGGCGTATCCTGCCACCATTTTACACCTAATAACCATTTGAATATGGCGTGGAATTATAAAAGTTCCTGTTGTGTTGACAAAGGGCAGGGAAAGTAGAGTAAGTAAAAAAAGCACAACTTCACCCAGTAGAGTACACATGTAAGGATAATAGGAGTAAAAATAAAATCAAACCAAGTACGAACCATCAGACAAAATTCGAAGTCCTAGAAAAACAGTGTAGGCAAAATAGTGTAATCAGCATATTGACTGTTCACCGTGTACAAGATACACGACAAACAGTGGTAACAGGTGTCCGGAAGAGTAAGCTTACCCTGCTGGCATGCCACACCCGCCATTATAAGTTCACACATAGAAAAGAGATGGTTATCCGCCAGTTTTAAATTATATTAAGTAGACGTATTGATATAATCTTTTTTTATTTCTTTCAATATTAGCAATACTGTTTCATAAAACCAATCTCGTTCCCAGAGTCAGCCGCGGGGCCGGAGGCCATAGACCGTCCATTTTCTGCAAATTTCTTTAAACGTAAGCCCCGCCCATTCTGACCTCTGATTGGTCATCTTTTTTGGGCCGATTTCTCGAAAACAAGATGTCGGATCGTCGTTTCGTTTGTTGTAAAATGATTCTTGAGTCAAAGTCAACTCTCTGACAAGAAGAGAAAGGACGGTATAAATATGCTGCTGCTGAAAGAAAACGAAAGAGCAGAAAAAATTAAGCAGAAAATAGGCCTGAACAAGTTACAGTAACAGAAAATATAAATCAGACCGGTCCATATTTGGCAGCTCAGTTACCGGGGAAAGCTGTACGACGTTCGATAGAGTACCTTCCCAACTCACCCAGAAAACAAACGCTAAAAAAATTTGGTCTGCAGTTGGAAGAGAAAATGGTAAAGAACCTGAGGAATAAAGAACCTGAAGAAGATGAGAACAATGACCACAGTCCGTGAAAATGGAATTCGCGTTAAACAAACGGCAATATTACCTAACAATGTTTTTGAGGGAGGCACGTGAACTTATTAAGTTTCATAATCCTGAGGTAAAAATTTCTTATTCATTTGTCTGCAAACTAAGGCCAAATAATGTAGGGTTAGGCATCACTAAGGATACAGATTTTTTCCTTAATTACATGTGTCAACCAGAAATTAATGTATCATTACATTCTAAATGTTGGAAAGGTTTTTTTTTTTACGTGAACTTCCGGTAAACTAGTTAGATCACAAATAGAATCTGGTAATAATAGTATCAATTTAAATTCAGATGTTACTTGGAATGAATATGGGTCCCAAATGCTGACGAATAACTTTAAAAAAGTCACTAAAACAGATAAGGGGAGTGCCCTTGTTCAAAATAGTTTTACCTCGTGGCCTAATGTTAGAATTAGGCGTATACAGGCCAACGAATTTGAGTTTGATAAAATCAATTCAAATCGTATCGATTTAGCAATGTCGTATTGCTGTGACTACCAAAATTAGAGAGGGTTATGCTATATATACAGCAAAATATCGATGTGGATGACCAAATCAAGTGTTCGCATAAAATCTATGAGTCAAATTGATAAAATAATAGTACAAAGCTCTGAGGATTTTGCTAGATTTACATCTGAATTGATGCCATCAACAACAGTATTACACATTGCAAATAGTGAAAATGAGAACGTAATTGGGGATATGGATCCGTGGTTAAATCCCCCCTGTATTAAAGGAATACAACATATTCATATAGCTTGTATGTCAAATGGAAAATTAAATTGCTATACCAGTAAAAATTCTACTCATACTGTATGACGTAAGCTTAGTCGGTATATGAGATGCGCATGCGTACCATCAATTCATTAGCAAGCTGCCATCGACCGTGTAAACACGTGTCTTGCTTCTGTTCTCGAAATACAAGTATTTTCAGAGAAAAAGTCATATTAATTTTAACTTCAATAAGTTTTGATTACTCTACGAGTTATTGTTTCCACTCCTCAACAATTTGAGAGAGAAATTGGCCCTAATTCAGTTGTACTTCGGCTTGGTTGTATTATAACAATTGTCCGTTTCGAGAAATCTCGAAATTTCAATTTGTCATCAAAATGTGATGAATCCTTTCGTGACGAAATGCTAAAAATGCATAAACAATCTTTCGATGAGATTCAGAAATTAGACTTGTCTTTACGACAACCATCAACCGATGTGTCACGACCTGTTGACGGCAATAATAGAAAACGTTCTCACCACAGTATCAGTGAAAGTGATGAAGATATTCCGTTGACTCAAACAAAGTTTGGGAAAACTGCTCAATTGGATCATACAAAGGATATTGTCGAACAGATTGATGATTTGTTGGAGGGTACAAAGCGCCCAACGGCAAATGTCGAAGGGGAAAGTGTTGTGAATACTTGGCCTACCGGTACCACTAATTTTGAGGATGTTCTGGAGTTAGAATATTCAGTGGTTGATAACGTTGGAATAGATGTGAACAGTAAACTGGCTCATCTGGTTAATAAAATGTTTATAGAGTCACTGATGAGAAAGTGGTGGAGATATTTGAGAGATATCCCAGACCAGGAAATCTGGACTGGACTTAAAACTTCAAAAGGTCAACAGAAGAAATTTGGTCAAATCTTAGGCCTAATACCAGATCAGTGGATATTAGATCACAGAAACTCACAAAAAGTGCTTTTAGTCTTACTAGTTTAACAACTCAACTGTTAGATATGAATAATAACATTAAAACTATTAGTGAAGATAAGCTTTCACTCACCTTGTTGGGTCACACAGTTCAAGATATTAATCAAAAGAGACGGGGTGATCTCAAACCTGATTTGAACATAAAGTTTAAACAACTTTGTAATGCGAGTGCTAACTCCGACAATGGTCCTTCAGAGTTTTTGTTTGGGGACGATTTGACTAAAAAAGTCAAAGACCTTCGAGAAACATACCAAGTGGGTTCAAATATGACATATTCTGGTGGACGCTCTAATTTTAACAATTATCAGTCTAATTCCGGACAGTTTTCTGGTGGTTCACGAGGTAAACAACCTAGGAATCGGTTTTAAGGCTATCGGAGGATTGGTCCGAGTGGTCCGACCTATCCCAACAGACAGACAATTCAGAAATGGAGATCCAAATCAGACAAGAGTCACACAGAAATGTACAAGAAATAGAGGAAACTGATGATAATGGTCTCGACTGAGTTAGTAGGTAATTCATTTATTGATAATGTTCAAAACTGGGATGTTTTTATTCTAAGTGTACTCCCTCAGTTGCAAAATTTTGTGGACCAGTTCCAAGCTGGTAGATTGAAAGATGTTGTTGAGTTTTGGAAAACTTTGACTTCAGATTTAAATATTTTAAAAACTGTATGCGGTTTGGAAATTGAATTTTCTGATTTACCGAAACAGGATATTATACCTTATCCTTACAAATTTCATGTGGATAAATGTAACCTAATCTCAGTACAAATTTCCGTCATGTTGCATAAAGGTGTCATTGAAAAAACAATTCATGAAGAGGGAGAATATATTTCTAATATTTTCACTCATACTTAACCTGATGGTTCACTTAGAATTATTCTATATCTTAAGGCTTTAATGATGATATAGTCTATATAGACACTTCAAAATGGAAAATTTACAAAGTGCAATCAATCTAGTCACACCTAATTGTTTTATGGCTTCCATTGGTTGGAAAGATGCCTATTATGCTGTGCCTATTAAAGTTTCGGATAGAAAGTATCTAAAATTTTATTGGGAAAATCAGATATAACCGTATACATGTTTGCCGAATGGTTTAGGATCAGCGCCAAGACAGTTCACTAAATTAACTAAAGTTTTCTTTTCACAACTTCGAAAATTAGGTCATATGAATATATCTTTCATTGACGATAGTCTTATGGTTGGTGAACATTTGCAAGATTGAAGGGAAAATGTAATTGACACTGAAACATTTTCCACTCGAGCAGGCTGTACAGTACACCCTAAAAAATCAGTCTTCCAACCTACACAAATTATTACTTATTTGGGTTTTAAATTGAACTCTGTTGAAATGACAGTGTCTTTGACAACTGAAAAAGCACTTAGATTAAAACAGGCCTGTGTGTATTTGTTAATCGCAAAGTCTGTCACTATCCGTGAACTCGCTAAAGTTGTAGGCTATATGGTAGCTTCTTTTCCTGGTGTAGAAAATGCACAGATATTTTACAGAAGATGTTATAATTTGTAGGCATTTTATTTAAAGAAACACTATGGCAATTATGAGGCTTAAATCATTCTGTCTGATGAATGTAAAGTTGATTTGATGTGGTGGATCAACAACATTTTAATTTCCAAAAAGGCAATTTGATCTTGTAACCCTTCCTTAGTCATGCAATCTGATGCTTCAAAAACAGGATGGGGGGGGGGGGGTCTTGGTAGTCAGGCAACTGGAGGAAATTGGTCAGTCGCTGAAAGACAAAAACATATTAACGAACTTGGAACTTACTGCGGCAAAATTGACCCTGTTTTCATTTTGCAAAAACAAAACTAATTAGCAGATATTATTACAAATTGATAACCTTTCTGCTGTCTCATATATTAATGCAAAAGGAGGTAAAAGTTGTATCTTAAATGAGATTGCTAGAGAAATGTTTCTTTGGTGTATAGAGAGAAACTTGTCTCTTTCTTCTAGCTACATTCCTGGAAAGTTAAATGTTGTCGAAGACAAACAAAGTCGTCTGATTCATGATAATACAGAGTGGAAATCAGGCATTTTTCATTTAATTTGTCAGAAGTTGGAAATGACTCCTTTAGTTGATCTATTTGCTTCAAGATTGAATGCACAAATGTCATTGTATTATTCTAACAAAGTTGATCCCTATGCTATGGCTGTGAATGCTTTCACAGTGGCATGGACAGATTCACAATTTTATGCCTTTCCACCATTTTGTCTGATAGGTGCTGTTTTAGCTAAAGTAAAAGCTGACGAAGCCACTGGCATAACTATGGTTCCTTTGTGGTCAACACAATACTGGTTTTCTCAGGTAATGCATATGCTCATTGATATACCTTTTATTTTTCCTAGGATAGAGGAAATTTTGTCACATCCCAGCAAGAATGCGGGAAGAGATCTTCCAAAGATGAGGCTGGTTGCAGCTCTTATTTCGGGAGATCATACATTAACACAAGCCTTTCAAATCAAGCAAAGGACATTATATTGTCAACTTGGCGCAACTAAACTAAGAAACAGTACAACTCATATATTAAAAGATGGTTTCGGTTCAGTTCTGAGAGGAATGTGGATTCATTTCAACCTCCTGTAGAGATGGTCATAGAGTTTCTCACTCATCTTTTTAATGAGAATTTGCAGTATAGTGCTTAGTTCCTTTAGGAACTGTCTCTGAGCGAACGATGTCTCGCTACACAGTTCCTCACGGACCTTATTATCAACTAGTATGAAAATAAAGCTTTACCCCATCTAGGTTCTAAGGCTATTTTAGATCCTTACCGTCTATTTTGCACCGTGAAACTTTTTTGATCACCAAAAGAAATCATTTCCTGACACAACCGAGACAAATTTATAATAATCCAACACTATTTTCGTGTAAAATTCGATGTTAGAAAAAGACCGGTCTGCGCTGGCGTCAGTAAACAAACATGGCGGCCAGATTTGAACGATATTGTTTATCTTTTTCTAACGTCGAATTCTACGTGAAAATAGTGTTGAATTATTATAAATTTGTGTCGGTTGTGTCAGGAAATGTTTTCTTTTGGCGATCAAAGAAGAATCACGGTGCAAAGTAGACGGTAAGGATCTAAAATAGCCTTTCTTATTTAGATCTTCTATATTGTTTCATATTCCTTTAATTTGAACACACTGAAGTATTTCATGGCCTCAAACTCCTCTGTTTTCATATATACTCCTTCAATTTGTACATGCTAAAATACTTCAGAGCCTCGAACTCCTCTGTTAATTCTCTTGATGAGTTTCCTCTTCCATTTCGCCCTCCTCGATTTCTCGCTCTATTTCTCTCACATCTGTAATCAAACAATCAACAAGATATTAAGAAAACCCCTCATTGCACAGCTGGGTTGGTCAAACGTCCCGTGACTAGAACTGATCTAATACACCAAGAGCACTATTTTGTACAAATTGATGCCTGTACACCATTTAACGATACTAAATAATAAAACCAAGTACGAACATGCTAAACCATTAGACAAAATCCAATCTGATTAAAACATAGATCCAATTTTTTTTTATAGTTCAAAATTTCGTTTTTACTTAACTTTACTACACTTGCATCTGGTATACTTGTAATTTAACTCGTGTTCTGCATAAAATGAGGGGTCAGTAGGTCAGTCAATTAAATGGTCTGTCAAGGCGACCGTTTGACCTATTCATGCGCGAAACTGTGGGTAGACATTACTAGCCAATGACGTCTATACTTATACCAGCGTATAGAAATCAAAACAAAACATAAGTCGATTTTAAAAAGCATGGCAGTTGCTAATTGGTTAATCGAATGACTGACGTTATCGGGTCAAATGTCGCGTGTTTGATACGTGGCGTCATAGAACGTGAGCTCCCACTATAACTTGTTAGATCTACATGTAGTAGAGGCCATCAAAAGTTTAAAAAAAAAGAACGAAATATGTTTATTTTAATTAGATTGAAACATGGTTACAGAACCATGTCTTTGATTTGGGAGCTTTCTTTAGGCCAGCGCATTGCAAACGCAGCCAAACAAGATAACTATCACAGCCTAATGATAATTGGTCATCATCCTCTAAGTCTAAATCGGTCTTGCATACGTGGCACAACCACCCTTCTTCATTCGGGAAATAACAGCCTGCCACCCATCCTCAGTAAAATACCTTCTAGTCCGGTTTATACTAATATTGCCATCCTTTAAGGCATGCGACATGTCATGCAAGGGCTTGAGATCTTTCCCAGATAACAACTTGCTGGTTAGTGCATCTTCTGATTGTGGCACTCTGATTTTAGGTCGTTTGGGTGTGGAGTGGGGCAAACTCCGCGAGGTCCTCGACTTTTTCACAAGGGGAGTCCTCTCCTCATCTTCGTCACTGGCATGGCAACTACGAATATGCACACTTTTGTTTAGTGGTACCCTTGATGGCCTCTCTTTATCTACTTTTTGTTCCTTCTCTTCAAGCATCTTTACTTTCATCTCTTTCATAGCCTCTATCATAAAATAAAAACCAAGTACGAACAATCCAAATCAAAAGACAGAATTCGAAGTCCTAAAAACGTTATAGGCAAAATAGTGTATTCAAGCAAAATAGTGTAATCAGCAAATGGACTGCTCCTCGTGTACAAAAATACACGACAAGCAGTGGTAACAGGTGTCCGGAAGAGTAAGCTTACCCTGCCTGGCGCCACACCCGCCATAGCTGCATCCAATCTATTAGGCGAAATGTCAGTCAAATAGCGTGATTGGCCAATGAACTATAGTATGCAAAATGCACGTGATGAACTGTCTTAACGATGTTGTAGACATTAACAGGGTGATAGTAACAGTATACGTGTCAATTAAAAATATCTAGAATAATAGCCGAGAGAGACACGTTATATTTACCAATCAAATCAATATGACGGCCATAAAACTTTTTAAAGGCCTTAATAAGTTTAGTGCGCAAGTATCCTTGTAGTAGAAGCTTAGATGACAAATGCCTCGATCTACTTAAAAAATCAGAATAAAAGGAACAAGCTCTCGTGTAACGAATTAGCTGAGACACAAACACTCCATAAGCTGGTGATATTGGAATGTTACTACTGATAAATGGAAAGTTAACAATCGGAATTCAAAGTCATCCCGTTTATCGTACAATTTAACACTCAGTTTATGGCAATTGTCATATTCGAGACGCAGATCTAAGTAGGAAGCGTAATTGTCACTGTCAGTGGTATTTTTAATTTCGAGCTCATCAGGATATATGAAGTCTACATAATCACTAAATTTAGGATTATTAAGGGCTAAAACATCATCAATATATCGATAAGTGAAATTAAAAAGTCTGACTGATCGTTTGTTTGTTTTTACGAGCATCTGCATGTACTCGGCTTCGTACGAATAGAGAAACAGATCAGCAAGCAAAGGTGCACAGTTGGTGCCCATCGGGATGCCAACCACTTGCTGATATATTTCCCCTCCAAATTCAACAAAGATGTTATCAATTAAAAAATCCAACATCTGAATTATCTTGATGACTGTGTATTTGTTTTTTGAATCACTGTGATACTTAACGAAATATGTAGAATTATAATTTACAACTAAATATTGATAACGAGCAGTACCCGATTTAGACGAAAAGACACTGTGAATAATGTCTTTCAACCGGGCTTTTAATTTACTATGGGGAATTTTAGTGTACAAAGTAGAAAAGTCAAACGTTTGAATAGATGAGACTGAAGCAAGGGATCTAGATTGCAGACCATCAAGTAATTCTTTGGAATTTTTTAATATCCACATTTGATTTATACCACTTCGAGAGTATACTTTGTCACAGTATTTTTGAATACCCTCTTTAACAGCTGTTAGTATAGATGTCAATACCTTTGAAAGTGGTTTTGTGGAACAACGGGATGAACCTGCTATAAAACGCTGCTTGTAAGGATTTTTATGTAATTTAGGTATCCAATACAACAAGGGCAAATCTGTATAGGTACTTCCAGATGGAGTACCAAATGAAGTAAGTACAGATTTGTGATTGGATATAATTTCATCCTTACTAAAAGTAGATCGTTTATATGTAGCACTGTCGATTGGTTTCCCGAAATTAAGTTCTTTGAACAGACAGTCAAAATAATGTCGTTTACAAATAAACACTATGTTATTGGACGCTTTGTCAGCTGGCACAATGACATAATTGTCATGCAAGGCATTCAGATTTTCAACAATGCTAACATCATTGAAAATAGACTTAGGCCTAGTGTCAACTGACAAACGTTGCATGTATATTCTTCGTTTAAGTAAACGACTGATAGACTTAGTCCAATCAGAGAGAGTATCCGAGATAACATCTTCCCTCTTAGCCCATGATCTAGCGTAGTCCTCTACGGCATCCATAATAAGTTTGAAATTTTGATCCCATGAAAATGGTTGCGGTTCCCGGTATTTGGGTCCTTTGGACAAAATTTCACGTAGCTTATTATTCTGGACTATGTTCAAATCACCAGTGACCACATGTCCAGCTGGCGGGTAAAGGAATGACGACGTAGAACAATAACATGGTAGAGGGTTATTGTATAAGTCTTGTGCATTGATGTCAGATAATGCGTTTCTGTAGTTAAATATTTTGGATGCAATAGGTTTAGTATAAGTATAAGAAATCCTAGGAACAGTAACAGTTTTGAAGTAAGGAGGGATGTGTGCTGTGACTTGCTTATGGTGTAGTATTTGGCTTAATCCGATAGCATCAATGCCTTTATTAGCAAATTTCAATTTTAGAAATGAACTATTTGTGGTGTGTGACGCATCAGACTCAGTTGCAATGTCTAGACGACGGTGGGCAATGTCAAGAACAATTGATACAACCCTGTATTCAGTGGATGCAGGGTCAGTACAATTTGAATCCAAACATTCAGCTTTTAGTAATTTCAAAATCGTTTTTAGTAATTTCAAAATGGTAAGTCGAATAGAATATAATTTAGTGCGGATATGATGTGGCCCTAGTGGTTCCTGGATAATTTCTAAAAGGGCATCCAATGATATAGTGCTGAGCTTAGGTGATGTGTAGCGACGATGTCCGTGACTGCGTTTACGACGACGAAACTTGGGGAATAACGTCATGACATTAACATCGCTACAGGCAGGGCTAGATAAATTCCCTATACTAGCTACATTGTCCCAGTGGTTTAAAAATGTCAGCTGGGCTTCCGTCAATAGGTCCGATTTCTGTGGCCTCAGCTTGTCCTGCCACTCTATTGATAAGTCCTGTATCTTGACTTGTATCTCTTTCAAATTCTCTTTGTCGCTATTTTCTTCACGTTTCTGATTTAAATCTTCAATTTTATTTTCGTATTCCTTTATTTTGAACATACTAAAGTATATCGCGGCCTCAAACCCTTGATCCCTGATGAAGCTCACAATGACTGGCGGGTAGATGAATGTTATTCTACCCCCACCTGTCTCCATGCTGAAAATTTAAAAAGAAGACACATTAGATGGTAGGCTATGCAGGAGTGTGATAGCTGGCAAGACTGATCCAAAGACCCTGTGGCTATTCGTGACTTTAAAAAATAATTAGAATAGATTAGAACATTACAACCTTCTAGTAAAGGGGATATGCAGTGTATTCCGGAGACAAGTTCTGACTTAAATGCGGTTGAGGTGTCACGGATCTCGGGGAGGGAGATGGCGACACGTGCGCCGGAGAGGCATTGCCCTCAGCCGAGGAGTGCTCATGTGATTCCGAGGATTGAAGAATACGACACCTCTTATTAGATATTAAGACGGGGTCGTATTCTTCGTCGTCCGAAGACGACCAACGTGCCTCCATCGGAATCAGGGGCGGGCAGGGCGGTGTGTCATTGCCAATGTCCTCCTCGGCTGTTGGCAACGACTGTGCAGGGGCATGAACTCCCTCCTCGCTCTCTTCATCTGAAGAGATTATCGGCCGTCTTTTACAGGAAGGCTGGCTGGTAGAAGCAGCAGCTGCAGAGGTGGTGGCTTGGGGTGGAGGGGCAGCTGCCAGCTCACCACTCGTCACTGTAGCTGCTGGCTCCTCCCTAGGAAAGGCGGCAGACGTGATTATCCGTGACATTTCAACCGCGCGTTTATGTATTAAGGGCATTTTGTAGTAATGTAGCTGTGTCTTGGTTGAATGATTCATCTGAAGGGCCAGGTCCACACTGACGTCAGGCCGCTCCGTCAACACCCGAGTCACCGCTGTTTTTCTGATGGCTCGGGAAGACGGATTCTGGCCTGCTGGTTTTTGGTACCTGACCCTTAAGGTGTTATTGTATGCAGAACTTGTCATGAAAGTGCCAGCAAATGATGGAACTGCTGGCACTTGAGTGAGATCAGGTTGATTAAGCCGCGAAGGAAGCAGCATGGCAAAGGTCCGCATCTCCTTCGCGGTTTTATGGTCTATGATGGTTATGACATAATTTTCCCCCTCACGACCTGCTCGATTAATATCAGCCACGCTCATATTTAAGAGGGCAAAGGTCCTCTGTGCGCTAAAAAGCAAACAGGACAGGCCAATGTAGGCAACGAGATCCCCGTGAAGTCGTACATTGGGGACATCTCGTTGCCCAGCATTGGCCAGGAAGTCCTTTGCCCTCTTACTCACTGGTGACTCGGCCAGGATCTGATGCATTCCGGGTGTCAGCAGCTCGTTGGCCATATTTAGTTGCAAGCGGTGGCGGCGCTTTGCACTAAGATAATTGAGTTTGACACGCCAACGACTGAACGTCTTCACCCAGAGGTCATACACTTTCTGGGACATCACCTCGACTTCCCTTTCCAGCAAGAAGCCGAAAAACATAAGGAGAGACCCGAGGTACGACTTTATGGTTCCGGGCTGGAATTGATTGCCCTCCATAATGGGTCGGTACCACCGGGTCTCAAGAAGTCGGGGTGATGCCCAATCATTTAGGGTGTTGCGGACTGACAGGCGGTTCCAGCACGTTGTGACCTGCTTGATGTGCTGGTCAACCACCTTGTCAGACCGCGCCACCCCATGATTAAATTTGGCCTCCTCCCTCCAGGTGTTAACAATGGACCGTGCCTCTTCAGTGAGGTGACAATGGACCGTGCCTCTTCAGTGAGGTGGCAGGGGCTGCATCGTCCTGCTGATCCTGGCCCTGGGGAGGTTGAGTGGCGGCGGGGTCATAAATTGGGTGCATGTGCCGCTCGTACTCAACCGTCCCCCTTTCTAATTTGTGAAATTTTACCAGATGCTGTCCAACCTTGGTGATATCAGCTTCGCAACCAGGAAACGGGCAAGGCTTTTTGTTGCGTATGCTGGGTCTGTGGGTGGCCAAGTAGCTGGACACGTAATCGTCCGATTTGCCGTGGACATTACGCAAATGACGTGATAACCAAACTACTTGTCTCCCACAAATGGTACATTTAACCGGTTCTTTACCCATTTTCTGGTTGTTGTTTATTAACCTGAAGATTGGGCAGCAGCAATTTAAAGTATTCGAAGAGGAGGAAAACCCTGGCCTAGCCTAGCCTAATTAAAAAAAAATAGTGCGTGTAGTGCGTGTATGGTAGAGATTAGAAGAAGAGGAATACCCTAGTTATGCCAAATATAATGAATGCATCAATAAATAAGTAGACACAAGTAATAAATATTCTGCAAGTGTTGACATGAATATTCTAGTTCACACAATTCAATGAAAGTTTTAATACTTGAAACGGGTGCGGTTTTGACAGTTGCGTCAGTACCATGAACATATGGCCATAATATTGCTTGCATTTATGAAGCGATAATTTATATAATAATTAAAAATAGCTCTCTAAATAACAGAAATGGTGGTCTCTAAAATCAACATTTGCATTAAATAACAGATAAGGTGGTCTCTAAAATAAACATTTGCATATATTCCCATCTTATGGTAAGTGCAGGGGGGCTGCACCACATATGATTTACACAAAAGGCAAACATAGCGACAAGTAACTTGTCATTTTGTTTTAACCCTTGTCGTGGAAAGCACGCTCCACTCGGCCAGCTTACGTTGGATGCCATTTTGTTTTTTCCCGGTTAATCACGCGACTGTGACGTTCGCAACAACATAGTTACCATTTTTTTTTGATCAACCAAGGTCGGGGGTACCCTTCCTTTGAACAACTATCCGGCGAATTAAACGTTCATTTCTTTTTACGATTTATGTTTTTAGGGGTATAGGAGTCAGATATTAAAGTATCACCGTGAGATTGATAAAACTTGGTTTATAGTCACAACCATGACTCAGTTCGACAATAAACCTTTTCTGCTTAGGGTAAGCAGAACAATAAGCAATTTGATTGGCCAAGACTTTGGAACATAACAACTCTGCTTTTAATTAAGGTAGAATGTTTAAACTTGATGTAGATGTTCATTAGGTGAATGTCTTGACCAAGTTCATGATTAACAATTCGACCTGTAGCTAAGCAGAGGTAGCTTATCAATTTCATTGGTCGGTGCTTTGGCACAAGATAATCTTTATTCTATCTGATAGAGAGTGATGAAACTTAAAGCCCCAATACCACTCTTGTTGTAGCTGAATAATATGCCCCAATCTTTATTATGGTCAACAATTTGTAAACAATTTGCACTATTTTACAACATTTCAATTAATAAATGATACAAATTTCATCTTAACACACTTAATTTTAAAAATTAGAAAAATTCAACTACATGCCGTAACATGGTTTGAAAAGCTTTACGTAAACACTGTCAAATGCAACTTGGATTTAAACATATTTTCGAACCCTCTAGACAACAGGTAGAGCACTTAAACAGCAGGAGTATTGTTGTCCCTTTAAGTGAATAGTTTGATTTCTTAAAAAATATAAGTGTGCGATTAACTATGTGTTATCTATTTATTTTGGCATTTCGGCGTTGGACATCTGCCTTACTGTTGGTTTGTTGCTTATATTTTGCCGCTGCTAATGCAGCATTACGATATTTTGAGGTCGGCCTATTATTATTTATGTGATGCGGCTCTGAACGCAAGTGACTTGTATTGACACACAGGTTGTTATGACACAAATGTGGCAATCCAAGTCAGCTGGTAAAGTAAAATTCAATGTTGTGAAGACCATACAGGGTAATCTATGGGCCTTTCTGGTGCGCCAGATACCGCCAGGTCACTTAACACGAATAATACCATATCTGTTGTTTGAGGTCCTCGACCCCTGCCAAATTTCACATTTGCCGTTTGCAGAGGGTTGGGTGATGCAGGGCTATTCCAATTTCTATAGGACGAAACTCTATAATATTCTGCAGAATGTTGGTGGCCTGTAGAACAAAAGGCTGGCGGCTGCCAGACAGGATACGCCCACATTGTTGAGGAGTTGGGCAGACTAAGCGAGGGCTTCGACTTTTCTTTCATATCTTTCATATTCTCTCTCATCTCTTTCACCTCTGTGGCTATTCTCTCTTCGTTATCTTCTCTTTTCTTATTGAGATCTTCAATTTTATTGTCGTACTCCTTTAACTTATATATGGTGAAATATTATAATGCATCGAACTCTTCTGATAGTTTCTCTTGAAATGTTTCCTCATCCATAATTTCTTCCTCCTCAATTTCTCGCTCCTTTTCTTCTCTCGCTGTCGACTCTTCCATAAACGTCCGGTGACCAGACCGGATCTAATACCCCAATAGCACTGTTTAGTAAAAATTAAAAAAATAAATTGTGCCTGTACATCATTTAATAATAGTCTACTTGTAAATAATATGCCCTTTTATAAAGTGCTATATCCACAAAACATACTCGCTCATTAATCATATTACACAGACACCCTATAAAATAAAAAACAAGTACGAATAAGTCCTAGGCAAAAAAAGTGTATTCAAGCAAAATAGTGTAATCAGCAAATGGACTGCTCCTCGTGTACAAAATACACGACATAACAGTGGTAACAGGTGTCCGGAAGAGTAAGCTTACCCTGTCCGACAGTCAATCAAAAAGGTCTGATTTTAAATTACTATTGGACATTTGGCGGCTTAGCAATCGGAAAAAAGAAAACCCACGGTTCGCGGCCAAGTTCTAACGTTCCATGATGTGCTGTGCACTTTAACTTTAACCTGTGTACAACCAGGTTTAACCTGGGTTCAATCCTAGATTCAACCCGGGTTCTATTCGCCCACGCACTAAATGATATTTTATCTCATCTGACATAATGTGTCTTTACTCATAGAATAGAATGTTTTGTTTGATAATTTGGGTAGATCTTTTAAACAGTCCTCCTTGATTCATCGAAATCATTCGCACGGTCTGTGCCAAGGGCCAAATTAGAAAAAGGCCTCAGGCCTAATTTGCTACCCTTGTAAAATGACGCGATTATTATTATTATTATGGTTTGCCCATTTGTTAGACTTGAAACCAGTATATTGGTCAGGATATGTCCTCTTTACTTTGCAGACTATACAGCTTGATATTACTCATCTGATTATCTCTTCCAAGTCACTGTGCCTCCAGTAGGTAAACTGACGGTAGGCAGCATGACGAAACCTTTTCTGTTCCTGGTCACCAGGCACCCTAAAAAAGGTCATTTCTTGTTTGTAATATGCGGTCTAAACCCACTAGTCTAATAAAATAAAACCAAGTAAGAAAAATCCAAACCATTAGACAAAATTCGAAGACCCAAAAAACGGTATAGGCAAAATAATGCAATCTGGCAAAATAGTGTAATCAACTTAGGACTGTTCCAAGTGTACAAAATACACGACAAACAGTGGTAACAGGTGTCCGGAAGAGTAAACTTACCCTGCTTGGCGCTACACCCGCCATAGCTGCATCCAAACTAATAGGCGAATATAGCGTGATTGGCCAATAGTTTGATTGCCCAATATAGTGGGATGTTTAATGTAAATCAGTCGACTTTTCGGTTAGAAATAATGGAATAAGCTTTATTTTGTAGGTTTTGATGTTTGATGACAAAAAAAACAATGTTGACATTTTTTCTGAGTAGATCTTTATAGTATGGGAGTCCATTATTTGAGAGTGGCCATTTTGCGATAATTTCCAAATTCTGTTTATATTTTCACCTTATTTATAATGTTATCTATCAACTGTGATTTGGCAATGCATTAACATTGGTAGGGGTTATGACTATATATCAGATTGTTTCCCATCATTTCATGATATTTCCAAGATGGCGACCATTTTTAGCGGGAAAATCAATCGATGTGCTGATTTCGATAAAGTAGTAGTGTTTGGTGTCAACCTACATGTTTTCGGGGTCACAGATTCCATTCCTAGCATTTACAACCTTGTAAAATAATCAAATATTCATATACTTAGCATATTACCAAGATGGCGGGTATTTTTGGCGGGAAAATGAGACGATGAGCATATTTTGATTAAGTGGTAGTGTTTGGTGTCAATATATCTGTTAACGAAGATGCAGAATCAATTTCTGACATTAACAACCTTGTAAAATGATCACATGTTTACATATTTAGAACATTTCCAATATTGCTGCCACTGGTGGCGGGAAATTCGGACGATGGGTTGATTTCGATTAAGTAGTTGTCTTTGGTGACAATATACATGTTTTCGGGGAGGCAGATTCGATTTCTGTCATATACAACTACGTAAAATGGTCGTATGTTCACCAATTTAGCATATTTCCAAGATGGTGGAACGTTTTCTGCACACATTATTATTATTTATTTATCATCGATTTTCCTGGGAAAGCAGAGCCTATTCCTGACACAAAGGCAAAGAGAGTATAGCGGCTGCATGGTGCTTACGTCAAGTGCCCATCATGTGCCTGTCACGACCACGCGAAGCGCTTACTACACGATCTTGCTACGCTCATGGCCAAGATCTGGCTGTGCGCGAAAAGTGTTCCCACCATGATCTAGCGGTTACCAGTCAGACCGGGATACGTTCTCACCGCACTCCAGTGACGTGCTTGCCAGGCCCATAGAGACTGTGCCATGTTCACCCGTCCCCAGTCACTTTCAAAGCAGAGAACAACCAAAGTTAAGCAAAAAGAACATTTCATAGCTTACTTGATGTTTCCATTTTGGGTGCTCTGAACGATTCCTTCCACACGCATCTTGGGGTCAGTTGATAATATAACCCATGCTGTAAAGGTTTCTTATACCAAATATTGACACAAAAACAAATATTGACACAAAAAAGAGACTACGTAATTAAAATCAGCACATCGTCCGATTTTCCGCCCAGACATGAAAGCCGTATTGGAAATATGCTAAATATGCAAACCTGTGATATTTTTATACAGTTATAACCGGCAAAAATGGAATCTCCTCCCCGAAAAATATATCCTGGTACCATAGACGACTACTTTATCAATATCCGCTCATCGTTCCATTTTACCGCCCAAAATGGCCGTCATGTTGTACATTTTTCAAAATAAGTGAACTTATAATCATTTTACACAGTTGTTACCGACCTACATGGATTATGTGCCCTTGAAAACATATTTTGATACCAACGACGACTACTTAATCAATATTAGCACATCGTCCTATTTTGCCGCCAAACATGACCGCCATCTTGGAAATATGCTAAATATATGAACATGCGATCATTTTACAAGGTTTTAAATGCCAGGAATGGAATTTGTGACCCCGAAAACATATATATTGACACCAAACACTACTACTTAATCGAAATCAACACATTGACCGATTTTCCCGACAAAAATGTTCGCCATGTTCGAAATATCATCATGAAAGGATTGAAAATCTAAAGTATAGTCATGATCCCTGCCAATATTAATACATTGTCAAATCACAGTTTATATGTCGATAACATTATAAATCAGGTGAAAATAAAAACATAAGTTGGAATATTATCGCTAAATGGCACTGACAAATAATGACCCCCCATACTATGAAGACCTACTCAGAAAAAATGTCAACATTGTTTTCTTGTTATCAAACATCAAAACCTTCAAAATAAAGCTTATTCCATGATTTCTACCCGAAAAGCCGACGGATGGGAATTATTTTACAAACCCTATCCCACTAATACTTTTGAAAACAACCCTCCGTCTAATTGAGCTAGAATGTTCAAACTTGGAGTAGATGTTTATTAGGTCCACGCCTTGACTGAGTTCGACGATGAGCATTTTCAGCTTAGTGTAAGCAGAGATAAGCAAT
The DNA here is from genome assembly GCA_917208275.1 of Patella pellucida. Lineage (NCBI taxonomy): Eukaryota > Metazoa > Mollusca > Gastropoda > Patellidae > Patella > Patella pellucida. Next base: position 93,798,419 of record OU795036.1, on the reverse strand, counting down.
TTGATTGGTTGACGTTTTCGGACACGATAGCTTTAGTTCTAATTAAGTGAGATTGATGAAACTTTGTATAGTGTTATTACATCAATATTATGACCAAGTGCGGCAATACACATTTTCTGCCGAGGGTAAGCAGAGCAATACGCAATTTGATTGGTCAAGACCTTGGAACATAACAAATCTTGATTTTAAATTTTATATTGTTTGTCTGATTTTAATTAAGGTAGAATGTTTTAACTTGATGTAGATGTTCATCAGGCGAATGTCTTGACCGAGTTCATGATAAACATTTTGAGCTGTAGCTAAGCAGAGTTAGTTTATCATTTTCATTGGTGGATGCTATCTGATAGAGAGTGATGAAGCTTAAGTGTATGGTTTGATTCCTTAAAAATATAAATGTTCGATTAAATATTATGTGTTATCTATTTTTTTTCGGCGTTGGTCATCAGCCTTGGCGACCTTCGCTTATCGTGATTTCTTGACTATGGTCGAACTAAATGAATCCGAATTTCATTTAGTCGGGACCATAGTTCAGAAATACTGAACCATGCTATTGTGGCATGGTCGTAGTAGTTCAAAGATGGCGGGTGTTGATGAAAAGTAAGTGTAGAATATTTAGAAAGAATCTATTTTTGTTTAGCATATTGTATTAGGAAAGTTTAAATTAATTTTAAATGGTTGCTAATGCTACCAACAGCTATTTTTATCCCCTATGTTATGCCGGAATCTATGTGAGTCTTCAAATTACGCATTTTTTCAATATTTGTGCTATGCAAAAAGTTGCAGCCATCTTTGAACAGACGTTGTCCGGACCATCCGCGTTCGGTTTTTAGTTCCGACCACCAGTCGTAAAAAGGTCGCCCTTGCTGTTGACTTTTGCTCATATTTTGACGCTAACAAAGCAGCTTTACGATATGTTGCGTATTTTGAGGTCGGATTGGGCCAAAGCCCATTGATGAAATTAATTAAAAAAACAAAAATAAAAACATAACCCAATCTAAACTCAACTTTCCTTGTTCAATAAAAGTTGTCTTAAGACGGGGAAGGTTGCTCCATCGGAATCCGAAGTGGGCGAGGTGGTGTAAGCGGCGAAGGCGCATCGGCTGATGGTTAACACAAAGTGGACGACATTAGGGCAGTGCACTCGACCATCTCATCCCTAGGCTGCTTCCTAGACTGACGCGTGGATGTAAAAATTTCTGAGGTGTTGTTGGGCGTGCGGAAGCACACCACTCTCACCTCATTAACTGCCGCAGTTTCATGGAACACAGTCTGCTGTAAAATATTGGAGACTTCGACCACTCGCTTCCTCAGACGAGGCATTTTGTGATTTTATACCGAGTGCGATATCTGCATAGCCAAGTCAATTTGTACTTTTGGCTGCTCCGGCGTCAGGACCGAGGCACATTAGTTTTACGGATGCCTCTCAGCGGATTGTATGCGGACACAAGCGAGACGTCAGGGTGTATATCAAGCGTCTGAGGAGGACTTGAGGAGTAGGACGAACAGACTAATGTAGCACCGATATCAACGCGAAGTCGGGATATCGCGTCGCCCTACATTGCTTAGTTAATCCTTTGCTTTTTTCGACACCGGATAGTTTCCTGTGCTAGTCCACAACCGTAACCAAAATACCTTTAAAAAAGAAAAAGAACCTACCTACCTATCACGAGGACAACGGCCTTAGAAGTTTCTTTTAGAGCAGCTGATATTATGAGCCTCTTAACTCAGCTTCACATCTTTGCCTATTATTATTTATGTGATGCGGTTCTAAACGCAGGTGACTTGTATTGACACACATGTCGTTATGACACAGATGTGAGCAATCCAAGTCGGCTGGTAACGTAAAATTCAATGTTGTGAAGACCATACAGGATAGCCTATGGACCTTTCTGGTGCGCCATATACCGTCAGGACACTTAACACGAATACTACCATATCTGTTATTTGAAGTCCCAGACTCCTGCCAAATTTCACATTGACCGTTTGCAGACATTTCTGAAAATGACAGAATTTTATTAGCACAAAATGCAAATTTCGCTGCCATTCTATAAACTGTACTCTCTTAAACTGGTATATATGAACTGGTATATATGAAGTATTAAATAAATAATAAACATTGTCCTACACTTTTCTATTCGATATAAGTGACTACAGTTTTTTTTGTGGGCATCCTTTGTCGCTCGATTTATTTTGCTGCTGAAATCAATTGCGTTTTAGCCACTAAGCTAATCTACTAGCGACATGCCACATGCACATCCACTGCAGCCATAGATAAATATATAAGTAAAGCGTCTACTTCACTATAAGCAATCCAAAGAATAATATTACACAATTCGTAAGTCCTTGTTCCCTAACAACACAATTACTCTCCTTGATCCTTGTTTTCACTTTCAACCCAGGACTTTTATACCCCAAAACCGCGCACGTGCATGACTAATACACGTCACAGACGGGCTAGTCCATTCTTGCCAACGGGGAACAAGCTCACGCCTGCAACAGCCTTTGCGGTTGACATAATCTGTGATTGGAGCTTGAATACGGATGTGTGTGCCATCGATACAGTTTATTATTTTTGGGAACTGTGCCTGTTCGTAAAAACTTGACTTTATATGAACACTTTCATTTGTTGTGGGCCATTTTTTAAAATTATGTTTTTGCCTGCGAAGAGCATTGATAACACAATCTATTGTCCGGCTAACACTGCTTTTGTCTAGACCAAGAATATCACAAATCACCTGTAGAAATAAACTACTGGCATAAAAGCGGAGGGCAATGGCTACTCTACTGTCAGACTGACCTGTTTGGTAGTTGAACATTTCAGATCTTTTTCAAGAATATTACATATATATTCAAAGGATTTTTTTCCAAATCTGTATCGAACCCTTTCGTTACATACCACCACACATAGATTATTTACAAACTCATATCTCTATCCTTCTATCCTTATTGGAATCCCCTTTTCACTCCATTAACCGAGTTCCTTTCCCACAGCCTACCCCGAATGTCCGCCCTTACAGAACCTTTAAGATTTAATTTGTCCATATCAGTCCACAAAGATTCACCGGTTTCCGGAATAGCTATAGCAAAAGCAGGCACAGAGAAGACCTGTTCTTTGGATGGCTAACCCTCCTCGGGAATTTCGAAAATAAGGAGGCAAATGTTTCTCGAATACAAGAATTTTTATCCACACCCTGGAACTGGACAAAGCGAGACCTGAAATAACCTAGATCTTTTTACCCTCTCACGTGACGGAAGCTTGATGGTACCTGGGCTGGAAAAGTTAATATTTCCCCCCTCTCGGGCCGGCCTACGATTTGGTGGCACAGGATAATTTCCTCTGGGGTTAGAAATTAAACCTATCTGTCTAGATCCCACCCCTGAAAGGCTTTTCCTCCCACCTCTTAGATCTACAGGCGAACCATATCCTGATGACAAATGACCATATACACCCAGGGGCAAAGGCACGCGGAATTTCCGATGTTACTCCGCCTTCTCAGGGGTAAGACAAATTTACAGACACAGTATAAACCAAAAAAGTGGTGTTACACTGACCAAGGGTGTCGAGACATGCACCAAAATAATTAGTTGCTGTCTGTACGATATAAGGATTAAATATGCGAAGTTCCAAGATGATAAATTCAGAATTGCAGCCCGCATGGAACAATAAAAGTGGGTGTCGTCCTAATTTGAACAAAGTTTGTTAATTATTGCAACCTGCAGAGTATTTACCGATAAAAACTAAAAAAAAGATGGGCGTGGTACCACATCCCCTGGGGTCGTTACTATCCTTACCGTATAAGGAATACATATGCCAAGTTCCAAGATGAACTATTCAGAATTCCAGTCTGTAGACAAATAACACTCAAACTGTTTATCTTTACTAAAGAAATTACAGGTGGTCTGAAACCAACCATGAATTAGATTTATCTCCCTTTAGTTGACATTTCCGCTATCCAATGGATGATTATAGGCAAATAAAAATAGTCTTGCAGTTTGAAATTCAATTAAATCTAGGCGAAAATTTGCATTGATAATGGTAAAGTATATAAAAAAAATAACAGCCCAGTAATCTTTGTTTATATACTGGGTTGAGAAAGGGGACATCTCAGTGGAAGGTATAAATTTCCTTTATTAAAATGTAAATAAAACAGAAACATAGATTAAAGTAATAAAATCATCAACAATTACATAGTTAAAATAAAATGTAAATAAAACAGTAACAGAGATAAGTCATACAATCAGTACGCAATTTTAAAATTTAAAGGGACAGTCCCGAATAAAACAGAGGCTCAAAAATAAAAGTACGAGTACGTATGAAATTTAAACGCCAAAATATAGAATAATGGTGTATATACCCTGACTCAAAATTTCAGCTCAAAATATTGAGTCGTTTGGCCGTGAGCGTTAAAACAGCTTATCCGGACACGTAACCCTTTTAAGATTTCGGGTCAGTTCTTTCGTTGGGTGACCCGAGTATCGTTCCCGTTCCATTTTGATAACAAAAAGTAAATTTCACCGACACGTTATTTTTATAAAAAAAAGTCTGGTTTTATCCAATCACCGCATAATACAGTTTGGGACACTGGACCTATTACCAGATAAAGACTGGCGGGTTTAAACTGTTGAAAACGTATCACATTATATTGTGTTAGTTGCTCGGCCCTAAAGTAGGGGATTTTAAGGGATTTTAACACAAAAGTAAGCAGTTTTATTCTCAAAAACATTATCGGGATTGACCCTTTAATAAATTAAAGGCTACATATCAAATCAACCCGAGCGTTAAAAGAGAGGGAGAAATGGGGTTAAACGTCCACTCAACACAACTAGGTCATTTCGGGACTAACATGGTTTAATTTTATTTCAATAATTCGCTTGCGCGTAAGGGTCTTTAGCAGTGGGAGAAAACCGGGGGTTGGGATGGCCTAGTGCTCTAGAGTGCGACTGTGGTTTCGGGCCCTGGTGTGAGCGTATGTGGCATGGAGATAGGGGCGCCTTCTCAACGAGCGTTTAAGGTCCAATAACACTCTTGTTGCAACTGGACAACTAAATTAGGATGCAATGGATAATTTACACTACAGGTAAGACACTTAAACATCTAGTAGTTGGAATAAGGCTATTTTGTGCTGGACCTTTCAAGTCGGCAAGAGTGTTAATGTCCCTTTAAGGAGTACAACTACTGGATTTATTGATGTAACGTTTCGACAACTGGGGCCTGTTTCACGAAATTTTAACTTAAGATAAAATCCAAATTTTAGTACATACTTAAATCTGATTGGCTAAGCGCTAAAATCAATCTAATATTATCCAATCGAATTACTAAAATCGGATTTTATCTTAGTTAAAATTTCGTGAAACAGGCCCCAGTTCTTTTGTCCTTTAGTCCCGAAATGACCTAGTTTGTGTCGAGTGGACGCTAAATCTCATTTCTCGCCCTCTCGCTTCTTTTGACCTTATCAAACAATAAAAAGCAAGCAATATTATTTTTATTGCTTGATAAGGCAGCAGTACACATGTCCAAAAGTTGCCAGATTTGATTGGTTAGAATTTGGAAGAGTAAAGCTTATCCGGGCTAGGTGCCTCAGACAAGAGGCTTCACAATTCATTCTCAACTAACAAACTGCATTGATCAAAATTAGATTCAATCCTGCCTGGTTTCACAACAAACTTTTTACGACTTTTTTTTCAATCGTAGCCCAGTATCAACATATTATCTTTGCAAACATTTATATACTTGCCTGCGTCTTGTTCTAAATGTTTATGTGTACTGGCGTGTAGGAGACCTGCCGTTACAACGGTTCCGGAAACGGGGTGCATACTAGTGCTAGGGTTTACATGAGGTAAATCTCCATAAAACTGTACGAATCGTATCACACCAGGACAAACGACAAGGTTGCGAACTCGTATTGACACATCCGTTGGTCTATTGTAAATTCGGGTTTTTGTCTGAGCCCGCTGGACTAACCACCTAATCTGCGAGAGCCCGAGTGGTGTCTCTATATATGGGTCAAGGGGTTACCCAAGAAGGGCGACAGACAGTTAAATACATACGATATATATAAGCATTACACAGCCACTACACTAAGTCTAGCAACAGGCACATGCACTATGCAGCCACAAATAGATATTAATAAAGCTTATACTTACTACAACTAATTACAAACACTACTTTAGATTCTATGGTTAATAATTCCTTGACTCAGGAAAAAGTGGGAAGGGCCAAACCAACGCGCAGGACTAAATACCCTGAAAAAACTGCACCTGCAGTACTACTAAAACAATAAACGTCACAGATGGGTTTTTCCATTTTTGCACACGGGAGCTAACCCAATCTGCAACAGGTCTTCGGTCCAGATTAGTTTGAAAATTCGCGGCTTCCTTAAAGCTACAAGTTGAAAGTAAATTTCCACGTTGCCCAATTATTTTTTGCAGACCGTCTCTTCACCATAGTATTCCTAATTAAGTCATCATGACAAAAAAATATAATCGCCACATGCACAGTTTTACTCCGAACATATTGCCTACTAAACAATTTCCGCATATCACACATACCCTGTTTCTTTAAATAATCAGGAACGTGGACATCCTTCGTTGCCTCGCTAAAGTCCTTAAACACTCCAGTCTGGTCGTCCGGCTGTCTGGTCTCCATCTTTACTATTTTGTCCTCCTGTCCCCTGTATACCTTATCCACGTCAGCGAGCCAACGTCTTACCCGACCAGTCACCCTGGCTTTCAAGAAGCGAAAACTGTTTATAAATCTTTAGCTAGGGTATATCTCGAACTGTTTATAGATCTGAGGTATATCTCGATCTTTTTTATGAAACATGCTTCAGCCCAAAGAAGAATTATTATCATAAATATTGGTATTAGATGTGTAACATGCTTCAGCCCAAAGAAGAATTATTAACATATAAATATTGGTATTAGATGTGTATAAAGTTCCATACAGCTAACTCTATTTCATGTAGAATATAGCGATACATGACGGATCAAATCATGCGAATCTTGGTAGTGTTCTTCTATCACTAAATTCTACATGGAAAGTATGTTGGATTATTATAAATTTGTGTCGGATGTGGCAAGAAATGATTCCTTTTGGCGAACAGAGAAGACTAGACGGCAAGGATTCCAAAATAGCCTCAGAACCGAGGTGATGGAAAAGCTTTGTCATATTAGATGTATATAGGATGAGGCAGTAACGGATAGAGACCAGGCCATGAGTTCTCAAAACATTCTGAAAATCCAATTGTTAGCCTTATTTTAACTAAAAAGTAGCCCTTATCAAAGATATTTCCATGCCAGCAGGGTAAGCTTACTCTTCCGGACACCTGTTACCACTGTTTGTCGTGTATTTTGTGCACGGTGAACAGTCCATATGCTGATTACACTATTTTGCCAGATTATACTATTTTGTCTAGAACTTCGAATTTTGTCTAATGGTTTGGATTGTTCGTACTTGGTTTTATTTCATTCCTAAACAGTGATTGGAAGTTTAGTAAATCTTTAACTTAAGCCTGAGAATGCTTTGTAACTCAGGGCCAGAGACGATAATAATTTCTTACTAAAGTAACTAATAGATATCTTGAATCTCTTTAGAAAATATAAACTGTCCCATCGCAATATCCATTCCTACTGGAAAATTGTAATTTGTAACTCACGGGCGCTGCCAGTGTGAACAATCATTTCCAATCTAAATTTGACGAACGAATAATTCTCCAAGAATGATGGTAGTTTCGTGTTAACTAAAAGGTGCTACATTTTAATCATGTTTCATCGAGAACAAAGAATAATCCACGGATTTGGAGAATGTCGATGTTTTAATTTAGAGTTATATGTAGTAAGGAGGGGTGTGAATCGTTTAATTGAATTCGTCTAGAAGAAAAGAATTGATCACTTTCTCGGTAGTACATGATCGGATTAGTTTAACCCTTCACTGATCTCGTTGTCTGCCTTTCAGCTCCTGAACTACGGCTTAGCCAGAAACAGTAAACATAATTTAATGTAATTGCTACCCACTTCCTTTATGTCAGCCATCTTAGCTTTTTTATGCCCCCCATCCAGCATCTTGATCTCAAGAATTATTTACCGTTATTACGAGATTGCGTGCTATACCCATAACATTGCTTGACCCAAACTGAACTAATAGTAAGTACCGGAGGACCACACAAAAATCTACAAGATTAACCTGGGGAACAAGACAGAAAATAGACATTTTTATATGGCTTGTTTAAGCTCTAATGGTGGATGATTAGAGAGAGAGAAGATTGTTAATATGATAATAACGCTATAAATAGCCTCTATGACAATATAGCTATAAATAGATTATTTTATAGTCTATTCTTTATGTAGCATTGCAGACGGGAAGCTGGCCCTTATTATCTTCGGGACTAATCAGCCGTTCAAAATTAGAATTTAGAGTCGTGTTTTTAACGAAACAAAAATAATATAATCTCACATTATTCTTTCTTGGTATAATATAGTCTACGCAGCTATAAATTTCGTCACGTTAGTTACGTACGGGGGATCACCGTCGCTTCGACAAAAACTAGGTCATTCCTAGACTAGCATATGGTTGCATTTTATTACAATAATTTGCTTGCGCGTAGGGATCTTTAGCAGTGCGAGGAAACCGCAGGACCCGGGGAAAACCCGAGATGTTGGACTGGCGATCCTACTTCTTGTCACATACGACCGGGTAATCGAAATAACTCAAGTTGGCTCAATGACAGACTTTATGATACAGCGCGCATATGCTAAACATTCGGCCATTCAACCCCGTCCTTTGAGTGGAAGCACAGAATCCGGGATGGAAGAACCTTCGAACGGAACCTATCTTAATACCCTCCCCTTTAATTCATTCAATACGGACTCAAAACACTATCATGTTGCTTTCCTGTCGTAGAAAGGTTAGATACCCCCCCCCCCTTTTTTTTTTGAGTGGAAGCACAAAATCCGGGATCGAAGAACCTTTGAACGGAACCCATCCTAATACCCTCCTCTTCAACTACATTCAACAAGGGTTTAAAACAAAAGTTAATCAGTAAAATAGCGTGTTAATCGTCAAGGACTCGAAGAAACATACTAAAAACATGTAACTAGTTGCCGTACATATCACCGTAGCCAACCTGGTAATACCGTTATACTTTCGCCTTAAAAGACGAAATACAATTGGGTACCGAGAAGGTGAAATTCAATGGTGGTCTGCTTCTAGATATTTTTAATTGACACGTATACCGTTACTATCACCCTGATAATGTCTACTACATCGTTAAGGCAGTTTATCACGTGCAATACGCATACTATAGTTCATTGGCCAATCACGCTATTTGACCGACATTTCGCCTAATAGATTGGATGCAGCTATGGCGGGTGTGGCGCCAGGCAGAGTATGTCTACTCTTCCGGACACCTGTTACCACTGCTTGGCGTGTATTTTGTACACGAGGAGCAGTCCATTTGCTGATTACACTATTTTGCTTGAATACACTATTTTGCCTATAACGTCTTTAGGACTTCGAATTCTGTCTTATGGTTTGGATTGTTCGTACTTGGTTTTTATTTTATTTATAGGGGTCGCTAGCGTCGTCCTATTATTGACCATAGCTGCAATGCTAGAAGTATAACTGTTTTGGCTTCTATCCAGAATTTATATATAGAAAGAAAAAATATGTGAATGAAAACAGTGTAATTAGCTTGAACAAAAAACATTAACCAGATTATGATGTCTGGAACGGATAAAACAGTTGAATTAGTTAACTTATATTTTATATAGCCATGTTTTTTTCTGTCTCACCAATATAAAGATACAATCTGAAACATACTCCAAGGTCTAATTATACCAATTTGTTAAATCAGCCGAGAGAATAGGAGATCAATAAAAGAAATAAAATTATTTGATAAATAAAAATATTTGCTGAAATAAAAACACAATGACGTGACTGAAAGGCAGAGAATGTACAGATATTAATCTAGTATTCAGAGAACTTCACTGGCTTCCAGTGGGATTCCGTGTGAAAGTTAAAATCCTCACTCACATATCAGTGTTTTCAAAAACCGTACCAAGTTATCTATCGAAACTTGTCTCAAAATAAATTATGATCGGCTAACCAAAACTAAGTTTGTGTCCCAAAAGTCAAATTAAGATTATTTGGACAGCAACATTTTGGAATAAACTACCACCATAAGTTACAGATGGAATAAACTACCACCATAAGTTAACGATGGAATAAACTACCACCATAAGTTAAAGATGGAATAAACTACCACCATAAGTTAAAGATGGAAAAAATTACCATCAGAAGTTAACGATGGAATAAACTACCACCATAAGTTAAAGATGGAATAAACTACCATCAGAAGTTAAAGATGGAATAAACTACCATCAGAAGTTAAACATGGAAAAAACTACCATCAGAAATTAAAGGTGAAATAAACTACCATCAACAGTTAAAGTTAAAGATGGAATAAACTACCATCAGAAGTTAAAGATGGAATAAACTACCATCAGAAGTTAAAGATGGAATAAACTACCACCAGAAGTTAAAGATGGAATAAACTACCATCAGAAGTTAAAGATGGAATAAACTACCATCAGAAGTTAAAGATGGAATAAATTACCACCAGAAGTTAAAGATGGAATAAACTACCATCAGAAGTTAAAGATGGAATAAATTACCATCAGAAGTTAAAGGTGGAATAAATTACCATCAGAAGTTAAAGGTGAAATAAACTACCATCAGTAGTTAAAGGTGGAATAAATTACCATCAGAAGTTAAAGATGGAATAAACTACCATCAGAAGTTAAAGATGGAATAAACTACCATCAGAAGTTAAAGATGGAACAAACTACCACCAGAAGTTAAAGATAGAATAAACTACCATCAGAAGTTAAAGATGGAATAAACTACCATCAGAAGTTAAAGATGGGATAAACTACCATTAGAAGTTAAAGGTGGAATAAATTACCATCAGAAGTTAAAGGTGAAATAAACTACCATCAGTAGTTAAAGATGGAATAAACTACCACCAGAAGTAAAAGATGGAACAAACTACCACCAGAAGTTAAAGATGGAACAAACTACCACCAGAAGTTAAAGATGGAATAAACTACCATCAGAAGTTAAATATGGAGATGAAATAAATTACCATCAGAAGTTAAAGATGGAACAAACTACCACCAGAAGTTAAAGATGGAATAAACTACCACCAGAAGTTAAATATGGAGATGAAATAAATTACCATCAGAAGTTAAAGATGGAATAAACTACCACCAGACGTTAAAGATGGAATAAATTACCAGCAGCAGTTAAAGATGGAATAAATTACCAATAGACGAATTGCCAATGGAGGCCGCCATTTTGGATTTGACGTAGGTCAAAGGTCAATCGGAGTAAACTGGCTAAAACGTCATAGCCGCCCCTGCTTACTTTATTATGTTTTCGTATAATATATACACGGTTACAGGCCCTGTACATTCTTTACTCGTTTATAATTTACTTTTATATATTTTTACTTATGACAGAGAATACGGATGTGACAGTAGATAATTTTTAAGCGTGGAAAAGTCATTGATTACACTGGGTCACGCGTGTAGGCCTATCGAAAAAAGACTGAAATGGGCGCGGTGTGTTATTCGGTTTAGAAATAACCCGAGGTGAGGTTCAGTAAAAAAAAAATCGCCGTAAATAATAGCCGATATATAGTCACAGTTCGATCTTAAATAACCCCGATATAGGCTACCCATAGGTGTAGGCCTACAAGCGCGCGGGATTTTTTTCTGGTAAATGGGTAAAGTGAACAAAAAAAAACCCATCGAAAAATAGGCTTATAATAATAATGATATTTTTTTTGATACAATAAATAAAGTGCCGAAATAAAGTAATTTTTATAATAAAATAAGACCTCTTCTCTCTCTTAATTTAATTTAAGACGGCGAACTGGCGCAGCTCTCGATGGCAGCTGCTTCGTTCGAAATTTTATGGGCATCGGTTAGAAAGGCTAAAGGTTATATTTTTCATAATTTTTTTCTCAATCGCTATTTCAGTGTTATAAACTGCTTCTACTGCCAACTTGCTTTATGCGCGACATTTTTTCGGGTATACTATTTAGTATTTGTTTCGGGGCTCGTGCCGACTCGCGGGCAATCCGCTTCGCAAGCCGCGGTTCTGTGGAAAATCATTTAAATACCACTATATTGGACCTCTTTCTTGTTGTTGTGCTCACGGCCTGGACGAGCAGTAAATACGCTACTCCAGCCGTCTAAATTTCTTTTTTCTCGCAATCTCGGGACATTCACGGCATTTCTTTCTGTCCCTACCTAGGCTATATCCTCCACAATATGGAATTCATTTAGGTATATTATTACTATAGGAATTTGGTTGCCAAACAACATAAATAGGGCCATGTTGTTGACGGAATTAAACAAAATGACGCATATATATATATATTTATGTTAATATTTTATTATTATTTCACTATAATAGGATAGGTAAAAATATCCGTCTGTTTTTTTGCGTGAGGTAGGCAAGGCCTAGCTAGTAGGCTACTAGTAGAAATGCGGCTTTTCTTGACTTTTTTAACATCGAATTTTAAACTGGAAACATACAGGTGACAATTCTATGGGAATCCTAATTATCACGAAACGTCGCTCAGTAATAAATAGTATTTGTATTCCATAGAATTGTGATCTGTGCCGTGTGCCGGCCGTGCATTGTTTTGAAACAATTGCTCTGAAAGCAAAGTCGTATCTAGGAAGTCATTTTTACTCCGATTGAACTTTGACCTACGTCAAATTCAATATGGCGGCCCCCACTGGCAATTGGTCTATGCAATAGAAGTTAAAGATGGAATAAACTACCATCAGAAATTAAAGATGGAATAAACTACCACCAGAAATTAAAGATGGAATAAACTACCATCAGAAATTAAAGATGGAATAATCTACCATCAGAAATTAAAGATGCACCAACCTTATTACAACTCAAGAGTTTATTAAAAACACACCTGTTTAAAAATACTATGAGACGTAAACCATGATGTCATCAGACGTTTTGTAGGGCTATGTTAGTCCTGAAATGATCTATTTGGTATCTGGAAATTACCGCGTTCAAGTACTGAAAAGTGCACTATTATTATTATATTATATTATGACCCAAACTTTATCTATCAGACCACGCAACCCTCTTTAAGAAACGCGAATCTTTCATGAATTGTAATGAACTGTACGATGATTCATAATTTGTTCATCTTGTTATCAATATTTGATTAAAATTCATGAATTTAGTTCATCTAGTTATTAAATGTTCATGGATACGTATCACAGGTTTAGACCTGTTGAAGAAGAAAAGCAAAAAGTTAAACTAAGGCACAGTAGCAATCTGAATAAAAACATAGGTTCTATTCAGTTTCGTTTTTATAGTTCAAAATTTCGTTTTACTTGTCTTTACTTCACTATGATCTGGAAGAGTTGTTGTCATTGACGTGTTCTGGGTGTTACGGCAGGTTCTTGGCCCTTTGGTGCATGGAACTATGGGTAAACCGCTTAAAACGTCAACGCTGATTGATTACTGAATATCTCTCTTTATAGGGTCAAAAGCTGCTCGTTTCACCCCTGACGTGAACTACCACTATAACTTTCAGATCCTCATGTAGTGTTGGCCATCGAAAATATAAAAAAAAACAAACAAAACGAAATATAGATCTGTATTTTAATCAGATTGACACAGTAGCTGTTAAGCCATGGTTCTAAGAATGCTTGACAAGTGTTGGGCATCAACAGTTCTTCCTGATCACCCCTGAATTACAGAAGTTGACGTTCATGTCACCCACCAGAACAACAATCAAGTTCTGTTCAGTTAATACCACCAGACAAAACGCATTGAATTATCGTCAACGTTTGACATGGAATTATTTAATATAATTTCTAAAGGACCTCCTTCAAACCATCCTGGCAACACACTGCCTTTTTAACCTTTTATTAATTGGAAAAACAAATAAAACGTTCGTCCTGATCAAATAAATTGTTCAGCTCGAGTGTAAGATAAATACGAGAAGAACTGGATTCTGTCTTTGGTTGCCATTTAAAGCCGGAATCAATCAATTCATATCAACTCGCCGAGAATGGACATTATCGAAATGATTATATTATAAAGGAGATTCTTAACTACATAGATTTGTTGAACTTTAGTAAATGCGAAAGATAAACACATTAGATAAATATCACGCCGAGTTTTTCCCCAACTTGAAATTAATTCAATCTTTATCGTGGGGTGTTTGAAGTCTTTCAATCGATCCTTGTTCGAGGAGTCGGAAGTGGCAAGCATCTGTCAATTGCCTTAAATATAGAAAAGGATCGTGTCTTGTTAAGTCTTGTGACGGGTTCAAATACATGTAGTTTAACAGCTTGGTTTACTTTGATACTATTTATCATGACGGGGTCACATATTTAACGGCTTGGTTTACTTTAATACTAGTTTTATGAACAGTATTTTGATTTGGTAGAGGTTCTTAAACTTAGATGTATGTACTAAATATAAATTATATGCATTTTGTATGAATATTTGTAAGCAGAGAATTTAATTAGAATGCAGGGCGGATGTACGTAATTAAGTATGTGTTATAGTTTATTGTGTTAATTGTTGTGGTAGCCTATGGTACATCCCTGAACAGCGTACGGTTATCTAATGGTACATTCCTGCACAGTGTACAATCTATGGTACAGCCATGTACAGTGTGCGTTCATGTAATGGTACAGTGATGCACAGCTTACAAGCATCCAAGAAAAAGCTTTGATACCGTGGAGACGACATGACGACAAACCTCGTTGTAGAATTTACGTTGCCATTTCAGCATAATACATAATGCGTTGTAGAATGTATGGTGTCATTTCATTAGAATACATACCGAGTTATAGATTGTATGATGTTGTAGATACTGCACTCTAGAATGTATGGTGTCATTTTAGTATAATAGATGCCGAGTTATAGAATGTACGTTGTCAGTTCAGCATAATACATACAACGACATAGTATTTAATTGTTATTTCAGAATTATACATACATGAATACTCCACCCCTTCCCCCGACGTGTATTCCCAGTTGATTAAAGATAAACTGAAATAATGACATGAATATCTTCAATATCAGTGATTTACACCATTCCTACCCCCACTGGGATTCTCGGGGATAGCCTGATCACCAGCAAATGAACAAATCATTGTTTATTTACTGGGGATAATTCGATGGGATATTCGAGCACTGGCGGTGGATTGGATACCCAAGGGAGGTAATCAGTTGTTTGTGATACCCAAGGGAGGTAATCAGTTGTTTGTGATACCCAAGGGAGGTAATCAGTTGGTTGTGATTACTAATCTCGATTTATCTGAGACAAATTCAGTGAGCAGTGTGAATAATGGGGAAGTTGGAAAGATTATTTATTGGTGATCTGATTTAGATAATCTAATTCCATTTCCCTAATGTAGATTTAAAAGACGGCTAAAGATCGAACAGCCGCCACCAGTCTACTACGTAAGATATTTGGGTTATGCCATCTCCAGCTATCTGGGGATTTTTTTTTTATTCAAAACGAACGGTGTTATTGTTAAACTTTTTTTTACAATATATGGAAAGAGAGCGGGAGATAGAGAATAGAGAGAGGGGGATGGGTTAAGCGTCCAATCGACACAAACTAGGTCATATTGGTACTAACATATGGATGACCCAGAGAAAACCCACGAGACTAGACAGGCAACCCTAATCCTTGCCACGTACAACCGGGGAATTGAAATCACGCCAGTTGACTCAATGACAGGCTGTATGATGCAGCACGCACTTGCTAACCATTCGGTCAGCCAACTCCCCTACAGCATGAGTAATTCAGTGACTATTGTTCGAGTAAAGCTAATACACTATGAATATCAAAGTTTGAGGAATTGTTATACATTGTGTGAAATTCAAATCTATAAAGAATTGTGTGCCTTTTAGATCATAAGGGTTGCCATTGATCCAAGTGGCATGGTTTCGATTCTCTGCTTGTACATGACAAGAAGTAGCATCGCCAGACCAAGTTCGTGGGATTGTGTGCCTTTTAGATCATAAGACCTGCCATTGATCCAAGTGGCATGGTTTCGATTTCCCGCTTGTACATGACAAGAAGTGGCATCGCCAGACCTGACATACAATTAAACCATATGTTAGTCCCAAAATACAATAATCTGTGTCGTCTAGATATAAACATCTAAATCTCCCGTTATTCGATTGTATCTTAAAACTTCAAATCAATAATTATCGATACTTGGAAATCTCTGACGTAATCCCATCGTTGTCTATATATATATACGATAAATGCTGTTTTGTTTTGATAAAACACCCGGACATTAGTCTGATTAAATAGAAGGTCAAGCCATAAAACCACAACAAATCAATCGTTTTATTCTGTTTATCGTGGCTATATCTTTACATCAGTCCGTTACAAACGACAAGTCGGCTGGCTTTAATTGAAATATTGTGATCTTACGACACGAATAACTCACATTATCGATTGACAATATAGCCCCAGGAGAGGAAATGTGTTATTTAACGGATAATTGAGTAGTGTAATAATAAGGGTCGGTGCACACTGGTTGTTTTTTGTTGGCCGTTTGAATTGAAGTGAAATGAGGTTTAATGTCCTGTCTTGTGCCAGTTTTCATTTTATTTTATTGCATCAGCTTGTACACAAGATGTCAGGTTTTCGTGCAACCACCCGAATGACTTGCTGCTTTTGCTTTTCAGTTCCCCGTTTAGCAAGCATGCATGACAAGGTGGAAGCCAGGCCCTTGAGTTCAAAAAACATTCTCAGACTTGAGTTAAGAAAGATATTTCTCATAAACCGCGGTTGAAAACTGAGAAAATTCTTATCTTAGTCTGAGAATGCTTTGTAAACCCGGGGCCATTCAATATTAAGGACTAATATTCTCGGCCGACACCTGGATGGAACTTCGGGTCTCTAGGTTAGTCAGTTAGCAAGACGTGCATGGGGTCCTTATCTTTAAACAAATCAAGACGTGTATCGGATCCCTATCTTGAAACCAATCAAGATGGCAGAGATAGTGGGTTTTCTCCAGGCCCTCCGGTTTTCTCCCACTGCTAAAGACCCCTACGACCAAGCGAATTATTGAAAAAAAATTTAACCATATCTTAGTCCCGAAATGACCTTGTTTGTGTCGAGTGGAGGTTAAACCCCATTTCCCCCCCCCCTCTCTCTCTCTCTATTAAACAGAACCATGTGCTCATCGAATAGCTGTAGGCGTGTTTCACCAGTTTTTGATGTATGGGTTGTCAAGTGGTAAATCTCTGGCCAGGATGCTTAGACAAGGAAGGGAATATCCGAGATAAACGGAAGTCACGTGATCTCAGTTCTGACCTCTGACCTCTCATCAAATTATGTGGACTGTAATAAAATGTAGTGAAGTATTTATTATATTTTATCTCTCAATGCGTGGATTTATACAACGACATCCAACTTATTATATTTGAGCTCTCAAAACGTTGCATTTATACAACGGTATCCAATTTGAATGTACGTGTCATAAAACGAAGAGTGTAAATGGCAATCGTGGCTCGGTGAGAAAGGCGCTGACCCGAACCTGTTGTCGGCCGTGGGGGCTCTTTGTGGTTTTCAAGCGCAATTTTCAGTCCAGTTAATTGTCCTTTAAGTTAATAATATCTCCCCTATCTCCTCTCTCTCCCTGGCTTGGGTTTAACACCCTATTTTTGTTTACTAACAAGGATCAAATGTTCAAGTGACACCCTCTCTTTTTCTCTCAACTTCACTCTGGATCGTGCCGTTGTCTGAGAAATTATTCGGTTTTTGTCCTTAAATTTGGTAATCTGGCTTAGCAACATGAGCATAACATGATAATTGTACCCTCGACTTGAAGTTAGCCTTATGAAAAAGATCTTCCCCCCTCTGTCAGGGCGAAATGTCCCACATAATACGCAGCAGAAAATTATAGTGATTGCAAAATATCTGTTTTTTTTAGCTAAAATATTTATAGTCAAGAATGAGAACTGAAATCTCTTTTATAGTTAGATCACAATTGATTATCTGAAAATAGGCCGATTGTATCGCTTGCTGTAAAATAGGCTGATTGTATCGCTGCTGTAAAAACGGAAACTGAAGAACAACTTCACATGCTTGATATTCACACTACCAGTATTTCCGACAATTGAGTGAAACTATTTATATCGTGTTTTCACGGATACTTGTTCCGGTTCGGATACAGCTCTTCACCATATCGACATATTGGTATTGTTAGACCTGACAAAGATGTCTAGAACCCTTCAGACACAATGCTAAATATCATGTCAACATGCAACCTTCACATCGTAAACAGTTGTATAACCTACCCTGTCTATAGGAGATTAAAACCTGCCTGTCTTTGGTTTTATAACATGATTTTATAATAATCTGGAATAAAAATAGATGGGAACAATTCAATTTGTGTCTATGAAATGAATCAGATAAATGTCTGAGATCGGGATATAGAATGTTACAGCTAATAAGCTATAATAAGAAGAGGGAGAGGGGGAGAGAGAGAGAGAGACAGACAGAGAGAGAGACAGACAGAGAGAGAGACAGACAGAGAGAGTGACAGAGATTGGGATATAGAATGTTACAGCTAATAATCTAGAATAAGAAGAGAGAGAGAGAGGGGGAGAGAGAGGGAGAGACAGACAGACAGAGAGAGCGACAGAGATTGGGGTATAGAATTAGAATAGATTAGGGGACCAGGACATAGAATGTTAGAGCTAATAATCTAGAATAAGAAGAGAGAGAGAGAGAGCGAGAGAAAGACAGACAGAGAGAGCGACAGAGATTGGGATATAGAATGTTCGAGCTAATAAACGCATTGCGCCCAAACGCATTGTGGTACAAGATCCGCCTGCCAATGCCCGGGCAATGGTAAAATGTTTATTTTGTCTTAAATATCGGATATCAGCAATCTTTTCCCGGTAAGATCACAACATCAATTTTAATTAAAATGACAAATAATTCGTGTTTTCAATGTCGAAGACTTTGGATGAAATTGAGTTAGAGATTTTTAAAACTACTTTAAATAAACCACTGAACGTGACTAGAATGTAATGTTTAATGTCTAGTCGATATATATCATTTATTTCACAAATAATCCTAGATAAGCTAAGTTTTATTCTATAATACGTTACCATGATTACCATTATTTATAATATACGTTTAAATATAGCATCTAGTCTGGGCTATATATCATACACATGACATTTCTTTCCACCTGTACTATATCATAGACATAGAGAGAGAGAAAGGGACAGAGAGAGAGCGGGGGATAAGGGGATGCAGTGAACGTGCATCTTTACACGTAGCTGGTTATTTTGGAACTAACAAGGGATTCAATTTTATTTCAAAATTTCACGTACATTTCGGAGTCTATTTTAGCTCTGGGTACACGTTTGGTCTCCTAACTACCCCACGTGACTCACTGACTAACCTTATGATTTAAACCCATCTTCATTATTTTTCGATATAAGAGTAGGCCGCAACGGCGCTGTCTGGGCAAATTCTCCCTTACAGCACACTGTATGGCGCATGCGCGTCTTCATTGGCTTAGTCGGAGCAAAAGAAGTAGGATGTTAAACCACATTTCATTTAATAAAAAAAAACTTTCCGGTGTGTCTGTATAGTATGTGTTTTGAACCACTAACGTTTTTTTACATATGATTTTATGTGTTGTGTAGCACGAACGTTTTAATATAAGAACCTTCAACATAATGCCAATATTTCCAGTTATAAAAAATATGAAAGTTTCTCGAGCAATATCTTAAATCGATTTTACCGCCAAGCATTTGGAATGAATTCTGATAAATACATTTTATTTCTAGCTACAACTGTCAGGGATTTTTATCCCACTTGAACCATCGACGCTGATTTGTTAATCACGTGTCTGGCGTCATAGAGTGAACGCCATCCAAAGTACAAAACCCACAACGAAATATAGATCTGTATTTTAATCAGATGGCATCAATACATTAAAAAAAAACACAATTTAATAACTAGTTTGGTAATGACAAAAAGAATAGAAATTGAATTGGTATTTATCGGATTTTTGGGAAATATAGATCTGTATTTAAATCAGATTACCCAATACAATAAAAAAAAAACCCGCAATTTAATAACTACCTTGGATATGACCAAAAAAAAGCAGAAATTCCAATGGTGTTTATCGGATTTTGGAGATTTTTTTTTGAATACGCTGATATGGATTATATTATTTGTACGGAGCGGCGAATATCAACTAATTACAATATCAACTTATTACAATATCGATTATTATTGATTGACACTTGAGATACAAATAGATTTTACTTTTACATACGTCATCGATTGACAGATGTTCATTCCCTTTATAAGGAATTAGATGATCTTCAAAACTACAAAAATTACCAAATCTATTGCCTAATCGATTGTTAATTAGATCTCTTTAGGTGCTTGACTTGGGCTTATGAAATATATGTGAGGGATTAGATACAGTATCTATTTATGTTGTTTGTTTCAATGAAAGTGTTTATCGAGTAGTCCGCCTGTACTATTCCAGTATTCCCGGCCAAGGGATCATGGCTCACTAACATGAATTGTCACGATGATCTTGAAAATTGAAAAAATTACAAAATCTTTTGTTAATTAGTATTTCGGTTCTTGACTTAAACCTATTAAATATATGTAAGGAGTTAGAGATCTTATTAAGTTGAAACTATTTTTTTTTGTTTATCTATTGTTCGTTTTATGAGTGCATGGGTAGCACGCCTTATATTCTCTTTCTGTGATGAATCGAGAATTAGACTGTATGGTGCCGACTCGCTAATGGGAACTGTAAAATGGGGTTTGGTGGCCTAATTTAATTAAGAACACATAGAAATGCCACAGTACGGTAAAAATGTCCTCTTAGTTAACTGCATGGCGTTTTCCCGACTTCCGGTTGGAGTATATCACATGATGTTAGACCCCAATTTCATTGAGCTTAAAACCATAAGATGTATCATTAAGTCAAGTAATTTCATTTCTGGTGGCATATCCAAACTGGTGGGTTTTCTTTGGATCCCCCGGATTCCTCCCAAAGTTAAATAAATGAAATTGAACCATGTGTTAGTGACGAAATGACCTAGTTTGTGTCTAGTGGACAGTAAACCCTGCCGCCTCCTTCTCTCTCAAATCATGTGGAGGTTATATCCTGTTTATCGTCTGCCAAATTTATTTTATATTTTTGTAAAGACTAAATAGAAATATTTGCTAGCCCACCGCAAACAATTCTGTCCGTTTTCAGCCATCATACATTGCCGACTTAATAATGTGTGTTATTTGTCCTGTGATTTATGGGCCCCCTCTGAAGCTACAAGAACTTTAGCATCCTCGATGTTTGTACGTGTGCTTTTTTCATACTGTTGGCATCTGTATCCAAGAAGGTGATAAACTGTCAACCTGAAGCTTCACCAGAATTTAATCGGTTTTTTTAAAGAATAAACATTATTTCCTTCGGTGTCGATGACTAACTTCCGCCATTGACATTAACTGAAAATGAAATATGTTTCAGTGTAATCTACGTCCTTAGTGTGTTTACTAGTTAAAATCAGTTTTAATTCAATGTGGGCCCTCTATAGTGTCGCTAGTCGTATTTCATAACATAATTTAATACGGGTCTTTCCTTAAAGTGGCGATATTTGGCAAATCTCTCAATAGCGCATGCATTATTTGTCAATTCTATGATATCATTAAATATCAGGTTTAAATGATATACGCCGACACAACCGATTTCAACATAACGTTATTTCCAATTTATTTGTTATTGAAATAATATTTAACCACATGTTAGTCCTAAATGACCAAGTTTGACACCCCCCCCTTTCTCTTTCAACAAATACCGAGGATGGCGAGCCAGCTTCACCGTGTCTCACTGAGCTGTCATGTCTACCAAGTTAATTGTGAAGTTCCTAAATTTATGTTAATTAAGGTCCTCGTACACACAAACCCCTTTTACAAATTAAACCCCTAACACATGCAGAAGGGTGCCACATTGATTGTTATAAAGTATGTATTTTATTCTGAGATGTAGTCCCTTCAAACCCCTAACATGTGTAGAATGATATTAACATTGTTCACCATATTGACATTCGACCTCCATACTAGCGAGCCAGCGTCTTACCCACTTATCAACGTGAACCCCTAACACACGTGTAGAAGGATGCCATATTGATATTATAAAGTATGTTTTTTATTCTCAGATGTGGTCCCTTTAAACCCCTAACACATGTAGAAGGATACCATATTGATTGATTGATTGATTCTGAGATATTGTTCATCCATTATACCGATTAGATGTAGAATATATTAACAATGTAATCTTTTAAGAAGAATCTCGTCATATTGATCAAATATTGAACGAGAAACGTGTGAACATATAACAGGAGTCTAATAGAAAGATTCTAGAGAAGATATTGATAACGTGTGAACATATAACACGAGTCTAATGGAGAGAATTGATAAATATCTCAGCATACGTTTACTTAATTAGTTATATTGGAATTCTAAATGTCGTTGACATAACATGGGGTATAGAATAAAGCAGTTGCTACCTGAAATATTTATGTACATCAGGGGTTGGCTGTGCTGACATTCATGGGAATAATGCTGTTTGAACTTTCTCCACTGTAAATCTATACATGTATGGCATGATGTATGCATCTAAATTCGCAGACATGTTGACTTTACGCTTCTGGTGAATTTGTTTTATCAAATTCGTGGGTAGTCCCCCACCCTCACCCTTGACAGTGTCTCCTACCCTTGCCCCCCACCCGCTTCTCAAATGTTGTCTTAACGCTTCTGATTTTTATCAAATTCGTGGGTACCCCCCCCCCCCCCCACACACACAACCTCACTCCAAACCTTGCCCCCTCACCACCCCTGCTTCTCAAATTGCCGCCCCCCCCCACCGCTTCTCAAATTGCCGGACACGACCCCCCCCCCCGGCTTTTCGAATTCCCGGACACGCCCCAACCCTTGCCCCCCCCCCCGCTTCTCAACGAAGTGTTGTGCTGTACACTTTGCGCCTATTTATTTACTGTATTTTTTATTGTATTTTATCTCCAGAATTCTGGTGGGCGAATATCATTTGATCCGAGGATTATCCGTCTCAATAACACATTCTTTTATACGCTGATCATAAATTCTACTTCCCACGACTTACTGATAATACGGGGTTTATTCTATGAAAGAGATCTAAATCATAATTATTCTTAAAGTGGCCAAGTCTCTAACTCAATATTCTCCAAAATCTTCAACTTTGAATAAGGAATTATTTGTCAATTTAAATCAACATTGATGCTGGAATCTTACCGGAAAAAGATGGGCATCCAATATCGAAATTAATTATCGCGTACCATAATGCGTTTCAGCCCTAGCTCTAGCAAGAGACTCGGGGAACGAGGCAAGACACATTGGACCAAATCAACAAAGCATGGCTTACATTTTGACAAATTGGTGAGCTTTTAATTTCACCGACAATATATAATGCACACAGTGTGGCAAAAGTTAGAGCATAATGGATGGCAGTATTAATCATGAAGACAGATTTCAAATGGATTTACAGAAAAGGTATGATGTCAAAGGAACATGACAGTGTTCACATTCTGGTTGAGGCTCTCGCTTTAAGACGAAAATATGTGTTAAAAAAGGATGACCTATGCGAGAGCGACACAAAAAACTTCATCTCTCCTTTTGGGTCTACAGGAGCTTGGCCAATCTCCTAAGAGAGGGTTAAAGTGATGAAGCCTTAAAATCTTTAAATGGTACGGTATTAAAAAGGGTGATTGGGGAAGATCTAAAGCAGCTTTGGCAGCAAAATCTGCTTGATCATTCCCCCCTTATATCGATGTGACCGGGGAGCCAACAAAAGACGACGTCTTTGCTTTTTAACTCATACGATAGTAGCAGACGATAAACATCTGCTACTAACGGGTGTTCAAGCTGTTTATTGTTAATTGCTTGTAGTGAGGACAGAGAATCAGTAAATATGATATGGTTTGAAGATGTGGAGGATTGAATGAACTCCAGGGCCCGGTTGCTCAAAGCTCCATTATCTTTTAACGATCCGTCAACTTTAACGGAGAGAAAGATTGTTGCTCGAAATAAAGGCTCCGAACATTCTTCGGTGCACATTTTTCCTACAGATTTATGCTAATATAAAAAATAAAGTATTCTTTAGTGTTTTCTGTAGTACATTTAACGGAAAGTTAACAAACAATACATTACCAAGATATGTCCGTTAGAGTTTAACGGATCGTTAAAATATTTTAGTTTTGAGCAACCAGCCCCTGGGCTTTAAGTATGGCCTTGAAGCTCAGCTGTAAATATTGAAGCAGCAGGTGGAAGACACACAGAAATGGTCTCTGCAATTCAGGTGTTGACAATTACTTTATCACAGAAGCGGAAATTTGGAAACAATTGAAAAATCAAAATGTGTGTCCCTACGTGAGGCTGTGATAGAAGAATCGACCACGGGGGGGGGGGGGGGGCAGGGTTTTATGAGATGTAACTGTCGAGGTCGAGACAAATGTGATACAAAACGTTGCGAATGTATAAAAAAACAATATCCTATGCAATAGTAGATGCCATGCGAGTGTGAACTGTTGTAACAAGTAGTCACATGAACTGATTCGAATGAACATGTACATGAACTGATCGAATGTAAATTCTGATACAATTGGCTATATGTCCTGACTGTAAATTGTGCTGTATGTGTGTTTATTCGTTCTGAAATAAAACATTGATTCATCCAAAAATTGTTTGTTTTTATTTAGCAAAATGCCTTGTGATATATTTCAGTTATTTAGCCAAATGCCTAGGAAATTTTGTCAATTGACTGACCGTCATATTCTATTTTGGCCATTTTCAGTCACATCTAGATTATTGCTCCACCATATGGGATACCTGTAGTAAAACATCTTTGAATTACTTACAGCGTGTGCAAAAATTGGCTTTTAAATTAATTAGTGATAAACCGCTACCGAAAAATTCAACCTTATCTACTTATGAAACCTTGGCTACATCATTAAATATTTTAACCATTCAAAATCGGTTCACCTTCAATAAATACATCTTTCTGTTCAAATTAGTTCATAAAAAATGCCCAAACTACTTAACTAATATCCTCGTTTTTAAAAATACACCTTATACTAATATTAATCTTCGATTTAATATTCCTAAACCTAATAAATCAATATATAAAAATAGCTTAACATACATTGGACCTTGTCTCTGGAATAATCTACCTACCTCAATTAAAAACACACCTGTATTATCAAACTTTAAAGCGAATATCCTTTTACACATAAATTCCAACCTCAGTAAACCTTATGTACATAATTTTAATTCATAATAGAGAAGGTAGTTAACCTTACTGCTATTTTATATTTTAATATTGTAATTTAATATTGTAATTTAATTTTGTATCTCTTTATTTGATCTCATTGTTGTTCTTGTTGTTCTTATATTGTTTTGTTATGTTTCAAGGGCAGAATTGTAAAAAGGCCTGGCCTAATTTCTTACCCTAATAAAGATATTATTATTATTATTATTATTACAGTCATTTGACAAGAAGCCTGAAACATTAAGGCATTTGGCAAAAGGACTAATTTGACATATTGACTGTAACATACATTCATATTACAGTATCATATGCGTTGCGACCCACTTTTGTCAATTTCTAGGTCCCAAATGTTAGCGATTTAGCTACTTTAAATATACGACAATCGTCGAGTTCAATAACAATGTCGACAAAGGAGGCCCTTTTCAAGTGAAGCATCCATATCGAGACAAAGAGTTAAGACAGCTGGTGATATGTTCCAGACAATGAGAACTGAAATTGACACTGAAATCTACTTGTAATGTCTAACATAAAAATCAATGATCTCGAGTTAAAAACCTTTCACAAATAGAATGGAGGGGGTCTTGATAGGGAGTTAACGTCTTAGTTTTCACCATCCGCCAAGCTAATATTTAGACCTAAGATTATATAGATCGACTTATAACTTGAATGAAGATTCCGTATGGATATGACCTCCATTAACCGAACTGGTCTCATCCAAAAGTGGCAAAAACGAAAATAGACTTTTTTAATGTGTATTGATTGTCGTTTGCATTCAAGTTCCGCACCCTTTTCGCATGGAAATAACCTCCATTAGCCTTCATGATATCCTCCCAAACTGGCGTAAATAAATATACACCCCTTTCTTTCCATTAGACCTCGTAAAATAACCTCCATTAGCCTTCATGATATCCTCCCAAACTGACGTAAACCACTTTCTTTCCGCTTCTGTAATCTTTATGTGTTGAAATAATTTGTTCTAACTGTAATACAGCGTGAGTTATGTATCTTAGTTTATTGAGTTATTTATTAACGGCAGTGTTTGTAATAAATAACTTTTAATGAACCATAACACAACCAAAGGAGATGGTAAAACGTGACATATTCACTTCCTTTAATGTATTTCCGGTTTCCATGTCTAACACTTATTGCTAAGTTATAGGATGTTACAGTATCGGATACCAAATAAAAAATGTTTGAAGAGATCTAGAGTATAGGCAGTAAACTTGACTTATTTTTTGACATCGTCAACACACTATTTCTATCTTATAGCACTTTTCTATAGGATTTTAAATAACAAGTTGTTTCTGCTATTGTGCGTGCATTTACTTTGAATCCGTGGATAAATGGGACGTCAACACACTACTTGTATCCTATGGTATATTTCTTTAGAATCGTGTGCAAATCGAGGAGGGTAGGGGTGTGGTGGAGGGGTAGGTGGATACAGGGATGTCGAAGTTTCTACCAACGCTTCTTCGAATTTGTAGAGACACCTTGATTCCTGACATGTTTCAGAATGATAAGAAATAGGGGAATGGGTTCGATATATTGGAAATGGTCTCTATAGTGTCGATGGTCTCTATAGTGTCGAGGAAACCCACGAGGTTGAGAAGGCGCCCCTATCTCCATGTAACATACGCTCACAGTAGGTGGCCGGTCAGCTAGAGATCGAAGCGCGGCACTTTATACCACCAGGCCACCCCAACCCCCCGGCACAGAACGTTGATTGGGTTTTTTCTATAGAAGTTCCTACTTGTCAGTGGTGCAGGACCGACTGCCTGGCAACGGACAACTTATAGTCGTTCGTATGAGACGAAAAAACGAGTCCCCGTGTACAGATAGGCGTGCAAGTTAAAGATCCCTTGACAGCAACCGGAATTCGATAATATAAGATAGAAAACTTATAGCACACTGTATGGCGTATGATCATCTTCATTAGCCCAGTCAGTGCAGAACAGTTGGACGTTAAACCTAATTTCATTTCTCAAGTTTTTCGGCATTTTGGTCAACGGCCAAGGTCAAAAGGTTAATGTCTTATACAAAGTATATACAACTCCTGTCATTCATTCAGAATTATGAGAGACAACTTTTCTTATCTTATGAAAATAAAACAAAAATATTGATTAGAAATTATTTCATTATTTGTTTCGTCTAGTTACTTTTTATTTTAGATCACGTGTAGAAAACAAACAAAACAAGAAGCATGGTTCGTGTGATCAGCTTCGATCTTCAGGTCTATAATTGTGTAAAGGGCGGGGTTCCGATTCTATACCTTACGTGGAAACGTGCCGAGTCAAACTTCATGGGGTTTCTCCCCCCCCCCCCCCCCGTTGTCAATAAAATAAAAGTTGAACTATATGTCCAACTGTTAGTGCCGAAATGACCTATTTGTGTCGATTAGATATCTTTCTCCAGGGCCTATTTTAAGTATTATTTGACGAAGCACGGCCTACGTGTCAAAGCTTATTGGGGGGGGGGGTATTTTAAAGCACGGATTTTTCATAGGCACGTTAAATAGGTCCTGTCTTTCCCTCTCTCTCTCTCTCTCTCAATATATCCCCTCTCGTTTTTAAAAACAATAAAATAAAACCAAATACGGACGATCCAAACCTACAAAACAACTCTGTATATATAAACAGCGTCTTATGTCGCATTGATTCTTTTCTTCTAGACAGTAATATCGACATAATACAAGGTCTTATTTTCATTGAATAAAAAAGAAACGTTACCGAATCGAAGAACGCAGGGCGCCAAATTTACCAGATTAATGAAATCACGATCACACGAAGATCAAAAGTTCAGATCATGATTCCGTGAAAGACGAATCACGTAACACCTTAGAGACAAACACTATAGTTAATCAATTAATCGATGGCAAAAACAAACTTATTTATATAATATTACATGAGGTATTACACTATGGAAGGGTATCGCTGCCAATATTAAATTCTGTCCGAATTTCGACTTTGAATAAAATACCGGCCTTTCTTTACATTTAGAATATTGAAAAATTGGCAATGTTTAGAACGGGAGCGCACCCCTTTAATATGATTGTACCACCTTTTACTAATAATATTTAGAAAGCTTATTTATTTACCGTTCAGAATATATATATAGCTAGATGCTCAGAATTTTGTACGATGGTACGAATTTGGACAATGGAAAAAGTACAGGTTTATCTTTACATTTAGAATATTGAAAAATTGGCAATGTTTAGGACGAGAGCGCACCCCTTAAATATAATTGTGACAACATTTACTAATACCTTTTGAAAAGCTGAATTAATCTCCTTTTCGAATATATATAGCCGGGTGCTCCGAATTTTGTTCGATGGTCCGTATTTTGACCCGGGACATTACCGTTTTTTCACTTTAAGATGACAATATATTCTACTTTTGTTTGATAAATACATCACTCATAACTAAATGGAAACGGCATCCTCTCTGATTAATTTGTTAAAATAGAAACGAGTCATTCAAAACTGCATGGGGTGATTGCCATTAGTGAATTGTATTTATTTAGGTCAAATCTTATTTTTCTTGGCACGATGTACTAAGTGATATTATGAAAACAAAATTAGAATCATAAAGATGGATAATCTTCCGGCTAGGATTAAATGGGCCAATAACTTGTGTTATTCTTCTGTTAGTGTTTAACGTCCGCATTCACCCACGGTGATATCACCGACAAGTTGTCTTATCTTACTATGCCAGGCGATGACAAGCTTTTAAATTTCTCCCAGTTTGATTTTGTATTGACAAGTCATATATAACTTTGTTTTCATTTCATTTCGAAGAGTGGCACGTCGTAGGCGGGGAAGAACCTTGGAGTGGCACGTCGTAGGCGGGGAAGAACCTTGGGGACTTTTAAACCGATTTCTTACATGTTGGTGGGTGGCAAGAAAGTGTAGCTCTACTTTTTTTCTGTAGTCATAATTAAATGGAATTTGAACAATACAACAAATTTCAAGGTAATAGCAAAATATATTTTTTCCCCCAAAATAGCATTTATTTGGTGATGACTCGGGGCAAATATTTTTGTCAACAAACATGTGTGTGATGCTATTCCAGTTCCATCACGGCTGATATCAGAGGTGAGAAATTGTGCTTGCTCCTCTGTGCATCTGCTGTTTATAATCACATATATTATTTTGTCTGGTAGAATCACCACGGATTTTAGTCCTGTAAACGTCCAAGAATTATTAGATCATCATTTTGTGGGTGGCGTCTTTATGGATTTTGCACTGACTCGGTTACGTCAGGCTGGACAGGGTATGACTCTTGATGTCAGCGGATCATGACGATAAAGTAAGTGTTACTGATGGTCCACTGGGAAAATAATTTCACAAAATCCTCCACTTGGTGTCTCCATATCCTCAATGATATTGGATCGTTCGTACTTGGTTTTATTTTATGATAACATCACAGCCTCTCTGCAAACTTTTGAAATAAAATAAAAACCAAGTACGAACAATCCAAAACATATAAAAAATATCTCCCATACCATTACTAGTATCTTGGGATATATCACCGATATTCCCGATGCCCTTGGAGGTATCGTGGCAGGATTTTTTTTTATACCAAAACTGCCTCCCAGCTGTATATTTTGGTTATTGGTACTCAAGCTCGCCAAACTGAAAGGGGATCTATGGACTCCTGTTTGTTTTTTAATCCAGTTTCTCTGAATAAATATTGTTACGAAAAAAAACCTGACTGTCCTGCAAGCCTCTTCGTTCAAATTCTGTGGACAGACATTACCTTCATGGCTAGGAATTGCGCTCAAATATAATCATCTTGTTCTTGCTGTTATTCTTCTTGGGGTCTTCGAAAAAAGAAAACCGCTCAGACATTTTAAATATTTTATTACTTAATTGGATTCTGAATAATTTGATTCTTGTGGATTTGTTATTGAAAGACGTTTTGTAAGGTTATTATATTAATTAAATTGTTTCTGAATCATTTGATTTAAGGAGCTAAATGTTTAGGATCAAGGTTGTTGTTTCTAAGAGCTACATTCGTCATACACAAGTGGTTCAATCGGATTAAAACACAGATTCTATTTAGTTTCGTTTTTTGTAGTTCAGAATTACTTGTCTTTACTACACAAGGATCTGGAAGAGTTGTTATATAAACGGCGTTCTTGTTGAAGTGAGTGATAAGCCAATGAAACAGTCTGTGTGCGATGTACAGAACTGTGTGTAAATCATTAGAAACGTTAACGCTGATTGATTAATCAATTTCTGACGTCATAGGACCAAAAGCCGCTCGTACGGCCACTGACGCTACCTTCCAGTACAACCGGTCTTTCTCCAGTTTTGCCAAACGTAGAGAACACTTGTTTACTTGTTCAAATGTATACATTGGCGTGCACGTAAAAGATCCCCTAGGCAGTTGGAATTCGATATAAGAGTAGGCCTTGGCGCATCTGTCCACATAAACCCATTTGATTGGCTAATCCCTCAAATCAAACACAATGTGAGTTATCAAACGACTCGTTCTGTTTCTAGCGTAGTAAAGATTTAACAGAACATAAAATTATCACCATTAAGTTCAAGTTGTATAATATAAGGATATCGATTTGTTAATTAGAGAGACAAACAACAATTAAACATTTAATGTTACAAATAGATTGTCAAAGAAATGTTTTCTTTTTCCTCTTTTAAATCCCGAATTGTGCTCTTTTGTTGACAGGGAGCAGTCATTTATAACCATCTTTTGTTGACAGGGAGCAGTCATTTATAACCATCTTTTATTGACAGGGAGCAGTCATTTATAACTATCTTGTTGACAGGGAGCAGTCATTTAAAACCATCAAAACAGTGTGATTCTATCCATCACGAATAGTGAAGGTGGTTGAAACTCGCCTGTTAGGTTATCGAGAATTCAGTAGTAGTTATACCACTTGAAAAATATAAAACTTAATCTGGAAAATTTGTACACTTAATGGCCTTCTGTATGATTGATTTGTGAAATATAAATACATCACTCATAACTAAATGGAAACGGCATCCTCTCTGATTAATTTGTACAAATAGAAACGAGTCATTCAAAACTGCATGGGGTGATTGCCATTAGTGAATTGTATTTATTTAGGTCAAATCTTATTTTTCTTGGCACGATGTACTAATAGTCGGAGAGAATTGCATATTTTGTGGGAAAAAATTCCCACTAAAGTGATTCCTGATTTTTCTGAAACTATAGGATGGGTAGTCTTCCAGAAAAATTCCCCCCGTTAATCGGCCTTGGGGAAAAAAAATTACAGCCATTTTTAGGTTTGGTATCCAAACTTTTGTAAAATTTCAGTTTTTTGGCCCCTGATTGGTCAATGGTACGTTGTATGGTGTCAATATATGGGTTTTCAGGGTCGGAGAATGCGAAAATGATGTTTATTATGTCGTAGGGTTACCATGGTAACCATATTTTCAGGTTTTGTATCCAATTTTTGTGATTTTTTTCATAATTATTTTGTAGTACATGTGAGTTTCAAAATATAGGTTTTTAGGGGCCCGGAGTCCGATTCCAAAGGTATTCTGTAGATAAGATGGCCCAATAGCCTATATTTCCCTTAATTTTGCCCAAATCTAGTAGACTGGAATCTAGTTATTGAATAGCTAAGACACTTATATGGACCTACTACCATTGGAAGATTACATAGACCAAATTACAAAATAAAAATACTTGAATCCAATTTATTCCTCCAAATCAATCTATACCTGGCACAGATTTACAGCAATTTAGAGGCGATGGCCGAATCCAGTTCACACCGTTTTCGAACATATAAAGGAGAAATGACTCCAGAAGAAATTGAAAGACAACAGATCTGGTTAACAGAATTGTCTAGAGAACTAGAAGAGTTAACCTACAGCCGCCACCAGTTTTAACAGCCGAAAGGCAAACATGGTCGAGGATACAAGGTTACACTTAGAGGGTCCCCCTCTAAGACGTCGACTCCGTTACAGATAAAGTCCAAGAGACAAGTTTCTCTGATTCTCTAAGTAAATACAACAGTCCAGAGCTCCATTACAGCTTCAACAGCAAAGACAGGCTTACAGAACGCCAGCATTGCCGGCGGAAAATATGATGGACGCACACCATTAATGGATTATAAATTATTTTGAAACTTGTAATATCATTAATGGCAGGACTAGAGACGAAAGAGGGTTACATTTAGCTGAGGTTTGATGAGTCCAGCTCAGCAAGTACTGAGTTCTCTTCTGACAGTAGACAGATACAACTATACTAGTTTGATGGAAGCTTTGGAAAGAGGATTTCAACCTAGGAATCAGACAGAGATGTATAGATGTGAACTAAAGAATAGGCGTAGAAGGATTAATGAAAAGCTAACAGAGTTAGGCCAGTCAATAAACCGACTCGTTATCCTAGCATACCCTACTGCTGAACCAGATCTACAGGATATTCACCCAGGGGACGCATTTCTCAATTCTCTACACGACTCTGGTATGAGTAGTTCAACAAACAAGGCCAGAGGGTTTAGAAGATGCTGTTCAAGTAGCCATTGAATTCGAGTCATATCAATGCGCCATGGACATCAAGAGAAACAGCTAAAAGTATGCCAGATCAGTTTGGAAGATACCTAAATCTGATGATCTACAGGAATATGACAATTTATTGAAAACCTAAACTATCCAGTAACTGTCAGAAAAGCAAGATAATGGGTCACCTTTCTGTTAAGTGTCCACCTAAAAAGAAAGACAAACAGAAGGAACCACAGCTAGAACGAAAATCAAAAACGGATAGTGCTTTTGTCAGACACATTGGAAGACGTAAGCGTAATAAAGCAAAGAGGAAAGGTACAAATAAAGAAGCATACCATAGCTCATCAGAGACACCGGATAAGCTACATACATTTGAAGCAAATCGCAGGACAAAGTTTTGGGTAGGTTACAAATTTGCTAAACAGAAGAAACAAGCAACACACCAAAGACAAACCGATGATTTGAATTCTACTAAAATAAGTTTCAACAAGGGTGATTGGGTGTTCGTGTTAACACCTGTAGCAAGAACCACTATTCCTAGAAAAATTAAGTTTCGCCGGAAAGGTCCGTACCAAGTTCTAGAAAAGATGACAGATGTTACAAGGAAAGTTGATTTTGGCAAATCAACTCTGCACATCCATACTGATCGTTTGAAAGGTATGAGTGATACAGTTGAAGCAAATACTATTACTAATGAATCAAAGTTTTTCTCAGATATTCTTTAATCGGCAGGATTTAAACGGGGGCGTGGGTAATGTGGCAAAGCTAGTTTCATTTTGTAAGTATTGTTTTATTTATAGTCTGTAGACACCTAAATAGTCCAGACTAATTATAAGTAAAATGTATATCATATGGCTTACTTAACGGAACTAGAATATACTTCTAGGTGTCAACTTTATCATAAATCACATTGCGTCCACCTGTTAAATAATGTTGCATTTATATTGTTGACAATGCATACATTGTTTATGAAGGCAAGTATACATACCAAAACTAAAAATGTCTGTAAATTTTTTTCCCCAAGGCCGATTAACGGGGGGAATTTTTCTGGAAGACTACCCATCATATAGTTTCAGAAAAATCAGGAATCATTTTAGTGGGAATTTTTTCCCGCTAACCAGGCCATATGGAGTCAGCCTCCTCGACTATAAGTGATATTATGAAAACAAAATTAGAATCATAAAGATGGATAATCTTCGGGCTAGGATTAAATGGGCCAATAACTTGTGTTATTCTTCTGTTAGTGTTTAACGTCCGCATTCACCCACGGTGATATCACCGACAAGTTGTCTTATCTTACTATGCCAGGCGATGACAAGCTTTTAAATTTCTCCCAGTTTGATTTTGTATTGACAAGTCATATATAACTTTGTTTTCATTTCATTTCGAAGAGTGGCACGTCGTAGGCGGGGAAGAACCTTGGAGTGGCACGTCGTAGGCGGGGAAGAACCTTGGGGACTTTTAAACCGATTTCTTACATGTTGGTTGGTGGCAAGAAAGTGTAGCTCTACTTTTTTTCTGTCGTCATAATTAAATGGAATTTGAACAATACAACAAATTTCAAGGTAATAGCAAAATATATTTTTTCCCCCAAAATAGCATTTATTTGGTGATGACTCGGGGCAAATATTTTTGTCAACAAACATGTGTGTGATGCTATTCCAGTTCCATCACGGCTGCTATCAGAGGTGAGAAATTGTGCTTGCTCCTCTGTGCATCTGCTGTTTATAATCACATATATTATTTTGTCTGGTAGAATCACTACGGATTTTAGTCCTGTAAACGTCCAAGAATTATTAGATCATCATTTTGTGGGTGGCGTCTTTATGGATTTTGCACTGACTCGGTTGCGTCAGGCTGGACAGGGTATGACTCTTGATGTCAGCGGATCATGACGATAAAGTAAGTGTTACTGATGGTCCACTGGGAAAATATTTCACAAAATCCTCCACTTGGTGTCTCCATATCCTCAATGATATTGGATCGTTCGTACTTAGTTTTATTTTATGATAACATCACAGCCTCTCTGCAAACTTTTGAAATAAAATAAAAACCAAGTACTAACAATCAAAAACATAAAAAAATATCTCTTATACCATTACTAGTATCTTGGGATATATCACCGATATTCCCGGTGCCCTTGGGGGTATCGTGGCAGGATTTTTTTTACCCCGAAACTGCCTCCCAGCCGTATATTTTGGTTATTTGTACTCAAGCTCGCCAAACTGAGAGGGGATCGATGGACTTTTGTCTGTTTTTTAATCCAGTTTCTGTGAATAAATATTGTTACGAAAAAAAACCCTGACTGTCCTGCAAGCCTCTTCGTTCAAATTCTGTGGACAGACATTACCTTCATGGCTAGGAATTGCGCTCAAATATAATCATCTTGTTCTTGCTGTTATTCTTCTTGGGGTTTTCGAAAAAAAGCCAACCGCTCAGACATTTTAAATATGGTGGGCAAGAAACCCCCATACCATTTCATCGGGAAATTGTACAACGATTTTTGATATGAGGTCACTTTACCAAGATGGCGGCGATGACGTCATGCTCGCTCCACAGCATAGCACGCTTTGGGTGGGTGTAGACAAGGTGTTTTAACCTTTTCAGTTCATCTGGTATTGATAGCACATATTTAACACTGCAAACGGTAAAGTTGTTTTTGTTACTATTTCATAGAAGCTGATCGGGTTAAAGTCATAAACTGGTGCTAAGAGGAGCTAGTCGTATCTTCGGTACTAGGTAGTTCACTGACAAGCTCGTGGTGGCTGAGAAAGTACTCCTAAATTTGTTATCGGACGTTTAACCAGACAGGTTTAAATCACAAACTGGTGCCAAAAGGAGCTAACTTGTAAGAGTCAGAGCTGGTTATTAACTGGTGCCAATAGGAGCTAACCGGTAAGAGTCAGAGCTGGTTATATCTTCTGTATCCATTGTGACTTAGTAAGGAGCTTGCTCGATAACCACGGGTTCTTGTGTCAGATCCTGGTGCTCGCCGAGAAAGTTCCTAGGAATTTGCCTTCGTGGATTCCTCATGGCAGTGGTACAAGGAATACTATCTGGGGGCAAAATGATACTATTAATAGGAATTTGATTCGGAGTGAACATATTAAGTTCATGAGTTTTATTTTCAACATGGCAAATTAACATATATTCAGATGACAAGAATAATTGACAAGGGCTAAAATTAAAAAGGCATGTTTTACGAACTCCTTTTTAACGATGAAACATGAAGACGCATGTTTTACAGTTTAGGGTAGGGAATTACAGAATTAAGAGGCGGCATTTGTAATGTTCTTGTTATTGTCCTTTTTCTTACTTTTTAGAATTGCTAATTTAAATTGACTTTTTGATCTCAATGTCATGGTAGTTTCGGTCAATTTAGAATCTTCACAGAATGTGTTATATCAATATGGTAATTTTGAAGGTGGGTATTCCTTGGTTGGGTTGAATGCGTTGGTAAGATTGCTATTCAAGTGTGCGCGTTGGTTTGCGCGCATGTGAACCCTTGAAAGGTGATATTCGACATAAGATTAATTCGTAGGGCTGCTGTCCTGGTATCATCACTCTTTATGACGTATACTCGTCTTCATTTCCCAGGGGACATTATAAACCGACTTTAATTTGATCTGTTTACTAATGTTACTGACAGTCTAAGACAGCGTTTCTCAACCTTTTCTCACCGTTCACCCCTAGATTAATTCCCAACCGACCCATTTACCCCCCCCCCCCCCCCGAGTTTTGAGGAGGTTACTGACCGTCGTCCACCGAGGAGGGTTTGGGGCGGGTCTCCCCCAGAAATTTTTTAGAAATTGGAGCCTGCAAACGTGTTTTCCAGCCATTTCAGGTCCTCTTCCAGGCGTTTCAGAGGAACTTGAAAATGGCGCTTTTCTATAGAAGCCATCCGACATGAACCACGGAGACTTGCACGGGCCTGCACCCCCTGACCACATTAACAAAACAATATTGAATATGGAATGAATACATATCGAAGTTAAGATTCAATGAACACCAAATTTATATTTTAATGAAAATAGTTGTTTCCAGTTCAGTGCGAAATTTGCTCCTGGTGATTGTCACATATGACCATTTTTGAAGTTACACTGGGAGTGTGGTCATTCACCCCCTGGACGCAAGCCATTCCCCCCTTGGGGGTGAATTCACCCCAGGTTGAGAAACGCTGGTCTAAGATATTAGTTTTAGATAAAAGGCGAACTAGATGAATCCCGGGGGCTATAGATGTAATAGGAGCAGGTGTTAGAACACATTTTATACAACACAATGATATAACACTGGATTCTATTGTTTAACTTGTTTCTATTGGTCCTTGTAAACCTGTAACATTTATTTCTATTGGTTCTTGTTAACATGTTACACTTGTTTCTATTGGTTCTTGTTAACATGTTACACTTGTTTCTATTGGTTCTTGTAAACCTGTTACACTTGTTTCTATTGGTTCTTGTTAACATGTTACACTTGTTTCTATTGGTTCTTGTTAACCCGTGACACTTGTTTCTGTAAGTCCATAGTAGAGCACGCGTTGGGTGTGTGTGTGTGTGTGTTGGGGGGGGGGGACTGTGTCTAGCAAAAACCAGAGTAAGTACGATGCGTGTATTACTGGTCAAGTGTAGACAAGGTGTTTAAACCTCTACAGTTTTTTAGGTATTGATGGCACATATTTAACACTGCAAACAGTTAAGTGTTTTTTTGTTACTGTAAACGTTTTTCTATAGGTTCTTATAAACCTGTTACACTGTTTTCAATTGGTTCTTGTAAACTTGTTGCACTATTATCTATTGATCCGTGGAAAGTTGTTACATTGATTAATGCTAATTGTTGGAGACGATAATCATACGATAGACCTTATGATACAGCGCGCACGTGCTAACCATTCGGCCATCCAAATTTACCTTTTAACAACAGCATCAGGTGTTCTATAAAGAGAAGGAATCCTCGCCGTGACATGCCTCCTTATGTATCGCCAGTTTATCTTAGTTTTTTTTCTAAATAAAAATTATTTACAAAAATTGGATTGGGGTACTGTAATAGAAATTCCACCCGATACTCAGGACAACAATGATGTGAATAATAATCGAGGTCCACCTGTGTAGTCCGTTTGAAAAACGTAAGACTTAAATTTGCCTGTTTTATAATAGCGGTTTGTGTGAGCGGGGGGGGGGGGGTATATGGTTTCTTTGTGTTTTGTGTGATGATAATCTATGTTCAACAAAATGTTTGCCTTGACAACTAAGGCCAGTATATATTGAGATATAGAGGACTATATGTTCATGAATCTATCTAGAAAGTCAAAATAGAATTATTCCGCTGCTTGTAATTCAATATCAGCCTGAAGCCAGCGACATTTTCTCTCTAATATGATTATACATCTGTAATAAGTCTCACGATTCTTTAGGAATAAAATTTGATTCTTGATTAGATTTGAAATGGAGAAATTATCGGTCTGTCTTTAATAGATTCTCCATAGCCTCAAGATCTTCCTTCTCGTTGTATTACAGAAAACAGACGGTGTAATTACAGACATTTAAAGGCGAAGACAAGAATAAACAGAACAGTTTATTCAGCAAAAGAAGGTCTCGGTTTCGATGCCGGTATCTTCCAGCTTGAGAGAACGCTAGATAGTAGACAACTCTGCACATTTTAGCACTTATGACGTCATATGTAGACTGTGGGTTAGGGTAAAGGCTAGGACCTGCAGATTTCTGGGCCGCCAGATCACCCTTATAGCACACTGTTGTGTGTAATAGTCGTCATCTGCTCGGCGACAATTCGCACGTTAACCCCCATCAAGACACCCTATGACGTAGTGCTCTTGTCTAATCTAATCATTCTTTTGTGTAGTTGTCGTCATTAGCTCGGTGAATGGTGAAAACTGGGACGTTAAACCCTAATCAAGATTCCCTTCATTCAATTTGTGAAAGGTTTTTAACTCGAGATCATTGATTTTTTTGTTAGACATTACAAGTAGATTTCAGTGTCAATTTCAGTTCTCATTGTCTGGAACATATCACCAGCTGTCTTAACTCTGTCTCAATATGGATGCGTCACTTGGAAAGGGCCTCCTTTGTCGACATTGTTATTGAACTCGACGATTGTCATATATATAAGTAGCTAAATCGCTAACATTTGGGACCTAGAAATTGACAAAAGTGGGTCGCAACGCATATAATACTGTAATATGAATGCATATAAACTGATTTACATTCAATAGTTTCCGTTTTTACTCAAATCAGTTATGATCCACGAAATAAGCCAGCAGTCTCAATCGAATTCAGGTTTCTAGCGTCTGGTCATTCTAGTCTACATACGCCGTTTGATTTGGTGCAATGTGTCTTGACTCGTTCCCTGAATCTCTTGCTAGAACTAGGGCTGAAACGCATCATGGTACGCCGATAATTTATTTTGTTTTAAATATTCGATATTGGATGCCCATCTTTTCCTGGTAAGATAACAGTATCAATGTTGATTTAAATTGACAAATAATTCCTGATTTCAAAGTTGAAGATTTTGGATAATATTGAGTTAGTGATGCAGCCACTTTAAGAATGATTATGATTTAAACCTCTTTCATAGAATAAACCCCGTTTTACCAGTAAGTCGTGGGAGGTAGAATTTATGATCAGCGTATAAAAGAATGTGTTATTGAGACGGGATAATCCTCGGATCAAATGATATTCGCCCACCAGAATTCTGGAGATAAAATACAATAAACAAATAGGCGCAAAATGTACAGAAGCACAACACTTCAGGCTACTCAACGTATCCATGACCCTTCGGTATTAGATACACAGGGGCGTGTCCGGGAATTGGAGAAGTGCGAGTGGAGAGGGGGCAAGAGGTGGAGACAGTGTCGAGTTTGGCGTGAGAGTGGGAGTGTGGGAACTACCAATGAATTTGATCAAATCAGAAGCATTGTTTCTGTACATTTAGGTGCATATAGATTTACAGTGGCAGAAGCTAGGTCGGCATTATTTCCATGGTTGTCAGGACCCAATGGACAACCCCCTGCTGTACATGAATGTTCCAGGTGGTAGCTGCTTTATTCTATACCCCATGTTATGTCAATGACATTTAGAATTCCAATATAACTAATTAAGAAAACATATGCTGAGATATTTATCAATTCTTCCCATTAGATTTGTGTTATATGTTCACACGTTATCAATATCTTCTCTAGAATCTTTCTATTAGACTCCTTTTATATGTTCACACGTTTCTCGTTCGTCGTTCAATATTTGATCAATATGACGAGATTCTTTTAGGTAAATTACATTGTTAATATATTCTTCATCTAATCGGTGTAATGAATGGGCAACATCTCAGGATAAAAAACATACTTTATAAAATCAATATGGCATCCTTCTTCACTTGTTAGGGGTTTAAAGGGACAGCATTTCAGAATAAAATACATACTTTAAAAAATCAATATGGCATCCTTCTACATGTGTTAGGGGTTTACAAGAACAACATGTCGTTTAATTTCTAAAAAGGTTTTTTTGTGTAAAAGGACCCTTATTGCATACATTTAGGCACTTCTCAATGAAATTGGGAGACATTGCAGCTCAGGGAGACCTTATGAAGCTGGTTCACCACCCTTGGTGTTGGCTTAAAGATGGAGAGTGTCAAACTTGGTCATTTAGGACTAACGTGTGGTTAAATATTATTTCCATTTCAAGTATATTGAAATAACGTAATGTTGAAATCGGTTGTGTGGTCGTATACTATTTTAACCTCTTTTCAATAAATTTAATGATATCATAGAATTGACAATTAATGCGCTATTGAGAGAAATAGTTTTCTAGACTGCCCCATTTCCTCTTAGAAAACTATTTATTTTTCCTGCAAATTCTTTACTGAAAGTCGAAACTTACCATATCGCCAAAATTCTTTGCCAAATATCGCCACTTTAACGGAAGACCCATAATAAATTCTCTTATAAAATATGACTAGCGACCCTATAGAGGAATGAATGAATGAAATGGGGTTTAACGTCCTACGCTTAAGCACCGTACCTGGGTTAATTGAAGACGGGCATACGCCACAGTGTGCAATGAGGGAAATTTTGCCCGGGCAGCGGCGCTACGGCCTACTCTTATATCGAATTCCAACTGCCAAGGGATCTTTTACGTGCACTCCAATTTGTACACGGGACCTCGGTTTTTCGTCCCATCCGAACGACTAGGCAGCTGTCCTTGTCAGGCCCTCCTTCTGCATCACTGACAAGGGGAAATCACGCCGGAAAATCGAGATGAACTTTCTCGGCCAATGCAGGGATCGAACACTCAACCTCCATGCTAGCGAACCAGCGCCTTATCCACTGAGCCACCGTGATCCCCCCCTATAGAGGACCCACATTGAATTAAAACTGATGTTAATTAGGACGTAGATTACACTAAAACATATTCCATTTCCAGTTAATGTCAATGGCGGAAGTGAGTCGTCGACACCGACAGAAATAATATTTATTCTTTTAAAAAAACAAACGATTAAATTCTGGTACAACTTCAGGTTGACAGTTGATCACCTTCTTGGATACAGAATGCTAGATGTCAACTTCTTGGGTGCAGAATGCTAGATGTCAACTTCTTGGATACAGAATGCTAGATGTCAACTTCATGGATACAGAATGCTAGATGTCAACTTCTTGGATACAGAATGCTAGATGTCAACAC
Source organism: Patella pellucida (assembly GCA_917208275.1). Lineage (NCBI taxonomy): Eukaryota > Metazoa > Mollusca > Gastropoda > Patellidae > Patella > Patella pellucida. The sequence continues at coordinate 93,756,812 of OU795036.1, read as the reverse complement.
CATGGATACAGAATGCTAGATGTCAACTTCTTGGATACAGAATGATATATGTCAACTTGTTGGATACAGAATGCTAGATATCAACTTGTTGGATACAGAATGCTAGATGTCAACTTCATGGATACAGAATGCTAGATGTCATCTTGTTGGATACAGAATGCTAGATGTCAACACCATGGATACAGAATGCTAGATGTCAACTTCTTGGATACAGAATGCTATATGTCAACTTGTTGGATACAGAATGCTAGATGTCAACTTCTTGGATACAGAATGCTAGATGTCATCTTGTTGGATACAGAATGCTAGATGTCAACTTGTTGGATACAGAATGCTAGATGTCAACTTCTTGGATACAGAATGCTAGATGTCAACTTCATGGATACAGAATGCTAGATGTCAACTTCTTGGATACAGAATGCTAGATGTCAACACCATGGATACAGAATGCTAGATGTCAACTTCTTGGATACAGAATGCTATATGTCAACTTGTTGAATACAGAATGCTAGATGTCAACTTGTTGGATACAGAATGCTAGATGTCAACTTCTTGGATACAGAATGCTAGATGTCATCTTGTTGGATACAGAATGCTAGATGTCAACAATAAAAAGGGTGAAATTTACTCGTATCAAAGTATCGCATGTACTAACATCGAGAGATGCTAAAGTTCTTGTAGCTACAGAGGAGGCCTATAAATCTATGGACAAATAATATGTAGTCGGCAAATGTATGGTGGGTGAAACCTGACAGAATTTGATGGTCGGGAAATGACAGAATTGTTAGCGATGGGCTAGAAAATATTCCTATTTAGCCTTCACAAAGATATAAAATAAATCTGGTAGACGATAAACAGGATATAATCACCACATGATTTGAGAGAAAAGGAGGGGGAAGGGTTTACTGTCCACTAGACACAAACTAGGTCATTTCGTGACTAACATATAGTTCAATTTCATTTATTTATCTTTTTGGGGAAACTAGGGGACCCCAAGAAAACCCACCAGTTTAAGTCAAGAACCGAAGTACTAATTAATAATAGATTTTGTAATTTTTGCAATGTTCAAGGTCATCTGGAATACTTGGGTTATTGAGCCATGATCTCTTGGCCGGGAATAGTACAGCCGAACTACTCGACAAACAGTTTCATTGAAACAAACAGCTTAAATAGATATCTAAACCCTTACATATATTTCATAAGCCCAAGTCAAGTACCTAAGATCTAATTAACAATCGATTAGGCAATAGATTTGCTAATTTTTGTAGTTTTGAAGATCATCGAATTCCTTATAAAGGGAATGAACATCTGTCAATCAATGACGTATGTAAAAGTAAAATCTATTTATAACTCAAGTGTCAATCAATAATAATCGATATTGTAATTAGTTGATATTCGCCGCTTCGTACAAATAATATAATCCATATCATGCAGCGTATTCAAAATAATTTCTCTAAAATCCGATAAACACCAGTGGAGTTGTTGCTTTTTTATGGTCATAACCAAGGTAGTTATTAAATTGCGTTTTTTTTTTATTGTATTGGTCAATCTGATTAAAATACAGATCTATATTTCCCCAAAACCCGATAAATACCAATTCAATTTCTATTCTTTTTGTCATTACCAAACTAGTTATTAAATTGTGGTCTTTTTAATGTATTGATGCCATCTGATTAAAATACAGATCTATATTTCGTTGGGGGTTTTTGTACTTTGGATGGCCTTCACTCTATGACGCCAGACACGTGATTAACAAATCAGCGTTGATGGTTCAAGTGGGATAAAAATCCCTGACAGTTGTAGCTTGAAATAAAATGTATTTATCAGAATTCATTCCAAATGTTTGGCGGTAAAATCGATTTAAGATATTGCTCGAGAAACTTTCATATTTTTTATAACTGGAAATATTGGCATTATGTTGACGGTTCTTACATTAAAAGGTTAGTGGTACAAAACACATACAATACAGAAACACCGGAGAGTCTCTGTTCTCCGACTAAGCCAATGAATACGCGAATACACAATACAGAGCATTAAGGGCGATTTTACACTCGTATATCGTCGAAAAGTAGCTGCCAATGTGTAGAGGGGACCTCGGTTTTTGTCCCATACGAACGACTAGACATAATTTTGGTTTAACTTCCTACTTTTGTGCACCAACAGGGATAATAAAGATGGGCTTAGATCATAAGGTCTTTCAGTGAGTCACGTGAGGTAGTTTGGATCCCAAACGTGTACGTGATCAGCAGTAGCATCATCGGGTTTCTCCCACAACTAAAATAAACTCCTAAACGTACGTGAATTTTTTTAAAATAATACTGTATCATATTTTAGTCCCAAAATGACCATTTTTGTGTGAAGTTGTACGTTCGCCCCCAGCCCCCTTCTTATCTCTCATACACACAACAAATCTCTCTCTCTTTCTCCCCCCCCCCTTCCTCTTACACGCACATGGTATCTCTTTCTATTTCTCTCTCTCTCTCGTCCTCTCATAACAGCAGTGATTGCCACCCCACGGGTATTTGTTACAACTAGTACTGCCCTATGTCTCTCTCTCTCTCCTCTCTCTGATATTGTACAGGTGGAATAATATGATATATAACCCAGACTAGATGCTATATTTAAACGTATATTATAAATAATAGTAATCATGGTAACGTATTATACAATAAAACATAGCTTATCTATGATTATTTGTCAAATAAATGATTTATACCGACTAGACATTAAATATTACGTCATTCTGGTCACATTCAGTGGTTTATTTAAAGTAGTTAAGTCTCAAACTTAATTTCATACAAAGTCTTCAACATTAAAAACACGAATTGTATGCCCATTTAAATCAACATTGATGTTGTGATCTTACCCGGAAATATTTAAGAGAAAATAAACATTTTACCATTGGTACACGAATCTTGTACCATAATGCCTTTCAGCCTCATTTGTAACAAACGACTCGAAGCACGTGCCTAGACGTATTCAACAAGTCGTGTCAAACGGTGACTTCATATTCCTATCTGGAGAGCATGCGCAATAAATACTATCGGTATAGACTGGAATAACGGAAACGATTGAATTTAAATTAATTTATATTAAACTATTATATGCACTGCGACCCATTTGTTTCAATTTCTTAGTCCCAAATATTAACGATGTAGCTACCTAAAAGTTCAGGGCCATGTTTCTCGAAATTTTAACCAAAGAAAAATTCAAATTTAAGTAGAAACGTCAACTTTGAACCAATCTAGAAGAGAACAAACATGTTCACGTTAAAACTACAGACTGTACGAATATATTCATTCACAATATTGTCATGTTATTAACCATACCATTAACTATATATTATTATTATTAACCAAACCATTAACGATATTGTATTGTTATTAACAATACCATTAACGATATGTTATTGTTATTAACAATACCATTAACTATATAGTAAATACAGGAGGACTGCACTACACGCAAAACAAAAAAAAATAATAATAAAAAAAAATAAACAAAAATATAAAAAAAATCAATAAAAAAAAATAAAAAAATAAAAGACAAACCCGCGGACAAGACAGAAAATTGACATTACAAGAACTAAGCAATTATCAAACCAAGTGAATGGACCCGGGGGCCAGCCATAAGCGTCCACTCCGCTGTACAGTCCCGGGCCTGTCTGTAACCATACCATTAACTATATGTTATTGTTATTAACCAAACCATTAACGATATATTATTGTTATTAACCATACCATTAACTATATATTATTGTTATTAACCATACCATTAACTATATATTATTGTTATTAACCATACCATTAATGATATGTTATTGTTATTAACCATACCATTAACTATATATTATTGTTATTAACCATACCATTAACTATATATTATTGTTATTAACCATACCATTAACGATATATTATTGTTATTAACCATACCATTAACTATATATTATTGTTATTAACCATACCATTAACTATATATTATTGTTATTAACCATACCATTAACGATATATTATTGTTATTAACCATACCATTAACTATATATTATTGTTATTAACCATACCATTAACTATATATTATTGTTATTAACCATACCATTAACTTTATATTATTGTTATTAACCATACCATTAATGATATGTTATTGTTATTAACCATACCATTAACTATATATTATTGTTATTAACCATACCATTAACTATATATTTATGTTATTAATCATACCATTAACGATGTGATGTTGTTATTAACCATACCATTAACGATATATTATTGTTATTAACCATACCATTAACTATATATTATTGTTATTAACCATACCATTAACTATATATTATTGTTATTAACCATACCATTAACTATATATTATTGTTATTAACCATACCATTAACTTTATATTATTGTTATTAACCATACCATTAATGATATGTTATTGTTATTAACCATACCATTAACTATATATTATTGTTATTAACCATACCATTAACTATATATTTATGTTATTAATCATACCATTAACGATGTGATGTTGTTATTAACCATACCATTAACGATGTGATGTTGTTATTAACCATATCATTAATTATATGTTATTGTTATTAACCATACCATTAACTATATATTATTGTTATTAACCATACCATTGATTAAAATTTCCCTCGTTTCGCAGTATAGAGGGAAATCATTGTATTAACGTTACGAGTATAAATCACTAGCACGTGATCTGCGTCACGTGATAAAGGCGGGAGTTAGAAAGTGATTCATTCTTCTAGCCCACCTCGAGTTGTCAACAACAAAAATGGGCGACGTAACCAGGGACGCTATCAGCCACGAAGTACAGACAGCGATGAACAGAAGTCAACAAGGCTTGCTTAGCAATTTAACAGAGCTAATCAATTCTAAACTAGACACATTTAAGAGGAGTATAACCCGATCACAACAGGACATTTCGAATGATCAGGTGATACGAATAGAAGAAAAAATAACAGATAATTTTACGTTTAGCAGAAAGGGAAATGAAAACCAGTACAGGCATGAATCAAAGGTCTTAGCCAAACTAAAAGAAGCCAGATCATCCCTAGATAAAGATGAACTAGATCTAGACTCGATCGAAGCAGCAAAATCAAGTATTTTAGAAGGTATAGGTTTAGTAACCGAACGCCAAAAACTAATCAAATTGGCTGACCCATCCGAGTTAGGATGGTGGGTCGTACAGGAGTACGTCGTAAATCCCATAGCAGACGACTCAGAAGACGAAAAGAAAATGTTGAGAGCCAACAACAGAGCTGAAAGAAAACAGCGAGTGGAGAAAATGAAAAAACTCAAAACAAAGAGAACACCCTACAGTCGCCCCATCTTCAAAGATAGAGACGAGGCTTCTACCGGCAGTAGTAAGCCGGGCAGATGTTTTACATGTGGTAAAGCCGGCCATTGGGCCGACAGTTGTCCAGAAAAGAAATTCAAGATGAGTATTTTTGACAATTTAGCTTATTTAATCGATATGCACGGTTGTAAAAGTGAGCCTAAACTTAATCTAGGCAGTCAGTTGACATTCGCTACGCATAGTAGTGTTAGCGGTGAACCATCTTTAGGTAGTAAAATTAATTCACCCGTCGGAAAACTTCGAGCACACTCACATGAGTGGGATTCAATCACAACAAATCAGCATGTCATCGACATCGTCAAATATGGCTATAAAGTTCCCTTTAAAACAAATCCTGTTTCCGTTTTTCTTAGAAATAACAAATCAGCAAGAGACAACCCCGATTTTGTCAAATCCGAAATTCAGAAGTTGTCGGATAAAGGTTGTATTTCAGAAGTTTTCAATCAACCTGAAGTAATTAACCCCTTGACAGTGGCCACCAATAAGACAAAATTGCGTTTGGTTTTGGACTGTCGTCATATAAATCCACATTTATTTAAATTCAGATTTCAATATGAGGACACAAAGGCGGCAAGACATCTTTTCGATAAGAATGATTTTATGTTTTCTTTCGATTTATCCCAAGCTTATCATCATTTGGAAATATGTGAAGACCATAGAACTTTTTGGGGTTTTTCTTGGCTTATTGAGGGTAGAACGAAGTTTTTCGTGTTTAACGTATTGCCGTTCGGACTGTCAACCGCAGGATATATTTTCACAAAGGTATTAAGGGAGGTAGTGAAGTATTTTAGATCTAACGGTATCAGAATTATTATGTTTCTTGATGACGGATTAGGCGGAGCAAGTACACACGATTCGTGTTCGCAATCTGCTAGAATAGTTAGAGAAACTTTGATTAGATTAGGTTTTTTGATAGCGGAAGAAAAAAGTCATTGGGAACCCGTACAGCAATTAAAGTGGTTAGGTTATATTTGGGATACTAGAAACGGCTTAATATTTGTAAGCCAGGACAGGATCGAGAGCGCTGAAAACAGTATAAGTATTATTTTAAGTGCAACAAACGGAGGGCATTTGTATTTCAGGGCAATATTTTTGGCCAGTATTGTCGGTAAATTAATATCAATGCAGATAGTACTTGGTACTAGTGTTAGATTTAATACAAGATTTTTATATGACTGTGTTTTGGGGAGAGCAAGTTGGAACGCGCCCGTCAAAATAACACATGAGGCCTTAGGAGAACTGCGATTTTGGAGCAATTCCCTAAGATATCTCAATAGTTTTGGTGTGGAAATTTGTAACCTCGATGAAGAAAACACGTTTGCTTTTGAAGGCTTTTGTGACGCCTCAGATGTGGGCTTTGGTGGATATTTCTCCGCATGTTTGGATGCTCGTTTTGAGAGCGGTGAGGTATTTGGTAACTGGCACGATCACGAAAAAGTTTAGAGCCCCACTTGGCGAGAACTGGCTGGTTTTCAGAGGACAGTGAGAAGTTTTGAAAAAACATTTGAAAATAAACGTTTAATTGTTTCTTCAGACAATAAAAACGTCGAGCATATTTTAAAAGTCGGTAGTAGTAAAATGAACTTGCACCGTATGGCTCCGATATCAGATATATTTGTAAAGATAATAATATAAATTTGCATGCAGTCTGGGTACCGAGGGAGCAAAATAAGAAAGCAGACAGTTTAAGCAGACAGGTCGACCATGATGACTGGAGTATAGTACCTAGTATATTTCAACAATTCAGTAGTTGCTGGGGTCCATATGGTATAGATAGATTCGCATCTCATTATAATGCCCAGTGCACACGGTTTAATTCAAAAGCCTGGTGTCCCAACACTGATGCGGTTAATGCTTTGGAACAATTTTGGGGAAAAGATAACAATTGGCTTGTCCCACCCCCTACTTTGATTCCAGCAGCAATCAATAAATTGGTGAGGGACAAAGCAAGGGCAACACTCATAATACCAGAGTGGAAATCCTCACCATTCTGGCCTCTTATATGGAATCGTACTTTTATAAAAGAAATCAGAGTTCTGCCAAAATCAGGAGTTATTATAAGAGGCGGGGGAAAGAATGGGGTATTTGGAGAAAGACCCCTTAAGTTTAATTTACTGGCACTTAGAATAGAATTTTGATTATGTTTTGTCATTTGTAGGACTAAATTTAACAGATAGAGTGAAGTCTGTGGTTGAACAGAGCGGAATACGTCTCGACAAGGATATCAATTCTAAGAAGCTGGCAGAAAAAATGGCGGGATATATGCTGGAATCTAGAAGCCAAAACACAGTAAAGAAATACATGTCCTCATTTAAACGCTGGGAAGCATTCATAATGTCGCTAGGCCACCAAGCAGTGCCTGCTGATCCAGTACATGTAGCTTTATACATAACTTCATTGATAGACGGCAAATCCTCACCAGGTACTATCGAATCAGCTATATACGCTATAAAATGGGTGCATGGATTGCATGGTCATTCCGATCCTTCAAATAATTTATTTGTTAAATCCCTTCTTGAGAGCAGCAAGGGGCTGAACGGTAAAGCTGTTCACAAAAAAGACCCAGTCACACCAGAAATGTTATACGATTTAGTTAAAAAATACGAATCTTGTGAGGATTTACTTATTGTACGGAACCTAACCATGATTCTGATAGGTTTCGCAGGATTTTTAAGATATGACGAATTGAGTTCGCTGAAAGCTCGAGAGATTAGTTTAAATGATGATTATTTAAAAATATTCATTTGCAACAGTAAAACAGATCAGTACAGGCAAGGAAATGAAATTTTGATTTCCAAAGGTACGGGAATTGCGTGTCCAGTAAACATGTTTAATAGGTACATTGCTCTTGCTAATATTGAACTCCATTCGTCAGATTTCGTGTTCAGGCCAATATTTAGATCTAAAGGTTTAGCAAAGCTTATTTATAAAAATAAGAAATTAAGTTATACTGCCACAAGACAAAATATAGTTTCTTTGTTAAAATCTATAAATGGAGATTTAAATTTAGGCCTGCATTCTCTACGGTCGGGAGGCGCAACCCAGGCCGCTCGTGCACGCGTAAACGAAAGGTGTATTAGGAGACATGGGAGATGGAAATCAGATATTAGTAAGGATGGATATGTATCCGACAGCATAGCAAATAGATTATTGGTATCCCAGAGTTTGGGGCTATAGATATGTACAGGTTATTAGCACTATTATTAACTTCGCAAAATATTCACCATGGCTCGACCCTTTCTTTTAATCTTCTAGACGATAGTCCTGCGCTCGTCCGGGCTATCGGCAAAATATGTTTTGTTTTGTGTTTTGTATTAGACAAATTATATAGTAAAGTGTGTACTTAAAATTTCCCTCGTTTCGCAGTATAGAGGGAAATTATTGTATTAACGTTACGAGTATAAATCACTAGCACGTGATCTGCGTCACGTGATAAAGGCGGGAGTTAGAAAGTGATTCATTCTTCTAGCCAACCTCGAGTTGTCAACAACAAAAGTTGATACAATTTATTGTTTATATCGAAGAATTTATATAACGTTCGAGTATATCTCCGGAGACGATTATTGCATTGGATTCGAACCCAGGTTCCAGAGCTTTTTTGATCAAAAATCTTTTTATCTCTGGTTTTCCCGGCCGGCGAGGTCGTCGACGATGGAAAACAGTTTAACACGTTTGTTATTCTGTAAGTTGACATTTAGGTCAACATGTATCGCCGCTTTAGCAGTAATTTGATGTCATTGTAAATAGCGTACTGGAAAATAATTTGTAATATAATAACTTTTTTGGCTATTCTTCGTTATTGTTATATTCTATTTTTGTATTATATCAACGTATTCATTCATACATTCCTTTATTTGTATTATATCAACGTATTCATTTATATATTTCATAAGTTGCATTGTATTATATTAACGTTTCGATTAATTTGTATATTTGTGTTAATAAAATACGGTCGTCCTGCGCTCGTCCGGGCTATCGGCAAAATATGTTTTGTTTTGTATTAGACAAATTATATAGTAAAGTGTGTACCTATATGTTATTGTTAATAACCATACCATTAACTATATTTTTATTGTTATTAACCATACCATTAACGATATGGTCATGTTATTAACTATACCATTAACTATATATTATTGTTAGTAACCATACCATTGTATTTCAAATAACTGGTCACAACATGCTATCTATTTTTATTCCAGGTAATTATAAACTCGGGGATGTTTTAATCTTATATAACTGCTATATATACCTGTTTACGATGTGAAGGTTGCATGTTGACATGATATGTATCATTGTGTCTGAAGGTTTCTAGACATCTTTGTCAGGTCTAACAATACCAATATGTCGATATGGTGAAGAGCTGTATCCGAACCGGATCAAGTATCCGTGAAAACACGGTATAAATAGTTTCACTCAATTGTCGGAAATACTGGTAGTGTGAATATCAGGCATGTGAAATTGTTCTTCAGTTTCCGCTTTTACAGTTAGCCATACCATCGGCCTATTTTACAGCCAGCCATGCAATCGGCCTATTTTACAGCAGCGATAGAATTGGCCTATTTTATAGCAGCGATACAATCAGCCTATTTTACAGCAGCGATACAATCAGCCTATTGTCAGATAATCTATTGTGATCTAACTGTTAATCAGATTACGTTTTGAATTCTTGACTATAAATATTTGAGCAAAATATGAAATCCCATTTACATTTTATTCTATTGCGTCCTCTTTGAAAAACATATATTTTACAATCAATATAGATATATGCAATAAAATAAAACCAAGTACGAACAATCCAAACCATTAGACAAAATTCGAAGTCCTAAAAACGGTATAGGCAAAAATGTGTAAAAACGCAAAATAGTGTAATCAGCATATGGACTGTTCACCGTGTACAAAATACACGACGAACAGTGGTAACAGGTGTCCTAGGAAGAGTAAGCTTACCCTGCCTGGCGCGCCACACCCGCCATAGCTGCATCCAATCTATTAAGCGAAAACTCGGTAAAATAGCGTGATAGACCAATGAACTATCGGTATGCAAAATGCACGTGATGAACAGTGTTAACGATGTAGTACACATATATAATCAGGTAGATAGTATACCTGTCAATTAAATATGTCTAGAATAATAGTCGAGAGAGACATGTTATATTTACCGATCAAGTCATTATGACGACCATAAAACTTTTTAAAAGCTTTAATAAGTCTAGTTCGCAAGTATCCCTGTAGTTGAAGCTTAGATGACAAATGCCTCGATCTACTCAAAAAATCAAAATAGAATGAACAAGCTCTCGCGTAACGAATTAGCTGAGACACAAACACTCCATAAGCTGGTGATATTGGAATGTTACTACTAATAAATGGAAAGTTAACAATCGGAAAGTCAAAGTCATCACGTTTATCGTACAATTTAACACTTAGTTTATGGCAATTGTCAAAATCGAGACGCAGATCCAAGTAGGAAGCGCAATTGTCACTGTCAGTAGTATTTTTAATTTCGAGCTCATCAGGATATATGAATTCTATATAATCACTGAATTTTGGATTATTCAGTGATAGAACATCATCGATATATCGATAAGTGAAATTAAAATGTCTAACTAAACGTTTATTAGATTTTACGAGTGCCTGCATGTACTCGGCTTCGTAGGAATAGAGAAACAAATCAGCAAGCAAAGGTGCACAGTTGGTACCCATGGGGATACCTACCACTTGCTGATAAATTTCCCCTCCAAATTCAACAAAGATATTATCAATTAAAAAATCCAACATCTGAATTATCTTGATGGCTGTGTATTTGTTATTAGAATCACTATGGTTCTTGACAAAATAAGTGGAATTATAATTAATAACTAAATATTTATATCTAGCATGTCCCGATTTAGTTGAAAAGACACTGTGAATAATGTCTTTCAACCGAGTTTTTAATTTACTGTGGGGAATTTTAGTGTACAAGGTACAAAAGTCAAACGTTTGTATAGATGAGACTGAAGCAAGTGATCTAGATTGCAAACCATCAAGTAATTCTTTGGAATTTTTTAAGATCCACATTTGATTAATACCACTACGAGAGTATATTTTGTCGCAGTATTTTTGAATACCCTCTTTCACTGCCGTTAGTATAGATGTCAATACTTTTGAAAGTGGTTTTGTGGAACAACGGGATGAACCTGCTATAAAACGTTGCTTGTAGGGATTTTTATGTAGTTTAGGTATCCAATATAGCAGCGGCAGATCTGTATAGGTATCACCACATGGCGTACCAAATGAAGTGAGTACCGATCTGTGATTGGAACACGACGTTCTACTTTTCTGCTGTGTATTATGGGGGACATTTCGTCCTGATACTATCGGGGACATTTCGCCCTGATATAGATGGGGGACATTTAGCCCTGACAGAGATAGGGACATTTCGTCCTGACAGAGAGGGGTAGATCTGTTTTATAGGGCCAACTTCAAGTTTGGTCCAAAGGTCGTGAGATTGAAACCGGGCTAGCGATAATACCAACCCTAACCCTGGACCTAGCCCTTACCCTAAACCTAACCAATAATCTCGCACACAATCACGTGTTCTAACCTTAATTACTTGTCAGCGACAATTGAGTTGGCCTTGACAAATAGATCTAGTCCGAGCCACCGTTAGTCGGTCACCCTTGTCAAGTAACCGAACAATTTAATCGCCTTTAATTGAAACAGAAAAGTTGTAAGTTGTTATTTAAAAGGAATCTATTGTTATTGATTATATCTTGTACTACTGTATGGAGCTTTATTTACCAATTCGAGAGGAAGGAACGGGAGTTTCACGCTAATTTAAATTCTATAATATGATCTGCTTCTATATAGAATTGTTTAATTCATTTCCAAGGTCAGAGACCCACAGAACATACATACAATGTGCACAATTGTCATAAACTTGGATAATGTCTTAATAATTAAAGATATTAATATAATAAAATATAAATGGGGTTTAGAGTATTTTCTATACAGGGATAATGTGATTTCTCTGATGAATAAACAACACATAATCCTTGTTAGTGGCACAGAACTAGGGTGTTAAACCCCACCCAGTGTGTGTGGGGGGGGGGGCGGACGGGAGAGGGCGAGTGAGAGATAGAGGAAGAGAGCGAATAATGGAGAGATTATTAACTTAAAGGGCAAATAACTCGTGTAAAAATCACATTGTAACAACCCGAAAAGCCACTTGAGGGAGAGAGCGATAGAGAGAGACGGATGCGGTTGTATAAAGCCACATATCGAGTGTTTAAAACAATAATAAATGTTTCACTAGATTGTATTACAGTCAACATAACTTGCTGGGAGGTCAGGTGTCAGAACTGAGATCATGTGACTTCAGTTTATCTCGGATATTCCCTTCGTTGTCTAAGCATGTGATACAAACTACCGCATCCTGGCCGGAGATTCACCATTTGACAACCCATACATCAAAAACTGGTGATACACGCTTTACAGCTATTCGACGAGCACACGGATCTATTTAATAGGGAGAGAGAGGGGGGCTAGATAGAAAATGGGGTCCCCATTTCATTTTTCTGCACACGCCACTGACCGATCCTTTTTTCAATAAAAGTTAACAATTTCACCGTTCGTATCGGATAAAAACCTCCACAGGTGGCCGGGGATGGCACAACCAAAATATCTTACGTAGCCTAGTGACGGCTGTATGATCATTAGCTGTCTCTTAAATCGACATTAGGGAAATGGAATTAGATTATCTGAATCTGATCACCAATAAATATCTTTCCAACTGTCCCATTATTCACACTGTCGACTGAATTAGTCACAGATAAATCGAGATTAGTAATCACAAACAACTGATTACCTCCCTTGGGTATCACGAACAACTGATTACCTCCCTTGGGTATCCAATCCACGGTCAGTGCTCGAATATCCCATCGAATTATCCCCAGTAAATAAACAATGATTTGTTCATTTGTTGGTGGTCGGGGAATCCCCGGGAATCCCAGTGGGGTAGGAATGGTGTAAATCACTGATATTGAAGATAGTCATGACATTATTTCAGTCTATCTTTCATCAACTGGGAATACACATCGAGGGAGGCGTGTAGCAGTTTTCTGAAATAAAAATTGGATTCTATGACGTTGTATGTATTGCTGAAATAAAAATTGGATTCTACGTCGTAGTATGTTCTGCTGACATGACAAGATTCCACAACGCGGTGTGTATTATTTAGAACTAACGGCGTATATTCTATAACGCGTTATTTATTATTCTGAAATAACAACGTGTTCTCCACAACGCAATGTGTATTCTGTTGAAATGACAACGCACAACGCTAAATATATACTGTTGAAATGACAACGTACTTTCTACAACGCGTTAGTATTTCTGCTGAAATGGCACCGTATATTCTAGAACGCGGTAGGTATTATGCTGAAATAACAAGGTGCATCCGAGAAAGCGGGATGTGTTATTCTGAAATGACAATTAACAGTCATCGTGTCTTTTCAATTGGCTTGTTTTAGGACATGTTGGGATATGAGAGGCGTGTACGCTGTTCAGGGATGCACCATAGGCCATCATAACAATCAACACCATATATTACGTACATCCGCGCTGTATTCTAATTTAACTTTCCTGTTTACAAATATTCATACAAAATGCCGATATATGTATATATTGTTATATTTAGTACATACATCAGGCCCGGCGGAGTAGGGGGGGGGGGGGGTAATTTGGCCACAAGTACTCTTTTCTCCAGGTTATTGTGGCCCCTGGACCCTCGCCTATAAGGACCAATAATGGAAGCCCCTTAATTAATAATTGCTTCCGCCGGCCCTGTACATATAAGTTTAAAAACCTATACCAAATCAAAATTTTATTGATAAAACTAGTATTAAAGTAAACCAAGTTGTTAAATATGTGACCCCTCCATAATAAATAGTATCAAAGTAAACTAAGGTGTTAAACTACATGTATTTGAACCCGTCACAAGACTTAATAAGACACGATCCTTTCTTTATTTGATACAAGTAACAGGTGCTTGCCACTTCCGACTCCTCGAACAAAGATCGATTGAAAGACTTCAAACAGCCCACGATAAAGATTGAATTAATTTCAAGTTGGTGAAAAACTCAACGTGATATTTATTAAATGTGTTTATCTTTCGCATTTAGTAAAGTTCAACAAAGTTGAACAAATCTACGTAGTTAAGAATCTCCTTTATAATATAATCATTTCGATAATGTCCATTCTCGGCGAGTTGATATGGATTGATTGGTTCCGTTTCAAAATATTCACCAAAGACAGAATCCAGTTCTTCTGGTATTTATCTTCCACTCGAGCGGGAAAAATTATTTGATCAGAACGGACGTTTTGTTTGTTTTTCCAATTAACAAAAGGTTAAAAAGGCAGTGTGTTGCCATGATGTTTTGAAGGAGGTCCTTTAGAAATTATATTAAATAATTCCATGTCAAAAGCTGACGATAATTCGATTTGTTTTATCTGGTGGTATAAATTAAAACAATTATAACTTGAATGTTGTTCTGGTGGGTGACATGAACGTCAACTTCTGTAATTTACGGGTGATCAGGAAGAACTGTTGATGCCCAACTCTTGTCAAGCATTCTTAGGGCCATGGGTTAACAGCTACTGTGTCAATCCGATTAAAATAAAATAAAACCAAGTACGAACAATCCAAACCATTAGACAAAATTCGAAGTCCTAAAAACGGTATAGGCAAAAATGTGTAAAAACGCAAAATAGTGTAATCAGCATATAGACTGTTCACCGGGTACAAAATACACGACGAACAGTGGTAACAGGTGTCCTAGGAAGAGTAAGCTTACCCTGCCTGGCGCGCCACACCCGCCATAGCTGCATCCAATCTAATAAGCGAAAACTCGGTAAAAATACAGATCTATATTTCGTTTCTTTTTTTATACTTTCCATGACCAGCACTTCACGAAGATCTGAAAGTTATAGTGGTAGTTCACGTCGGGCATGAAACGAGCAGCTTTTGACCCTTTGAAGACGGATATGCATTAATGAATCAGCGTTGACTTGGCCCACAGTCCCATGTATCAAAAGGCCAATAACTCGCCGTAACAGACCCGTTTCATTGGCAAATCCCTCACATAATACAGAACACGTCCTTAACAACTCTTCCAGATCCTAGTATAGTGCTGACAAGTAAAACGAAATTTTGAGCTATAAAAACGAAACGAAATAGGACCTGTGTTTTATTCAGATTACTACTGTGCCTTAGTTTAACTTTTTGCTTTCTTCTCCAAAAGATCCAATGTGTCGTCATACAGTATGCTATTGGGGACAATGTGCCCGGTTTGCCCAGTTCACAAACCTTCGTGCGTAATTCATAAACAGTGAATCATAATCTGTGATACGTATCCATGAACATTTAATAACTAGAAGAACTCAACTCATGAATTTTAATCAAATATTGATGAAATATTCAGAACAAAACGACCA
Organism: Patella pellucida; assembly: GCA_917208275.1. Lineage (NCBI taxonomy): Eukaryota > Metazoa > Mollusca > Gastropoda > Patellidae > Patella > Patella pellucida. Next base: position 93,740,960 of record OU795036.1, on the reverse strand, counting down.
AATTATGAATCATCGTAAAGTTCATTACAATTCATGAACGATTCGTGTTTCTTAAAGAGGGTTGCGTGGGCTGATAGATGAACTTTGGGTCATAATATAATAATAATAATAATAATAGTGCACTTTTAAGTACTTGAACGCGGTAATTTCCATATACAAAATAGATCATTTCAGGACTAACATAGCCCTACAAAACGTCTGATGACATCATGGTTTACGTCTCATAGTATTTTTAAACCGGTATGTTTTTTAATAAACTCATGAATTGTAATAAGGTTGGTCATCTTTAACTTCTGATGGTAGTTTATTCCATCTTTAATTTATGATGGTAGTTTATTCCATCTTTAACTTCTGGTGGTAGTTTATTCCATCTTTAACTTCTGGTGGTAGTTTATTCCATGGTTAACTTCTGGTGGTAGTTTATTCCATCTTTAACTTCTGGTGGTAGTTTATTCCATCTTTAACTTCTGGTGGTAGTTATTCCATGGTTAACTTCTGGTGGTAGTTATTCCATCTTTAACTTCTGATGGTAGTTTATTCCATGGTTAACTTCTGGTGGTAGTTTATTCCATCTTTAATTTATGATGGTAGTTTATTCCATCTTTAATTTCTGATGGTAGTTTATTCCATCTTTAACTTCTGATGGTAGTTTATTCCATCTTTAACTTCTGGTGGTAGTTTATTCCATCTTTAACTTCTGATGGTAGTTTATTCCATCTTTAACTTCTGGTGGTAGTTATTCCATCTTTAACTTCTGATGGTAGTTTATTCCATGGTTAACTTCTGGTGGTAGTTTATTCCATCTTTAATTTATGATGGTAGTTTATTCCATCTTTAATTTCTGATGGTAGTTTATTCCATCTTTAACTTCTGATGGTAGTTTATTCCATCTTTAACTTCTGATGGTAGTTTATTCCATCTTTAACTTCTGGTGGTAGTTTATTCCATCTTTAACTTCTGATGGTAGTTTATTCCATCTTTAACTTCTGATGGTAGTTTATTCCATCTTTAACTTCTGATGGTAGTTTATTCCATCTTTAACTTCTGATGGTAGTTTATTCCATCTTTAACTTCTGGTGGTAGTTTATTCCATCTTTAACTTCTGATGGTAGTTTATTCCATCTTTAACTTCTGATGGTAGTTTATTCCATCTTTAACTTCTGATGGTAGTTTATTCCATCTTTAACTTCTGATGGTAGTTTATTCCATCTTTAACTTCTGATGGTAGTTTATTCCATCTTTAACTTCTGATGGTAGTTTATTCCATCTTTAACTTCTGATGGTAGTTTATTCCATCTTTAACTTCTGGTGGTAGTTTATTCCATCTTTAACTTCTGATGGTAGTTTATTCCATCTTTAACTTCTGATGGTAGTTTATTCCATCTTTAACTTCTGATGGTAGTTTATTCCATCTTTAACTTCTGATGGTAGTTTATTCCATCTTTAACTTCTGATGGTAGTTTATTCCATCTTTAACTTCTGATGGTAGTTTATTCCATCTTTAACTTCTGATGGTAGTTTATTCCATCTTTAACTTCTGATGGTAGTTTATTCCATCTTTAACTTCTGATGGTAGTTTTTTTCCATCTTTAACTTCTGATGGTAGTTTATTTCAAAATGTTGCTGAGTTACACTGGAAAGATCGCTGTCAAAATAATTTTAATTTAACTTTTGGGACACAAACTAAGTTTAGTTTAGCCGATTAAAGTCTTCGGCTAGGATGATATTCTGAGACAAGTTGCGATAGATATCTTGGTACGGTTTTTGAAAATACTGATATGTGAGTGAGAAGAGTTTATCGTTAACACGAACCTCTACTGGGAGCTTGTGACGTGCTGTAAGTACTGGATGAATATCTGCTCATTTTCTGTCTTTCAGTCACGTATTGTGTTTTTATTTCAGCAAACCTGTTTAGTTTATCAAATAATTTTATTTCTTTTATTGATCTCCTTCTGTCTCTCGGCTGATTTAACAAATTGGTATAATTAGACCTTGGAGTATGTTTCAGAATGTGTCTTTATATTGATGAGACAGAAAAAGAAATTGCTATTATAAATAGTAGTTAACTTATTATAATTCAACTGTTTTATCCGTTCCAGACATCATAATTTGGTTAATGTTTTTTTGTTCAAGCTTATTACACTGTTTTCATTCACATATTTCTTCTTTTTATATCCAAACCCTGGATAGAAGCCAAAACAGTTATACCTTTATCAATACTAGGACGACAATAGTGACTCCTATAGGAGGCAGACAACCATTGAATTTCACCTTCTCGGTACCCAATTTGTATCTCTTCTATTTATAGCAATTCTCTCTCTGTCTCATTTCTCCCCGAACTACTCTTCTTTTGCACTTCCGGCGACTACAAAATTCGATTGAGAAAGGCGCTGAAAAGAATAAAACACCCCGCCGTATTTGCAAAGGAATTGACCGCGGTTCAATAATTGATGGAAGAACCGTCAGATTACACAGCAGCCTTTCCACTGAACGTGGGGGGTTGGATGGCCTAGTGGTCTAGAGTGCCGCGCTTCGACCTCTAGCTGGTCGGCTACCTCTGGCTTGCGGCTGTGGTTTCGAACCCTGGTGTGAGTATATGTGATTTAAAACAATAGTTAATCGGTAAGATAGCGTGTTAATCGTCAGTCTACTGGGGTGTATTTTACTTCAGGTTTTAGATGAAATATTTGAATAATTAATACAAGTTAGTGTGGACTAATTGTTATTTCCGTGGAATTAGCTGAACACAGTTACATAGTTACATTGAATCTATTTACGACTTATGATGTGGAATATCCGTCAACAAAAATGGTTTTACGATAACTTACTGGTGCACTAAAAAAACGGCCATAGCCTTTTAGTACCCAATTATTGATTGGTTAACCGACTCAGATGACGTCATATATATCATGACGTAGTTCTGTAAACAACGTGTAACCTTTTCATCAGGATATACCAATCTCGTTCTAAGCACGTGGAGTTCAGTTTGGGTCAAACAATGTTATGGGTATAGCACGCAATCTCGTAATAACAGTAAATAATCCTTGGAATCAAGATGCTGGATGGGGGCCATTAAAAAGCTAAGATGGCTGACATGAAGGAAGTGGGTAGCAATTACATTAAATTATGTTTACTGTTTCTGGGTAAGCCGTAGTTCAAGTGCTGAAAGGCGGACAACGAGATCGGTGGAGGGTGAAACTAATCCGATCATGTTCTACCGAGAAAGTGATCAATTCTTACTTCTAGACGAATTCAATTAAACGATTCACACCCCTCCTTACTACATATAACTTTACATCAAAACATCGACATTTTCTAAATCCGTGGATTATTCTTGGTTCTCGATGAAACATGATTAAAATGTAGCACCTTTTAGTTAACACGAAACCAACATCATTCTTGAAGAATTATTCGTTCGTGAAATTAAGATTGGAAATTATTGTTCATAATGGCGGAGCCCGTGAGTTACAAGTTACAATTATCCAGTACCGAAGTTAGGGATGGATGTTGCGATGGGACAGTTAATCTTCTAAACAGATTCAAGGTATCTGTTAGTTACTTCGGTAAGAGAGTATTATCGGCTCTGGGATTGAGTTCTCACTCAGACTTAAGTTAAGAATTTAGTTAATTTGCAAAAACTGTTTATGGGAAATATCCTTGCTCTAGAAACACAATATTTGCACATAGTTTCTTATTGATGTGTCTGACACGTGTTGGTCTGTAATAATAATTTAATAATTTATTGATTATAGTCAATCACATATACATTTCGATGGACTTTACAGAGTAAGATATAAATAAAAAGCAAAAATATACAAGATAAGACATACAAATAACATTATAAATAAATAATGTTACAACATTGAATAAAATACTTAAAAGTTAAAAATATACAAGATAAGACATATAAATAACATTATAAATAAATAAACTTACAACATTGAATAAAATATTAGTTAAAAATTTATTGAGTAATATTCAGTAAAAAGTAAGGTCTTTAGGGCTCTTTTAAAAGAAGTTAAAGTGTCTACTGTGCGAATGTCAGTTGGCAGGTCATTCCAAAGAGTTGGTGCAGCAATAGAGAAAGCACGGGATCCATAGAAATCACACCCGGTATACTCTGGTAGGTTTAGTCTAACCCCTCCCCCTTCAAACGTAGCCTGACGAGTGGATCTCTGTGGAATCCATGTTGTAAGTAGTTCTGAAATATAAAGAGGTGCTTGGTCGTGGAGACATTTAAAGGTTAACATGAGAATTTTAAATTTTATGCGTTGACAGATAGGAAGCCAATGGAGTTTGTGTAAGATAGGAGTGACATGCTCATGCAATCTAGTGCGAGTGACTAAACGTGCGGCAGAGTTTTGAAGAAGTTGAAGACGATCCAGAGTGCTGTGCTTTGGCTTAAGATTATAGATAAGGCTGTTACAGAAGTCGAGACGAGAGGTGATTAAAGCATGAACTAGTGACTCAGTGCATTTTCGATTTAAAAACTTTCTTATACGCCCAATACGGAATAAAGAGTATGATACAGATTTACAAACTATAGAAATATGATTTTGCAAAGATAAAACAGAGTCGAAATTAAAACCTAAATTACGAACAGTTGTGCAGGAATTAACATGTGAATCACCAACTATTAGTGTATCTATAATATTAAGGTTTTCTTTTCTTGGAAATTTCGAATGAAAGTGTAGAACCGCTGTTTTTTTTGTCATTTAGAGCTAATTTGTTCTCCATCATCCACGTCCTTATTTCAGTGATACATTGCTCTATTCTACATATGCTACCTGCCACATTTTTGAACCTGAGGTATAACTGCGTGTCATCTACATAGAGCATGAGATCTAGGCCATGGCGTATAATGATGTCTTATAGTGGGGAGCAATATAGGGTAAATACAATTGGACCTAAAACACTTCCTTGGGGTATACCATATTTAAGATCTATTGAATTTGAATATTTACCATTTATACATACTTTTTGGATTCTACCTTTCATATATGATTCTAACCAATTTAAAACAGTATTAGAAATATTAAAACGAGATTTAAGACGTGACAATAAAATATTATGATCGATCGTGTCGAAAGCTGCTGACAAATCTAAAATAACTAAAACCACCTCTTCCCCCTTCCCAATAGACATTAAAATGTCATTGTAAACTCGTACTAAGGCCGTTTCTACACTGTGAAATTCTCTGTACGCTGACTGAAACTTAGAATACAAGTTAAAACAAGATAAATACGTAGTCGCGAAAATTGTTATTTTTTATGCAATCGCCTTTCAGATTAGTTCTATCAGCTTGGAAATAACATATTCGTGTTTCTCGTCCACCATAACCCCGAAACGACATATCACACGTGTATGATGCTATTGGTATAGACAGAATACTTTTCGAGTCCATTTCTGTCGCCATTTTGCATTTTAGCGGCCATATTGGATCAACCGTTTGTGAAATAAATAGGAAACTGTCCAAAGTGAGTAGGGTGACCAACAAAACCTACAAATGTATATATTACACAGGTCATTTCGCCAATAATGTTTGTCATGGTCAATTTCAGACCATTTATGGCTTTTAGATTTTCGGCTCTCCTGGAGTTAGCCCGTAGATTTGAGAGGTAGCAAACTTCAAATATCTTCACTAGGATCCCTTCGATCAGACACTATTGTCAAACCTTGTTCCCCGAGAAGTGGTCACGGATCTGAGGGTTGTGACCCTACTACGGTCATCATGTTCTTACAATATATTAGTTGTAACGTCTTGCTCTCGACCATTAAACCACACATAACATCCAGAAAGCTCTTAAACTGGGATAATGAAGACAGACATGCGCCATACAGTGTGCTATGAGGGCAAAGTTGCCCAGGCAAGGCTCTACGGACTACTCATATATCGAATTCCAATTGCCAAGGGATCTTTGACGTGCACGACAATGTATACTCGGAACCTCGGATTTTCGTCCCACCCGAACGACTGCACCACTGACAAGGGGAAACCATACATTAACAAATACAGCATCGCGGAAGCGGAAAGTAAAATAAAACCGTTAATGGTGTCAATTTTCTTTCGGCCGGTTGAAGAGTTAATCACACCGGTTTGGTGTCAAATTGAAACTCCTTTATTGGGAATTCTGGTTAGAGGTAGGATTACTCCCATCTTGCCTAACTAGAGTCCACAACTCTACCAAGGGCGTTTTGTTAAACAAAAGCATCGTGTTTTCTTTAAAGAGGTGGAGGCATCCTCGCCATAGAAATAGAAATTTCACCCGAGAAGAAAGTGCCACTGTCATATTAGGAAATCAAACAATGATGTGAATAAAAACCGAGGTCCAACTGTGTGGTCGTTTTGAACGCCAAAAATAAAAGTTGACTGTTTCATAATATACCGGGAGTTGGGGGTGGCCTAGTGGTCTAGAGTGCGACGCTTCGACCTCTAGCTGGCCGGTCACCTCTGGCTTGCGGCGTGGTTTAACGCCCTGGTGTGAGCGTATGTGGCATGGAGATAGGGGTGCCTTCTCAACCTCCCACTGCTATAGACCCCTACGAGCAAGCGAATTATTGAAATGAAATGAAACCATATGTTAGTCCCGAAATGAACTAGTTTCGTTGACGTTAAACCCAATTTCTCTCTCTCTTTCCAGGCCGAAAACCTCTCTCATGAATCTACATAGAAACTCAAAATGGAATTATTCAGCTGCTTGTAATTCAATATCAGCCTGAAGCCAGCGACATTTTCTCTCTAATATGATTTTACATCTGTAATAAGTCTCACAACTCTTTAGCAATAAAATTTGATTCTTGATTAGATTTGAAATGGAGAAATTGTCGGTCTGTCTTTAATAGATTCTCCATAGCCTCCAGATCTTCCCTCTGAATGCATTACAGAAAACAGACATTTAAAGGCGAAGACAAGAATTAACCACTAAAACATTATCTTCAGTGTAAGGTCGCCCCTGGTTTGAGCTCCTATGTCAGGAAAGTTCCAACGGATCTTCCAGCGTTGCCTCCTTTTGTAAGTGATGCCCTTTTGTAGTGGCTGACGTGGACGTAGCAGAATTCCTGACAACTGCAATTCGATGACGAGTGGGTCGTTCTCTAAGTAAATTTTTTCACGTTACCATAGCAACGCGAATCTTTCAAATTACCTAATGTTGGGGTGTCATATACCATTTATCTCTATATCTGTCACCTTGTGTTAAAATATTATTACCGTAATTTTATCGATTTACACTGTAAGGAAAATAACTTTCCCCAGACACGAAGACGATGTTTTATTCCATTAAAAGATGATTTGTCGTATAAAATAAAATAAAATATATTCAAATTTGATTCGTTTCAGACATTGAGGAGTAAAATATCTGTCAATTTGTTCAACATGTGACCTACTTCCTCAAACATGTCTAGTTCCAGTAAAAAGGGAAGTCGAATAGGTTTAATCTGTTTCTCCATAGTTCAAATACATGATAAATGAAATAGGGTTTAGTGTACTACTTATCTCCACCAATCCGGGGATGGGGTCATTTTTATTTGTGTGTGTGTGTTTCTGTGGTGGTATTTTGGATTAAGTACAATATCAGGAGTTCCATTATTAATTATCGAATGAATCTTATTTAGAAGGTCATTCTCTGGACTTACATTCAGTGTACAACCGGTGGGTTCTTTCATTTGGACCCCGTTGACACCAAAAAGGACTCCTTGATTTAAGTCAGAAACTGATGTTCTAATACAGAATATGTTCAATTATACCCTTTGCAAATCAGCCCCCTCTCATTTGACCAATTTGCTCTCGCGTATGGGTCTTTTGCAGTAGGAGGAAACCAGGGGACCCGGAGAAAATCCATGAGGCTGAATAGACATCCCTACTTCTTGGCTCGTACAACTGAGGAATCAAAACTACGCCCGTTAACTCAATGACAGAACAAACGATACAACGCTAACCATTTGGCCATCCAACCCCATACACCATTAACGGATCATTCGCCTATACATTTATTTATGTAGGTCAAACTGTTAAAAGAAAAGACCTATCAATATACGGCGACTATTTACGGTGCTGAGTCCTGAAACTTTAAAAGCTATTTCTGTTTAAATGTCGAGAAGCTTTTAAATGTCTGTAGACGTCTATAAACTAGTAACATAAAACTTGTTAGTATTCGTTTGTTTGTGACTTGCAGCCATTAATTTGTTAAAAGGTTTCTTCAACTTTAATCTATGTCTATTGTTCGTGTAGCGCTGCTATCTGTATCGTTCAAGTTCTAGTGACGTCATGTAGCGCCGCTATCAGAATCACCCACAAACTACAATATAAGGAAAGTAGAATCTCTGTGTATAATTTGTAAAATCAAGATGCGATATGAAGCAATATGAAGAATAACCCAATAACTCACAATATTGGAAAATACGAATCTCTAATATAAATTTAAGTCCAGTTGAAATATGAAGGTGGGGGGGAGAACAAAATTGGGTTTAACGTCTACTCGACACAAACTAGGTCATTTCGGGACTAGCATATGGTTCAATGTATTTCGTTACCATTGGGAGGCAGCCCTGGCACTTTGAAACGACCCTTCTTCTCCATCTGTGTATGTGTGTGTGTGTCTGTCTCTCTGTAACATAAAGTTTGTCGACTAAACACGAAAGTCATATACATCTTGAATCATCCTGGCTATAAGATACAGGGGGTTTCTCGTTTGTATATCTTAAAGACTCAAAAGTAAAACGACGCCTTCAATGTATTATTTTTAAAAAACGCCGGGTGACGGTTCTATAGAAAATCTGGTGAACGGAAGCCTCAATGTTCCAGAGCTTCATTGATCTCGACAATACAAATATAGGGTTATACGTCATATAGGGTTATACGTCATATAGGGTTATACGTCATATAGGGTTATTCGTCTTAGCTGACATCTTCTATTAACACGATACCCTCACAATTTGTATTTTCCTTTCAGAGACCAGACATTTGGTGTAAATAGACAATTTAAGCAGCCCTGGCGTTGGAAGAGAAATAAAGATGCCATGTTTTAGATTTATCCCCGGTTTATTATCTCGTGTAACTCGAAGATGAATAATTTGAATAATTTAAGTTGACGTATTTGGAATAATTTGAATAAATCAAGTTGACGTATCTTGAATAATTTTAATAATCATATCTGATGTTTCGTTGTTTGAGAAAACAATTTACAGAATGTTATCTTCCTTTACCGTATCAACATATGGCATTAGCAACTAATCCCCAAATATTCGTCTGTTAGGGGAAGCCGCGGTGGGTAAGTGGGTAAGACGCTGGCTCATTAGCCTGAAGGTCGCTTGCTCAATCTCTAAGAATCGGACAAAAATTGGCAGAGATATGGGAGTTTTAAGTTTTTGAATTCTAGTAATTCGGGGAAATGCAACTTTTGACAAAAATGGTCTTGAAGACGATCAATATAAACTCCTTAGCATTGAACATCCATTAAAACTCCCATATCTCGGCCAATTTTTGTCCGATTCTTGAATTCAGGTACCAATAAAAAGAGGTTTTTATACTATTTTATTTGACACCATTATCTTCATTTCTTCATTTTGACCTAATAGTAAATGCAGGAGGACTGCACTACACGTAAAACAAAAACAAAAATTTTTACAAGATAAACCTGCGGACAAGACAGAAAACAGACATTGCAAAAACTAAAACAATTATCAAATCTAGTGAATGGATCCGGGGGCCAGCCGTAAGCGTCCACTGCGCTGTACAGTCCCGGGCCTGTCTTGGTACAGGCTTCACTAAAATGATTCACATAAAAGACGTAACAAAAAAAATGCGACCGATCTTGTAAGTGGTCGTCTCTTCAATGGCGATAGTCAGCCAATTGACGTCAGGTGTTAGAACGTCAAATAATTTTAACAATAAGGGCGATAATCCGGACAGAAACTCGGAAAACGCAAAAAAATAAATGTAGTGAGCTAACAGGAGCAAAGCCCGACAACGAGAACATTCTGCAGTACGAAGGGCTAAAACTCTACTCTAATAGTAAATGCAGAAGGACTGCACTACACGCAAAACAAAAACTAAAAATCTACAAGATAAACCTGCGGACAAGACAGAAAATAGACATTGCAAAAAGTAAACAATTATCAAATTATTCCAAAAGCGGTAACAGTACAATATGTCTTAATCACTATCAGCAGAGGCGTTATGACGACTTGAGTTTTTGTAATCGCTTCAAAAATCTCTTTGTTACTGTCCGTCTTAGGATATTCAAAGAATCAGCCTTGGGTCCGTATTTTCGAAGCGATTTTCAAAAACGCAAGTCAATGCGAAGGACCGCCGCGAAAGAAACAACCAGTGAACCATGCTTCGAAACAGAAAGCGAAAGTGAAGAAAAATAATGAGACTGGATAACAAGTCGAATGACGTGATTCACAATGACTGCTGTCGCACTTGCTCATTGCATGATCGCACATTTTACAAGTACACACTCAGATTAACAAAGATATACACGCCTTTTTTTCAGAGCACGGATTTTAGATTTTCAAAGCACGGATTTTTCATCCAGAGACACACGAATATGTCATTTCCAAGCTGATAGAACTAAATTGAAACGCGATAGCATACAACAAGTAAGCATTTTCGCGACTACAACATAAACTAGTAACATAAAACTTGTCAGTATTCGTATGTTTGTGACTTGCAGCCATTATTTTGTTAAAAGGTTTCTTCAACTTTAATCTATGTCTATTGTTCAAGTTCTAGTGGCGTCATGTAGCGCTGCTATCGGAATCACTCGCAAACTGCAGGAATATAAAGAACCCGTGTTATCCCCCTGTATATAATCTATCTGTATTGTCAAGTTCTAGTGGGTCATGTAGCCCTGCTATCGGACTCACTCATGAGATTTTGGCGGCCATTTTGAAAAAGTTCCCTGACGGAAAAGGGCTCAGGATTTGGCCTGTTTACCTCATAGATTATTGTTCAGAATAAAAAAAGGGTCTAGAAAAACCACATGAGAATTTCTACCTAGCCAGGTGGCACCTCCCTTTTATTTTAACCTGGACTATAAGTGTCTACGATTGTTTGCCGTCCTTGCTTGTACCCGTCTTCAATTAGCTAAGGTTAAGTGCATAACAGTAGGACGTTAAACCCCATTTCATTCATTAGTCCATGACTTGCCATGTTTTTATTTTGGAAAATACAAATAATTTTTAGATATAAATAACCAAGTGTGCCGCTATTTCTGCAGGTGTTCCAGGGTGTGCTTTTTGCTAAAACAGGTTGAGAACCACTGCTATATAAATTGGAATGTTGTTAATGATGAATCTCTTATAAAAACAAAAATTCCGTCCAGTATTTACAAACATGTGTGGAAATGAAATGAAATGGGGTTTAACATCCTACTCTTCGCACCTAACCGGGGCTAATTGAAGACGGGCATACATCATACAGTGTGCTATGAGGAAAATGTTTCCCCGAGCAGCGGCGCTACGACCTACTCTTATATCGAATTCCAACTGCCAATAGATCATTTACGTGCATGCCAATGTATACACGGGGCCTCGGTTTTTCATCCCACTCAAACGACATAGCAGTTGTCCTTGTCAGGCTCTCCGTTCTGCATTATTGACAAGGGGAAACCACGCCGGAAAATCTGGATGAACTTTCTTGGTCAATGCAGAACACCCTATATCCAGGCTAGCGAGCCAGCGCCTTATCCACTAGACCATCCGTGTGGAATTGAAATCGTTATGCAATACACACCTTTTAGTTAACACGAAACCACCATTATTCTTGGAGAATTATTCGTTCGTGAAATTTAGATTGGAAATTATTTTGTTTCACTAGAAGAGCCAGTGAGTTACAAATTACAATTATCCAATACCGAAGTTAGGGATGGATATTGCGATGGAACAGCTTATCTTCTAAACAGATTCAAGGTATCTGTTAGTTACTTTAGTAAGAAATTGTTCACAAAGCATTCTCAGGCTTAAGTTAAGAAGTTATTAAACTTTCAATCACTGTTTATGGGAAATATCTTTGACCCAGAAACACAATATTTGCACAGTTTCTTATTGATGTACCTGATACATTCAAACAACAAAAGTTTTATAAAGGAATATAATTTAGTTAAAATAAGGCGAAAAATTCGAGTTTGAGAATGCTTTGTGAACTCGGGGCCTGATCCTTGTGACCCCCCCCCCCCCCCACCCGGAAAAATTTTCAAAATTCGACCGCCAGAGAACGCCGGTACCACCATTTCCGAGTAGAAAGTGATCAGTTCAATGTAGCTGCTTAGCTCTCAGAAATTGTGACCAAACGGATCATGAACTATGAACATAACAATCGGATAAAACTCACCAGAAGTAAACTTTTTAACTCCAGAATTACACTTTTAATACCAAAGAATTGACTGACAGATGTATGAATATCCGACCGCTTGTCAGGATATCGGATGTTCAAAGAAAATTCCAAAATCTATTCAAAGAATCAGCCTAGGGCCCGTATTTTCGATGCTATTTTGGAGAAATGAAGGGTCTGTAACTTCTCTTGTGATATGGATAAAACATACTGTTATTATATCGCATAATGAAAATGGGCGGTAACCGCCCATTCCATAAGCGGTAACAGTACAATACTTTTTAATCACTATCAGAAGAGGCGTTATGACGACTTGAGTTTTTGTAATCGCTTCAAAAATCTCTTTGTTACTGTCCGTCTTGGGATATTCAAAGAATCAGCCTTGGGTCCGTATTTTCGAAGCGATTTTCAAAAACGCAAGTCAATGCGAAGGACCGCCGCGAAAGAAACAACCAGTGAACCATGCTTCGAAACAGAAAGCGAAAGTGAAGAAAAATAATGAGACTGGATAACAAGTCGAATGACGTGAATCACAATGACTGCTGATGTCGCACTTGCTCATTGCATGATCGCACATTTTACAAGTACACACTCGGATTAACAAAGATATACACACCTTTTTTCAGAGCACGGATTTTAGATTTTCAAAGCACGGATTTTAGATTTTCAAAGCACGGATTTTAGATTTTCAAAGCACGGATTTTTCATCCAGAGGCACACGAATATGTCATTTCCAAGTTGATAGAACTAAATTGAAAGGCGATAGCATACAACAAGTAAGCATTTTCGCGACTACAGACCAACACATATAATAATAACAACCATAAATTTTTCCAGACATCCATGAATCTTATCATGCATATAGTGTAGCTCACTCTTTGTTAACCGCTCAGAAAGCAAATCATTTCCTTGTAATTTAGGGACTAACATATGGGCCAATTTTATTTCACTAATTTGCTTGCCTTGCAGTAAGAGAAACCGGGGACCCGGAGAAAACCCACAAGGTTAAACAGGTAACCCTACTCCTTGCCACGTACAACCGAGGAATCAAAACAACGCTTGACAGACCTAACGATACCAGGTGCTAACCATTTGGCCATCCAAACCCCATACAAAAGCTCTGGATCAATCGCGTATACATATATTTATGTAGGTCAAACTATTAAAAGAAAAGACCTATCAATATACGACGACTATTTACGGTGCTGAGTCCTGAAACTTTAAAAGCTATTTGGGTTTTAATGTCGAGAAGCTTTTAAATGTCCGAAGACGTCTATAAACTAGAGAAATAAAACTTGTTAGTATTCGTTTGTTTGTGACTTGCAGCCATTAATTTGTTAAAAGGTTTTGTGTCATGTAGCGCTGCTATCGGAATCCCTCACAAACTACGATATTGGAAAAGAAGAATCTCTGACAGGAATATATAGAACCCGTGTTATGCTTCTGTAAATAATTTCTAAAATCCAGATGCTTTATTTTAAAGGGACAATAACACTCTTGCTGACTTGACAGGTCCAGAAAAAATAGCCTTATTCTGACTACAAGATGTTTGTGTGAATTACCTGTTGTGTAAATTATCCATTACAACCTACTTTACTTGTCCAGAGGGTTCAAAAATATGTTTAAATCCAAGTTGCATTTGAAAGTGCTTACGTAAGGCTTTTAAAACAATGTTACAGGATGTAGTTGGATTTTTCGAATTTTTAAAATTAGGTGTGTTAAGATGAAATTTGTATCATCTATTAATTGGAATATTGTAAAATAGTACAATTTGTTGACCAGAATAAAGATTGGAACATATTATTCAGTTACAACAAGAGTACGTATTGGGGCTTTAAGCAATAGGAACAATTTAACCCAATAACTCACAATATTGGAAAAGACAAATCGCTAAAATAAAATTAAGTCCAGTTGAAATATGAAGGGGTAGAAATTGGGTTTGACGTCTACTCGACAGAAACTAGGTCATTTCGGGACTAGCATGTGGTTCAATGTATTTCGTTACCAGTGGGAGGCAGCCGGGGCACTTTGAGAAAACCCAAGAGGTTGGACTGGCGAGCCCTTTTTCTCTAGCTGTGTGTTTGTGTCTCTCTCTTTCTCTGTAATATAAAGTTTTTCGACTAAACAGGGAAGCCCTATACATCTTGAATCATCCTGGCCAACTAGATACGAGGGCTTCTAGTTTGTATATCTTTAATTAAGACTCGAAGGTAAAACCACGCCTTAAATGTATTTTTTTTTTACAAAACGCCGGGTGACGGTTCTCTAGAAAATCTGGTGAACGGAAGCCTCAATGTTCCAGAGCTTCATTGATCTCGACAATCCAAAGATAGGGTTATACGTCTTAGCTGACATCATCTCTTAACACAATACCCTCACAATTTGTATTTTCCTTTCAGAGACCAGACATTTGGTGTAAATAGACAATTAAAGCAGCCCTGGCGTTGGAAGAGAAATAAAGATGCCATGTTTTAGATTTATCCCGGGTTTATCATCTCGTGTAACTCGAAGATGAATAATTTGAATAATTCGAGCAGACGTATCTTGAGTAATTTGAATAATCATATCTGATGTTTCGTTGTTTGAGAAACCAATTTACAGAATGTTATCTTCCTTTATGAACCGTATCATCATAATGGCATTAGCAAGTAATCCCTAAATATTCTTCTAGTAAGCGGTGCCACGGTGGCTAAGTGGGTGTTCAATCTCTAAGAATCGGACAAAAATTGGCAGAGATATGGGAGTTTTTAAGTTTTGAATTTTAGTAATTCGGGAAAATGCAACTTTTGACAAAAATGGTCTTGAAGACGATCAATTTAAACTCCTTAGCAACATACATCCATTAAAACTCCAATTCGGGTACCAATGAAAAGAGGTTTTTATACTCCTTCATTTGACACCATTATCTCCATTTCTTCATTTTGACCCAAGTGTAGTGTTTTGTACTGGGGGGTCACATATCAAAATAATCAGCTTCGGTACCGAACATTCCCGATACAATATAAAAGTCGTCTGATATGTTTTCATTTCTATGTCGGCTTATCTTTTGGAATAGATTACATTTCTATGACGGCTTATCTTTTGGACTAGATCATATTTCTTACAATCTGCCATAAAGTTTGTTGAAGCACTGACATACTTCTTGTTAAATTGGTTTTATTTATTTATTTTTTGTCCGAGTAAAATTAATGATCCTAGGATGATTCCTTTTCGTGTCGTTTTTATATCCCCTCTGAATAAATGACTTGACATTTTGAATTTCTTTACGTCATTCAGCACTGAGTGTTTTAATCAGAGAATTTATTCATACCTTTCAAATAAAATATATTTTATAATACGTCTTTAAAATAAACCGACTATTGGCATCAGATTGGGTGTAGGCGAGGGGGGGCAGCGTGGGTCAAAACAAATTCCCGCCAGATTGACTGTAGGCGAAGGAGAGGAGAATGGTACAAAACAAACTCCCGCTAGATTGGGTGTAGGCGAGTATGGTACAAAACAACTTTCCGCCAGGTGGGTGTCGGCGAAGTAGAGGAGTGCGAGTCAAATCAAATTTCCACCAGATTGGGTGTAGGCGAAGGAGAGGAGTATGGTACAAAACAAATCCCCGTCATCTTGTGTGTAGGTGAGCGAGAGCAGTACGGCACAGAACAAATAAACGGTAGATTGGCTGCAGGAAAAGTAGTATGACACAAAACATATTCCCGTCAACTGCAGGCATGGATGAGCAGTATGGCACAAAACATACTCCCGTGAATTTGGCTGTAAGCGAGAAAGAGCAGTGCGGAACAAACCATAAACATAGGGAGTGAATAGACCTTGCGATGAGAATTCACATTCCATAGAAGGGGAGAAGGTGTTATCTTTATTTAAAACAGAAAACTGATAAACGTTTTGAATTTAGAGTAGACGACACCGCCATTCTTCGTGCAACACGGTCCTCGTATATTTTCTAATATAAAGAGAAGTAGTTTCACTAAGCGAGAAAATTAAATAGGCCCAGGAGGTATCCATCCTAATTAAAGGCACCGTATTGTATTTAACCTCAATTTGTCTAGGCGTAATTCCAAAACGACAGTGATGACGTAATGCTCGCTTCCTGGACTCAAGTCCACTAACCTCACAATGGCATCTGACCGACTTTGTTTTATATTTAAAACTCTATTTTTTCTGGTGAATTTAAATAAGAAAATAATTATCGGTCTTCTGGCTCATCGAGGCTTTCAGACTGTATGTAAAAAGATGTATTCATGTGTTGTTCTACAAGACGCCTGGAGGAAGAGTTCTATAGAAAATAGATGATCGCTAACCGTGCACGTCATTGATCTTGAATTAACCGTCTACGGTTATTTGTCTTAACTGACATCTTCTTACGATAGAAGAACAACATGATTTGTATTTTTCATTCGAATACCAGACATTTTGTGTAAATAGGAAATTTAAACCCTGGCGTCAGGAGGAATTTATAGCTGTCACGTTTCTAGAAGAGCCTCTTCTTCAATTACATTAGTAGATCTATTTTTATTGGTTGGTTTTGTAGCGTACCCAAGGTCTTATTATTAACTACCCCTTTCCACTAATATAAAATGTCGGTTCTGACTGGATCAATTTTACTGAAAATTTCAGCAAATTCCGTTTACAGTATTTAGTTTTTAACTATTATAGTAAGAACTGTCATCGCTTTATCTAATCACCCATAAGGTCCCTTTAACTACTCTGTGCAATTTTGATAAATGGTTTAAATAACACTTTAGCAAATATATGAAATGAGACTAAACCATTTTCTGTTAAATGGGTTGTTACGTTTTACCTGTTTTTGGTCCAACTGGGCTAATGAAACGAGCATACACCATGCAGTGGACTATGAGGGGCATTTTCACCAGGTGCTACGATCTACTCTTATTTCAAATTCAAACTGCCAAGGAATATTCTACGTACACTCGAACGATTTGACGGAACACCACTGACAGGGGAAAATTATCCGAACGGCTATTGTCTGAGAAATTAGCATAATTTGATGATGGGAACGAATACCGAGATCCAGTGCACACATGTAAAGACCCTTGGAAGTTAGAGTTCGATGTAAGAGTAGGGTGTAGTGCCACTGTTCGGGCTTAATTTCGCTCAGCGCACACTGTATCTTATATGTCCGTCTTCATTAGCCCCACTGGAGCAGAACAGCAGGTCGTTAAACCCGATTTCTTTTCATTTTTTTTTTGTGAACACCATGTCAGAATAACATCTTTCTCTTTTCAACATCCAAACAAGTATTTGATATAATAATGAGATGTGGAGGTCCCCGCTGATTTCTCAAATTATCTATTAGATATATTTTTTACCGGGATGTCTGGAAACTTTGTAAAAATAAATTGATAGTTATATGGAAATGTGTTTTCCGTTACAATAGGTTTCACGCGGAGTAATTCCAAGAGAATCAATTTGGATGTGTCGGTTTTACATTGTTGTTGGAAACCCTAACAAATAACATTTCCCTTAATCATAATTTGGTTTGAATAGTATTTTACGAACAGTGCAACATGTCAATAGGATAAAGCTTTTGGGGACATCACCAGAGGAGCGCTGTTCATTTTACCACCCATATACCAGGCCTAAAACCTTTTGTACAAGGAATGCTTATTAAATGTTAGCTAGCTCTTGAACTATAACCACGAAGTGATATTCCTGGCTGAATCCCCTGTAGTGGTTTTTTTTTATCAATACATTAACATATGATTTTATTTTCGTTATGGCATTCATATACTTGACAAAATGGACGAAGATTAATTTTTGTCGAACACTAAATGGGATTCATTGTCGTTAATATTTGTTTAGCACACCAATCAGAAAACAATTTCATAAAAAAAAATCTAAACAATTTGTTTTCTATGGAATTCATATTTGTCGTAAAATGAAGAGTGATTTGTTTTTGTCGAACAATAAAAGGACGAATCTTTGTTAAAACCACCAATAAGAAAATATCACTGGATAAAAAAAAAGTCCAGTAGATGTTTTCAAAACATATTTTTTTTCACAGTATAACATTTCTTTTATCCTATGGCATTCATATGCGAAACGAGATTGGTTTTCGAGAAAGAAGCCCATAGTAATTATATTGAGAAAAGATATATTTTTCCTTCACAATATAAGTTGTTTTTATATTCTATAACATTCATATACTTTGTAATACGGAATGAGATTTGTTGTTGTAAATTAACCCAAGTAATGGTATTCAGAATAAATGCGTTTTTTCAGAATAGAAGATATTCAATGGCATTTTATACCTTTGTGACATAGAAAGAGATTTTCTATAGAAAATAAATGGGCGTATCGGGTTTCTTTATTGGTTAAACAAAATAAAAAAAAGCACAGGGAATGTTAATGTATTAAAAATTTAAAGTTAAATAGACTTGTATTTTTGGTGAAATGAAATGGTTTCTTTTCCGACTGGGCTAATGGAAACCTTATTCATTAAATTGAATACTATATACTTGTGGCCGTGGTAGGTGAAACCGCGAGGTTTGACATGTCACTTAATCACGCGCAAACGTGGATACAAACCACCTCAACAACCTCCGTCACTCGGCAAATCTTGACAGATTCCGGTACGTATGACGACAGTAAGTGATATGTACCTACGCCCATACATTTGCGATGCGGCTACCGGTTTACTTCAAACAGGAAAAAGTTCCAAATTGAGTCTTTTATAGAGTTTGTATATGTAAATGAGCAGAGACTGCTGGTTTGATAAACATCCCTGGTACTTCCCCGAACAAAAAGTCTAAGGTTAATTTAATTTGAACAATATTTTATTCAAATAAGATACATGTTATACGTTATAAACTGTCAAAAGTTAAGGATTCAAAAACTAACCAAAGGCTTATATTTATTCGTCTCCTTATTTAATAAATATACTAAAATAGACGTATGATATATACACTGCACATACAAATACATTAACAGTGCTGTATTTTGTATTCACTATTTATTAATCGTGCATGCAAGTAATTTAATAGTTAGTGACATTTACAGTGCCTTACCATTTCATAATACATTTCAAGGCCGTCAGATGTATAATAACCGTGAATTCAGTTAGTATTCTACGATAGTTATTGTAGTCTTTAAGATAAAGTAAAAATATGTATAAATTTGTGGACTGTATTAAAAATGTACATGCAAGGTAGTATTACTATCGCCGTTTGAATTCTAACATTGGTAAACTTTGGACAATGTAACACATAATGTTCAGTGTCCTCTATTGTTATTTTCAGCCTTCGATACCGTAACGATACCCCAAAAATTATGATTCCCTAATAGAATCATTGGCATGAAATGCTTAGGTTTAGTTTCGTGCATTTTGGAAGCGGTGTAATTAAACAATGGCACATATTTCCCACTCGATAATCGTCGGATTTCGACACATTGGTCGTTCTTATTATCCTGATCCATTATGATAATAGAATAATATCCAATATGCATTCTTTACTTTGCATGCCGTATGAAGCGACAGTAAGCGGAATTCACCTATAAAGTTCTCTTCAGAAATAGGTTATTGGCTATTTTGTTTATTTCCATTTAAGAGCTATAAATTATTTTCTAACAGACCAAACGAGATAATTATAAAATCATCACCGCTTTGATTAGTTATTCGGTGTAAATAATGGATTATAGGCGGCCTTATCATTGTCAGTTATCAAGCAATTAATCCCTAATACCGTACGTGAGAAGTGATTACAAATTAGCGTTACTCAATGACACGAACAGCGTGTTGATTATTTTACGATGTTTTTGATTAACACTCCATGGCTATCTATATTATACGATCAGAATTATGTTGCTCCATGTAATGTATTGGACGTTTAATCTTTAATAAACATACATCAAACAACAACAATTGCTTCTGCCATTTGTCATAGAAAATCGCATGTAGATAGTCCATAACATTGCTCAAATCTAATTTCTATCAATTGCTTGAGCCTCGATCCGGCCACGGAGCCACAATGCTTTGCACGCGTTGTCTGGGCCAATCAGCAAGTGAGTCGTGTTGGCAGCATAGCAACAAGCCAAGGTTGTTTACAGTTTTAGGGGTATTAAAACCCCTTTGTATTCCTTCAAAATGAATTCATCGGTAATTCTTTGGTCATATTTATAAACTAGAGATTCTCCGCTTTGCAACAATACCAATTAATATGCAAGAGCAATGAGCGATCGCCCGCTGCTAGCGAAGAAACATAACTAATTTTACCGATAATTTTAAGAAATATGACAGACTTATGAATGCGGTACCCGTACAAAACGTTCAAATAAAGGCGTTCTAAAATCTTTTTTTGATGTTTTGATCTTTTGTATCGATAGATAGTATATTTATAGACTCATTTTTGTTAAAATCTCAATTTCGATCAAAATCAATTATTTCACTTATTTTGTCTGTAGTCCAAAATTATATTTTCCGCATTCCGACTCAAGATGCCCTGGGCGAACACAAATGCCAAACGTGACGTTTGTTGATATTCTACACTCTCCACAGAAATCTTCATTGGTACAGCCTTTTTCCATTCGGAGCCCTTAAAATACGTCGAATATGGCGGAAATGGCCATACAGCTGAGATTAAGATGCGAAGATTCTGTCGAGGTTTGCCAAATGCCAAATGCAACCTCCATGACATATCCTAGACCATATGACCCTTACCTACGGTCTTGTTTCCACGACAACTGTGCATGCGCTACTACTGACGACTTGGAATGGGATTATATCAATTCCGAAGATTTCTGTTGACCCATGTCTTGCTAACAATGGCATTCTACCAGCCGCCAAGAACTCGACCCAACAAATTGGATAATCCCTCACATTAACGGTTTATTGAACAACTCATCCGATCCTTGTGTGGTGCAGACGAAGAAAACGGAAATTGTTTTAAAGGAAAGAAACGATATAGGATCAGATTGGCATCCATCTTATAATAAAAATATATTTCTTATTATATTATTTTAGAACAGTCGTTGACGAAACGTGATACGTTAAATCACATTTCATTGGCGTGCACGTACAATATCATTTTGCAGTTGGTATTCGAAATAAGAGTAGTCGCTAGTCATGGCCAGATCACCCACCCTGCACCACTGCCAGGCAAAATACATCCAACCCGTTATTGCCAGAGTATAATTTTAGCAATCGCATTATTATGAAAATTTAGCATATTTTGATGATGGGAATTGGAGCTGTGGGGAGCTGTGGGAAAGGAACGAAAACCAAGATCCTGTGTACACATTGGCGTGCACGTAATAGATCCCTTGACAGTTTGAGTTCGATAAAAGTCTAATTCAAATTTAAAAATAAACAATATATTTTCTGAAAATCAATGTCGAAATTGAGTGTATCATATATGATACAATGGGTCTGAGGCATACTTTATTGATATATAGAAATGAAGGCATTGTTCTTATCATGTGTTAAAAGAGTGCCAGAAATGTCTTGAAATTCAGCCATTTGTGTATTTATATCAATTATATGTGTGTATTAACCTGTTTTAGACCACAACCAATTAAATGAATTTTTTTTATCAAAATTTGGCTTTTTGGTGTGATTTTTTGTTATTGCGATTTTTCTATTTATGTTATGCATTTGTTTTAAAATTATCAAATATTGTAATGAAATGACAAACAATATGATACATTATTTGTTAATTCAAAAAAACAATGTTTTGTTATGAAATTTTATGTTGGTTTAGAGGTTTTTTTTATTGTGATTAGCCCACTGTATCATATATGATACACATTGAAAATCAAGGTCGCACGATCCTAAATTTTACCCTGGGATATTTTTTACTACAGGTAAACCTTCAATAATCCAAAGTTTCATAATTTTCCAAAACCCGGTTCATGGTGTGGGCATTACAGGGTTAATCCCCATTTAATTTATTTCATTTTTTTTGCTATTTTTGAGTTCGAGGATCAGTTTTTTTTAAATTCAGATTATTCAACTGGTGAATGAAGTCAGATCCTCTGTGGTCCCTATTATCATTTTATTACCCCTATTAGACACGTACAATGTTTATTGTCATCCCAAAGTCTCCATAAAACACTGCAATTATTTTATACTTAAACCAGACGCCTCGTTTATCGTTACATTAACTAGAATTATACCCATACTTATTGTAGTGGGGTCCTGTCAAACCATCTCCACCATACTTTTTGTAGTGGGGTCCCGTCAAACCATCTCCACCATACTTTTTGTAGTGGGGTTCCGTCAAACCATCTCCACCATACTTATTGTAGTGGGGTTCCGTCAAACCATCTCCACCATACTTATTGTAGTGGGGTTCCGTCAAACCATCTCCACCATACTTATTGTAGTGGGGTTCCGTCAAACCATCTCCACCATACTTATTGTAGTGGGGTTCCGTCAAACCATCTCCACCATACTTATTGTAGTGGGGTTCAACCAAACAATATCCACCATATTTATTGTAGTGGGGTTCCGCCATTTTTCAGACTTGATTAAGGCTGACAGTAATAGACGAATGTTATAACGACTGTTTCCAGTCAGAAAATCTTATATTCACTTCTTCCTTAAAGGGACAATACAACTATTATATTGACTTCTTCCTTAAAGGGTCAATAACACTCTTTCTGGTTTGACCTCTTCCTTAAAGGGACAATAACACTCTTATAATGACGTCTTCTATAAAGGGACAATAACACTCTATATTGACCTTTCCTTAAAGGGATATAACACTCTTGCTGGCTTGACAGCTCCAAAAAATAAACAATAGTCTTATTCAAAGTACTGGGTATGTTGAAATCTAAGTCACATTGGAAAAGATTTACGTTAGGATTTTCAAATTATTTAGTTGAATTTTCCAATTAATTGGAATATTGTAATATAGTACAATTTGTTGACCAGAATAAAGATTGAGACATATTATTCAATTACAACTAAAGTGGTATTTAGCCTTTAAAGGGCGGGCGGTTGAGTGGCCAAATGGTTAGCATGTATCATAAGGTATGTTATTGAGTCAGCTGGCGTTGTACTTGACAAGGAGTAGGGTCACCTGTCCAATAACGTGGGATTTTCAGGGTACTACAGTTTCCTCCCACTGCTAAAGGCCCCACGCACAAGCGAAATATTGAGATAAAATATAACCATGTATTCCGATATGAGGCGCAGTCCCCCTGCACTAACTACTATAGTTGGTGTTACCCCCCCCCCTCTCTCTCTCTTCCCCTCTCCCATTTCTTAAAGGGCGTATGACTCGATATTTTTTACAAAAATGGGCCTAAATTTTAATTAGGTTTGGTAAAATACGTAAACAGTCCAATCGTACAACTGATTACTTCTGCATTGTCTTATTTTTGTTCATTACAAATGGCGCCCAAACAGTAAATGATATGCAACTCAGAATGAAGTAGTTTGATTATTTCATGACATTTCATTTTAATAATCTATTTTTTTAACTATTATAGTGAGAACTATTAACTCTTTCCCCAATTCTTACATAGGGAGGGATTTGGTGCAACGGTTAGAGAGTAGGATTTCTGACCTAACGGTTGCAGGTTCGAGACCCGAATTATTCTCCGAGTTCTTGTGTCCTTGAATAAGACACTTCGTCCCTGCATTCCAGTCTACCCAGCTGTAAATGGGTACCGGTAGGATGGTGTATGTATTACACAAAAAACTGTTGCGCTCCTTGAAACTCCAAGTTGTAGCTGCATATGTTGGGTGCTCCTTCAAAGAGTTGTAAAGGGAGGTAATCGGGCTTACCTGTATCCTAGAGACCGGGATAGTAATTCTGTCGCGCTATGAGCACGCTTTGTGGATTTGGCGCTATAAAAATGGACATATTATTATTATTATAGTATGTTAAATAAACTATTTAAATATATTTCAGTCGTAAAAATAGACATATTCATGCAAAATGCAAATGACGATCTGGCGATTTGATACATTATTCATTTCAATACATCATTCAATGTAAGTGTAAAACGATTGGGACTAAGTCGAGGGGGTGGGGTGGTTAAAGACCATTAGATGCTTAAGTGTCCTACCTGTTACAATGTTTGCAAGCGAATACCCCCCCCCACCCCATATCAATGGAAGTAGCCGAGTCCAGAGAGACGGAAATAACCGAGTCGTGAGAGACGGAAATAGCCGAGTCTCGTATTATAAATAGCTTTTAATACAGTCTGTGAATGTCTTTAAAGAACCATTTTCCCTCGCACCCATTCATCTAGGTATTTCTTAACAATTTCTGTATATATTTATCCAAGAATCATTCATCTCGATATTATTTATAATTTCAATATATATATTTATCCATTGATGAATGACCCGTCAGATTTAAAAGCCTGGTTAATTTATCTTTATGTCTGGTCAAGTTGTCTTGATATGGTTGACTTCCTGTCGCTGTCTCCGTCTGAAACGGAATTTAACCACGTGACACACAGACAAATATTTTTAAGACCACGTATCATTATTGATGGGTTTTTCTACCAAACGAAAACATGATAAATAGGGGTGGGCTAGTGGTGTAACACGTGTTGCTCTCATGTTTCCATGCGATTGGTGTCCACCATTATATTTTTTTAATTTTGAAAATGACCTTCATATCTTTAGATGAGCGACGCGAATGATCGTTAAAATGACAGAATAAATCCGAAAGAAACTGAACTCCAACATATACAAAAACAAGTCAAGTTGGTTTTCCCCGAGTCCCGGTCTTTCATGTTCCCCAGGTGCAAGCAAATTGTTAGTCTTTCTAAAGCCCCTCTCTCTCTCTTGCAGGATATGTGAATAAAGGATATTTAGAATTACCAAATTGGCAATCATAATCAGAGAACTCTCACCCCCTCCCCCTCTCTCCCTTTCTCTCTTGTATCCTATAGAATTGCGACCCGTGTATTTCTAGTTCATTTATTAAATGTCACTGAAACAAATTAAGGTCGTGTACAGGAGCATTATAAAATGAA
Organism: Patella pellucida; assembly: GCA_917208275.1. Lineage (NCBI taxonomy): Eukaryota > Metazoa > Mollusca > Gastropoda > Patellidae > Patella > Patella pellucida. The sequence goes on along the minus strand of OU795036.1, from coordinate 93,715,663 downwards.
ACACTGGCCCGTGTATTTCAAGTTCAAGTATAAAAATTCGGGGTCGTGTACTGGAGTGTTAGAAACTGAAACATTGATTAAAGTTTGTTTAAAGACCGAACTTATTGAATGTCAGGAATCGATCCGGTTCATCAATCAATCGATCTAATTAAAAATCACACAAAATGATTAATCAAAAATAAACAGACAGAAGAAAAGATAAAAAGAATCCCAACATGGAGAAATACGTGAGTCACGTGAGAACATTCCACAAACGTGTTGGAGGAACTTCTTTTCTGGCGACACCCAACAATAGCGGCCATATTGAATCGGTGAAGCAGTAAATTGAATTCCGTCGATTGATTGTCTCGATCAAGAGACGTTTGATGTTTAATTCCGTCAATAAAGAATGGTGGATCATGGCTGACTTGTTATCGATATAAAACCATATCGATCTCTGATCAACTTAATCAAGATGTACAATACGAGTTAATGAACCTGGTCCGGTAGATAATACGTCACTATTAATTCTCTTTCCGGTATAACATGTACACCCGACGATATCCTATCTAAGGTTTAGGTTCACTGATTGTCTCAACACGAAACAGTTTTTGTGTCGAAGTTAACTGATTGATATGGCAGGTCACGAGACATTATTTGTGCAAGATATACATGGAGTCAAACCGCTAATTCTTTGCTCAAAGACGGGGTGGGATAAATTCAATCATGAAATCAGTGGAAATAATTACTAGTCTTAATATACTGGAATTACTCTCTTATTTTTAAAACTATATAAAGTTCAATGAAAATGCCATGTTAAATAGGCGAAAGGTGGACAGAAAGAACTGCTAAAAATAGATGAACTATATTTTTACCCCGAAATCAGGGGAAATAATTACTAGTTGTACTTACAGGGAAACTCTCTAGTTTTGAGAACCATAATGGCTGAGATATTTGGCACTGTTCATCATATATCTTCTCATCTCTTTGCCCAGCTATTGCTGAATGGTTTCTACCACAGATAGAGCGTCATTGAACTTTTGGGGTATTGAACAACCGCCATAGCGTCATTTGAACTTGTGGGGTGTTAAAACAGAACGTATTATACCACTTAACAACTGACAAGGGATCTTTTACGTACACGCCCATGTATACCCTACGGGACCTCGGTTTTTCGTATCACCCGAATGACTAGACAGCTGTCCTTGTCAGGCCCACGTCCTATTTAAGAAACTTACACTGCTAGTGTGCTGTTCATTATGTGCATTTGGCATATGGAAAGTCATTTGGCCAATTACGCTATTTTACCGAGGTTTTATCTAATGGTTTGGACGCAGATATGGCGCCAGACAGGATAAACTTACAATTCTGGACAACTATTTGTAGTGTGTTTTGATTTTATTTAATTGTTTGGATTGTTCGTTCGTGGTTTTATTTATAATATCAATGCTGTAAATTTATTTGGATGCGACGAAACACATAGGTCCCGTGTTTTCAATTAGTAGAAATTTAAAGTCCCTTTTATTGCCTTCCATATCATTTTATTTCTCAAAGAACTTTCATTTTTATTTTCAACATTTCGTGTTTGGTTTTTATAACAATTATACAGTACATTCTATCTGACCTTTCTCAAGATCAAATTGTAAATGGTAAAAATACACCTCGTGTCGATTTTAAATCTTTACCATCTTGAAAACAACTCTTCTCAATATCAAGTTATAAATGGTAAAAAATCAAACCATGTCGACTTTAAAGTACCATCTTTTAAAACATGTCTCGTTTTGCTTTACCGTTTATGGCTTCTGTTATTGTACATAACGAGCAATAGAAAACTTTAATAATAAATTACGTCGACATTTTTCTGTACGAAACTAGTTATTTTCTCTCCTTAAACTCTGTGATCAGAAACTTTTTTTTAACAATTTATTTAGCCATTGAGAGTGAATCTATCGAAAAACACGACTTATCCAGCTAAAAATGAGCAGGAACGACCAAGCGGTTCCGAATTTATTTAAGTTCTTACGTAAAATTTAATTAAGGGTAGGAAGGTTTCGGAAGAGAACTCACTCGATCTGACCCTCCTCCACCCCCGAACTCCTATTATTTTTGTCATTTCTAGGGGATTCAGAGGTTTAGACTGAATTCATAGGCCAAAGGGGGGGGGGGGGGGTAGACTATTCCTCCTTAAACCCCATAATCAAGTTTCTAACCCCCCTTCGAGACATCTTTTCTCAAGGTCACGTTTTTCTAAGCCACGCCTCTTCCCGTGGGCCCCAAATGTGGCATGAGGGTAGGCCTCGGTAACGCCGTCTTTCCCCCTGGGGGTTTGGAGCCCGAAGTCCGAACCCTTAAACCTTTTTTGACGAGCAGCCCGTGTAGGAAATAGGGAACTGGGGAGATATGATCAAATTTTTCTTGTTGACGACGTCACGCGATGGGTGGAAATTCAACAAGGTCGAAATTTTATTACAAATGACTTGGGTGAAAATGAAAATTGACTTATGTAAAAATTACAAAAAAACAAATTAAATTAAAATTGACTTGGGTGAAAATTGTAAAAAAAACAAATGATATTAAAATTGACTTTGGTGAATATTAAAAAAAACAAATTATATTATTTTTCATGTCCCTTATAAGCCACCGTAGCCAACAATAAAAAAGGTGTAATTAAAATATCACATGTAAAAACATCGAGAGATGCTAGAGTTCGTGTAGCTTCAGAGGAGGCCCATAAATCACTGGACAAATAACACACATTATATAGTCGGCAAATGTATGACAAACCAACAATTGATGGATATTTGGCAATTATCTATATTTATATTCGATTAAATATAGGCCTATAATATCATTGCTATCAAACAACATTCCAACCCTTCGCAAATTATTTTAATACTCGTAGCTGTGACAGCGGCTTCACGGAGGTGAGAGGGATAAAGCTTGTCTGGCATCGGGGAAAACTGTTCGTCCGAAAACACGTCATAGCCGACCTAAATCTTTCACATTTATGCACTTATTACATGTTAGCCGACACCGACACTTTCTTTTCATTAGAAATATGATTTATAACGAATGCCCGGAGGAAACCCACGATGTTGAGAAGGCACCCTAATGCCTGATACCCTCACTAGGGCTCGTAACCACAGCTGCAAGCCAGAGGTGATCGGCGGAAGGGGTGGAGTATTCATGTGTGTATAATTCTGAAATAACAATTGGATTTTACGTCGTTGTATGTATTGCTGAATTTATACCGTACATTCTATAACTTGGTATCTACTATGCTGAATCAACACCATACATTCTACAACGCGTTATGTATTATGCTAAAATGACAATGTAAATTCTACAACGAGGTTTGTCGTCATGTCGTCTCCACGGCATTACAGCTTCTTCTTGGATGATTGTACACTGTACATCACTGTACCATTAAATGAATGTACACTGTACATGGATGTACTATAGATTGTACAATGTGCAGGAATGTACCATTAGGTGATTGTACGCTGGGCAGGGCAGGGTTGTACCACAACAATCAACACCATATACGTACATCCGGGCTGTATTTGGGAGATATTAGATACTTGTACGCTCTGCGGGGCTATACCACACGCTACCACATCAATCAACACCACGTACATCCGAGCTGCATTCTTATTAAATTCCCTGCTTACAAATATTCGTACAAACTGTCACTATAATATGTTCTATGTTTATGTAATGGTGTATATATGTATATAAATAACTATCAAAGCGAAACTACATGTATTTGACCCCGTTATAATAAATAGTATCAAAGTAAACCAAGCTGTTAAACTACATGTATTTGACCTCGTCACAAGACTTAACAAGTGCTTGCCACTTCCGACTCCTCGAACAAAGATCGATTGAAGACTTCAAACACCCCACGATAAAGATTGAATTAATTTCAAGTTGGTGAAAAACTCCGCGTGATATTCATCTAATGTGTTTATCTTTCGCATTTACTAAAGTTGAACAAATCTATGTAGTTAAGAATCTCCTTTATTTAATAATCATTTCGATAATGTCCTTTCTCGGCGAGTTGATATGGATTGATTGGTTCCGGTTTTAAATGGCAACCAAAGACAGAATGCAATTCGTCTCGTATTTATCTGGCACTCGAGCGGGAAAATACATTTGATCAGAACGAACGTTTTGTTTGTTTTTCCAATTAACAAAAGGTTAAAAAGGCAGTGTGTTGCCATGATGGTTTGAAGGAGATCCTTTAGAAATTATATTAAATAATTCCATGCCAAACGTTGACGACAATTCAATTTGTTTTATCTGGTGATATTAACTGAAACAATTATAACTTGAGTGTTGCTCTGGTGGGTGACATGAACGTCAACGTCTGTAATTTTAAGGGTAACCAGGAAGAACTAGCTGTTGATGCCCAACTCTTGTCAAGCATTCTTAGGACCATGGATTAAGAGCTACTGTGTCAATTTGATTACATTACAGATCTATATTTCGTTTTGTTTTTTTATACTTTCCATGGCCAGCTGTACATGAAGATCTGAAAGTTGTAGTGGTAGTTCAAGTCAGGGGCGAAACGAGCAGCGTTTGACCCTATGAAAACAGATATTCATTAATAAATCAGTGTTGACGTTTCTGGTGATTTACCCACAGTCCCATGAATAAAAGGGCCGTAACAGACCGTTACATTGGCAAATCCCTCATATCATCCAGAACACGTCAATGATAACAACTCGTTCAAATCCAAGTGTAGTATAGACAAGTAAAACGAAATTTTGAACTATAAAAACGACGGTTAATAGGACCTGTGTTTTTTTTTTCAGATTGCTTCTGTATCTAATGGGCCTGTCACACTATAACGTTTTAGACAACTTATTCCGACGTATGAAAAAATAGGTCCAACACGCTGGCATACGCTATAGTTGACTTTAAATGTCAAGAGGGCGCTCTTTTTTGACGCATATAACACGTACTTATAACGCGCTGAACGAATATATAACCTATGTTTAACGTATGAGTAACTTATTCATAACTTATCCCCAGCGTAAACATAACTTATACAAGTATGTGACAGCGTGTGCTCAACGAATGTATAGCGTTCTCGACTTATGCAGAACTCATGCACAACGTTAGTCAAACTTATGCCTAACTTATGCATAACGTGTTGACGCGTACTTAGACGATCACGTGAGGTAAGATGTTAAAACTGAGGCTCGCTAAACCCACAAGTAATTATGGGGCTGTCACACATTGACGTATAGCATCAGCGTATATGCCGACGTATGAGAAATTTAACGAATACGCTGGTGTACGTTGAATACGTTATGGGTACGTTTTTAACAAGTTACGAGCATACTAAAATACGGTGGTATAAGTTGTTGTACGTCGAACGCCGCCCATAATTTTGTGCATGCATAAAATTTTCGGCGTATGCGGGCGTATTGCTTACACGTTAGGCTTAAGTTAGAAGTACGCGACAGGTAAGTTATGCACGCGTTATGCACGTTACATGTAAGTAACCAATACGTTATGTACGCGTTATGCACGTTACATGTAAGTGACCCATAAGTTGATATACACGTCGGCTACCAGTTGGGTAATTGAGCAACGTACGCGTAACCTATTTCTAGCCTATAGGCAACGTAATTCTGACGTCCTTAAAACTTACTGAACGTGTTTGAAGCGTGTGTAGAGATGAGCATGCGCAGAAGTCTACGATCATGGCGGACCCTGAGAGGTTGCGACGACATGTGGTCGTCGAAGTACGCTCCGACACGTTCTGCTTCAGCGTATGCCAGCGTGTTGGATAATTATTTCATACTTTAGAATAAGTTAAAGTGTTGCCCTGCTTGTAGCCGACGTGTATGTCAACGTATGATTAACTTACATGTAACGTGCGTTAACGCGTGCATATCTTACCTGTCGCGTTCTTCTAACTTACGCCTGACGTGTAAGCAATACGTCGGCATACGCTGAAAATTATATGGATGAACAAAATTTTTGTGCCGCGTTCGGCGTTATAGCAACTTATACCACCGTATTTCAGCGTTCTCGTAACTTGTCAAAAGCGTACACATAACGTATTCAACGTGCATCAGCGTGTTGGCTAAAATTCTCATACGTCGGCATACGCTGATGCTATACGTCAATGTGTGACAGCCCTATTAGTTTAACTTTTTGCTTTTCTTCCACAACAGGTCTAATGTATGCTATGGTGGACAATTTGCCAGGTTTACGCAGTTCACAAAACTTCGTGTGGATAATTACTAAACTAGAAATACTAATCTGACTGTTAAGGTTCACGAACCTGTGATACGTATCCATGAACATTTAATACCTAGAAGAACTCAACTCGTGAATTTTAATCAAATATTGATGAAATATTGATAACAAGATGAACAAATTATGAATCATCGTACAGTTCATTACAATTCATGTTTCTTAAAGAGGGTTGCGTGTTCTGATAGATGAACTTTGGGTCATAATATATTGTTTAATAATAATAATAGTGCATTTTTAACGCGCTAATCCCTATACACGAAGTATATGCTTATAGAGCTACAAAACATCTGATGGCATAGTTTATGTTACGTAGTATTTTAAAACACGCGTGTTTTTAATAAACTCTTGAATTATAATAAGGTTGGTGCATCTGTAACTTCTCATGGTAGTTTTTTCCAAAATGTCGCTGTCCAAAAAATCTTAATTTGACTTTTGGGACACAAACTAGGTTCTATTTAGCCAATCATAGTGTTCGACTAGGATGATATTCTGAGACAAGTTGCGATAGATAACTTGGTACAGTTTTTGAAAACACTGATATGCGAGTAAGAGGAGTTTAAATTTCACACGGACCTCCACTGGGATCCAGTTACGTTCTCTGAGTACTGGATTAATATCTGAACACTTTCTGTCTTTTAGTAACGTATTGTGTTTTTATGTCAGCAAAAATATTTTAATTGATCAAATAATGCTGTTTCTTTTATTGATCTCCTTCTGTCTCTAGGCTGACTTAACAAATTGGTATAATTAGACCTTGGAGTATGTTACAGACTGTGTCTTCATATTGATGAGACAGAAAAACATGGCTATAATAAATAGAAGTTAACTTATTATAATTTAACTGTTTTATCTGTTCCAGACATCATAATTTGGTTAATGTTTTTTTATTCAAGCTTATTACACTATTTTCATTCACATATTTTTCTTTTTATATATAAACCCTGGATTGAAGCCAAAACAGTTATAATACTTCCATCATTGCTGCTATGGTCAATACTAGGACGACAATAGTGACTCCTATAGGTGGCAGACCACCATTGAATTTCACCTTCTCGGTACCCACAAATTGTAGTTCGTCTATTTATAGCAATCCTCTCTCTCATTCAGCAAACCTCGACAGATTCTACGCATCTAATCTCGGCTGTATGACCATTTCCGCCATATTCGAACTATTTTAAGGGTTCCGAATTGAAAATGGCTGCCCCATGGAGATTTCCGTGGAGAGTGTATTATATCAACAAACGTCACATTTGGCATTGGGCTCGGGAAATTATCCGGGAATTTTATCAAACCAGCAGCCTTGAGTCAGTATCTCTGCTCATTGAGGTATACACACTGTACAAAAGACGTAATTTGGGACTTTTTTGTAAAAGCGATACGTTTTCCTGTTTAAGTTAACCGGTCGCCGCATCGCCAATGTGCGTAGGTACATATCACTTACTGTCATACAGCCAAGATTTGATGTAGGGTACTGGAATCTGTCGAGATTTGCCAAATGTTCTCTCTCTGTCACATTTCTCCCCGGAAACCCTTCTTTTGCACTTCCGGCGACTACAAAGTTCGATTGAGAAAGGCGCTAAAAGAATTTAAAAAAAAAACCCGCCGGTTCAATAATTGATGAAAGGACCGTAAAAATACACAGATTTCTTCAAAATACACAGCAGCATTACCACTGAACGTTCAACGCGCTTTGTCGCCGTGATCCACACCCACATACGGTATCAAGGTAACCGTCATGTCCCCTGGACCGGACGAAATGGGCCACCGGAGAACCGGGTATCATGCTAGTTCAAACTAATGTGGCTCATTTGCTTTAATAAATTACCATATACATGTACAACAAGTTCTTAATATACTTAATAATGTTTAGCGACGGACATAATAATATAAACTGAAAAAAATATGGTTTACGCCATGCAGTGTGTGCTATAGGGGATGTGTACCCGGGCAGCGGTATACTCTTATATGGAATAACAACTGTCATGTGTACACGGGGCCCCGGTATTTCTTAGCATCCGATGTCCTGTATACGTAAAAGAAACTTTTGCAGTTGGCATTCGATATAAGAGTAGGCCGTAGCGCCGCTGTCCGGAGAAAATTTGCTTACTAAAACACTGTTTCGCGTATGCCCGCCCGTCTTCAATAGTTTCTGTTTTTACTGTAATTTCTAATCAGTTATGTTCCGCGAAATACGGTAGAATATGGCGCCTACGTTTGACATGACTTGTGGGCTGTGGCTAGCCTCGTTCTTCGAATGGTACACGAATGGTAAAATGTTTATTTTGCCTTAAATACTTGATATCAGAAGCCCAGTAAGATTACAACATCAATGTTACAGAATTCTATCTATCAGGTTCTTATGACAAGACTAGTTTCAGCTTCTATTAATACTTTAATAATTCTTCTAAATATATTATGTACAAACATCGTAATGTTAAAGATACCCAGAATTAAGTTACATTACATGGCCGTTGTCCGGTCTTAACTCCAGACCTGCATGGCCTGGAGCTAACTACCAGACGTCGCCTAGCCTACGACTGCTCTCGTGTCCTGCCTGGACCTCCCTGAATTATGCTGTTTCATTCTGGGGTTTTAAAGCTTTCTACAGACATAGGAATTGATACATTTGATACATGCTTATCAGACAAAAAAGGTTTAAACCAGACATGCCAACAACAAGTTAAGATTACATAATGAATTTAAGTAACGCTACCAAATCTCCAGGGGTCGGGGACAGGTGGATTTGATATTCCAATTACTTTCACATGTCAAGATTGCAGGGAACGTAATATGTCATTTTGTGACATCAATGTTGATTTAATTTGACAAATAATTCGTGTTTTTAATGTAGAAGACTTTGAATGACATTGAATTAGAGGCTTAGCTACTTTTAAATTGTAAACATAACACTGTTATAGGTCTGCCCTGACTTTTACCACGGATATTCGAGCTAAAAGAAATAACAATTAGTCGACACTAACTTGTATTAATTATCCAATATTTCATCTAAAACCTGAAGTAAAATACATCCCAGTAGACTGAAGATTACCACGCTATTTTACAGATTAACTTTTGTTTTGAAACTCGTGTGGAATGTAGTTGAAGAGGAGGGTATTAAGATGTGGCTCCGATCCAAGGTTCTTCCATCCCGGGGTATGTGCATCCACTCAAAAGACGGGGTTGAATGGCCGAATGTTTAGCATGTGCGAGCTGTATCATTGAGTCAACTGGAGTTGTTTCGATTACCCTGTCGTACGTTACAAGGAGTAGGGTCACCAGTCCAAACTCGTGGATTTTCCCCGGGTCCTCTGGTTTCCTCCCACTGCTAAAGATCCGTACGCGCAAGCGAATTATTGTAATAAAATGGATCCATATGCTAGTCTCGGAATGACCTAGTTTTTGTCGAGGCGACGGTGAACCCCATCTCTCTCTCTACCTCTCTTTCGTTGTATATGCGTAGACTATATTATACCAAGGAAGCATAATGTCAGATTATATTAATTTCGTTTAGTTAAACACACGACTGTAAATTCTAATTTTGAACGGCTGATTAGTCACGCAGATAATAATGGCCTGCTTCCTGTCTTCAATGCTGCATAAAGAATAGACTATAAAAGAATCTATTAATAACTATATTGTCATAGAATCTATTTATAACTTTATTATCATATTAACAATCTTCTCTCTCTCTAATCATCCACCATTAGAGCTAAAACAAGCCATATAAAAATGTCTATTTTCTGTCTTGTTCCACAGGTTAATCTTGTAGATTTTTGTTTTGCGTGTAGTTCGGTCCTCCTGTACTTACTATTAGTTCAGTTTGGGTCAAACAATGTTATGGGTAAAACACGCAATCTCGTAATAACAGTAAATAATTCTTGAGATCAAGATGCTGGATGGGGGGGGGGGGCATTAAAAAGCTAAGATGACTGCCACAAAGGAAGTGGGTAGCAATTACATTAAATTATGTTTACTGTTTCTGGCTGGCTAAGCCGTAGTTCAAGTGTTGGAAGGCGGAAAACGAGATCGGTGGAGGGTGAAACTAATCCGATCATGTACTAGCCGAGAAAGTGATCAGTTCTTACTTCTAGACGAATTCAATTAAACGATTCACACCCCTCCTTACTACATATAACTCTAAATTAAAACATCGACATTATCCAAATCCGTGGATTTTTCTTTGTTCTCGATGTAACATGATTAAAATGTAGCACCTTTTAGTTATCACCAAACCTACAACATTCTTGAAGAATTATTCGGTCGTGAAATTTAGATTGGAAATTATTGTTCATACTGGCAGAGCCCGTTAGTTACAAATTATAATTATCCAGCACCGACGTTAGGGATGGATATCGCGATGGGACAGTTTATCTTCTAAACAGATTCAAAGTATCTGTTAGTTACTTTAGTAAGAGATTATCGGCTCTGGCCGGCTCTGGCATTGAGTTCACACTCGGACTAAAGTTAAGAATTTACTAAACTTGCAATCACTGTTTATGGGAAATATATTTGATCCAGAAACACAATATGTATCTGATACATTAAAACAACATAAGTTTTATAAAGGAATATATTTTAGTTAAAATAAGGCGAACAATTGGAGTCTGAGTGTTACTGGCAACTACACTGTTCTTCCAATCAAGATGTTTTTACAAACCTACTAGTAGATGCACGCACAAGAACGAAGTCACTTGTCAGTTCGAAATGAAGAAATGTAGATGGAAATCTCGATGTCCCCGCACCCCCACCCTCCTCGCCTTGCACACAAGTCTATAGAAATATACAAGGTCGACGATACTATAAACCCCGCCCCCTTATCCACAGATGCAAAGTGCACGGACTATAATAATAATAGTATGTCCATTTATATATCGCCAAATCCACAAACTGACTGACCACCAAACCACACATGGTTTACCAATGGGAAGTCCCCTATCCCCAGTGATTACCGAGATTTATTTGAAAAACTTTGAAGAGATGGCCCTGTCAACATCACCCATCCAGCCGATAGCTTGGTTCCGAAAAGTTGATGACACTTTCGTTATCCTTGACAAAAGTGATGATCCAGACAACCTTCTCCAGCACTTAAACAACCAGAATAACAGAATTAAGTTCACTATTGAAAAAGAAAACAACCAGTGTCTACCCTTCTTAGACGTCTTAGTTACGAAAACAGATACAGGACTAACCACTAGTGTGTATAGAAAACCTACCCATACCGACCAGTACATCAATTTTCATTCGAACCACCCGCATAGTGTAAAAAAATCAACTATATCAACTCTAGTTCGCCGAGCCATTAATATATGTGACGAAAACTCTCTCCCCAATGAACTCACCCATATAGAGAATATACTTTCCAATTTGAATAATTACCCACCACAGTTGGTTAAGAATACTATAAAAGAAACTATAAATAAGAAAACGGTTGCTGAACAGCCCAAGCCAGATAAACCACCTATACGAATAACTATCCCTTTTCAAGGAACGTTATCGTACCACATCCGAAGGCTACTGGCAACGACAGGCATCCAAGTCATTTTCTCCAAAGGACGCACCCTTAAAGACCACCTAAAGGCGAATGGTAAACTGCAACCCACCACTCCACTACCACCTAAAGGATGTGTCTATGAAGTTGTATGCACGTGTTCCAGCTCTTACATTGGAGAAACTCGACAACCCCTACCTAAAAGACTCACCCAACATCAATCAAAGTCCCTCACAGCAGAATCAGCAGTCGCTCAGCACCTCCAGTCCAATCCAGGCCACAAAATTCATTCTTCTAAGACCCTAGCACTCAACCAACATAACGAAAAGACACGGAAAATCATGGAAGCAATACATATCAGGAGATCCAAACCAGACCTCAATCGCGACACCGGAATATTCCTCCCAAGAGCCTATGATGAACTAATTCTTAACTGATGTGTACATGACTAGACTCCCATACGGGCTAAACTTTATTCAGTTCCCCAATCATGTGTTTTATTTGCAAATTCTCGTTATCCATTCGTAAAACATTTTAGCAAGGTGTGCCCCCAATGAGAGGAGTGTGCAAGAGAAGGACTATAATTATTTAGGAGCCTGTGAATAGGACTGTGGTGTGGCTTGCCATATTTACTATTTATCATTATACCCCCCTTTACTTATGGTATTTATGTATTTTCCTAAGTTAACATTAAGTGTTCTTGTACCTTTCATAGGGATATATGTGTGTGTGTGTGTGAGTCTGTCAGATGGAAGAGTATAGGACTATATTTTACTTTTACTTAAGATATGCTAGTTGTGTTATCTCGTGTGTATTTTAATACCAATATCATGTAATTTATTTAAATATGGCTTAATCATTTAATCCCCATGTAGTTATCTGGAGTTACTACTTCTCTCATATAACGTGTATGGTTTCCCTTTTGTTTGTTTTTAATGGAATTTTACCCTATTATCAGTCTTTACTATTCCCTTGATGTGCCCTCAACTACATAATAATGTATGCATGGTTTCTCATTTGTCATGATTGGTTGTCCAATTAAAATTATTAACCCCTATAATTACTTATTAATATAACCAATTATCAGTGGTCTCACTAATCCTTCATATGTACATTGCCTTTGATAATGTGTTCTTTTCACTCCTTTGATCTTGTTGTTGTCATGCATGGTTTCTTAATTGTTGTTATTGCTTGCCTATATATAATTGCTCTACACATTTGTTACTGTACTTGCTTGAAAACGTTGAGAGAATACTCTTCGAAACGTCGCCTAAATAAATCAGTAATTGTTCTTCCATAAGTATGTGTTATAGTTTATTGCTCTATCCAGTTACTAAATGCCTCTAAAAGATCACTCAGGAAACGTTTCAAACAATGTAAAATCAGATGAAATAACCTTTTACAACAAAGGTAACAGCGATAATTACAAATTTCCACAAACCTTATTTTGATCTTATTCTTTGATTGGATTTTCCAATTGGACGGGTCTTGCAAAGCACTACTCAATCATGACCTACCAAATTAATTTTGCTGAGACCCATTAAAGGGTTTACGAGGGGTCCACAAGGTGCTTTTGTGCCAAAACCATGTGATCGAGCAATTTTATTAGACTACGTCCACACTAACTCTTAACTTTATTATTTTTTTTAAAGCAATATTTTATTCAGATTTGTATCTGAATAGGGATGGGGGAACAGGCATATCCTATATTAAATCCCTCTCACCCCTCTTAAATTTATCAGGGTGACACTTACCGCGTTTTAGAGATATTTATTCAGCCATTATGAAAAAGACGCAGATTTGGTAATTTAGCTCCTATTTGATTCCGATAGATGACTCAAAATACCGAGACTCACTGCCCATGTTTTCTGAAATTTGAGACTATATCTGCGGAATACATTATTATATATTCCATTATAATGTATTATGATAGCTAAACTATATACAGGATAAGATTCATGGATGTCTGGAACAATTTATGGTTGTTATTATTACACGTGTTGTTCTGTAGTCGCGAAAATGCTTAATATGTGTATGCTATCGCCTTTCAGATTAGTTCTATTAGCTCGGAAATGAAATATTCGTGTTTCTCGTCCCCCATAACTCCCGAAACGACCTATCAGACGTGTATGTTACTATTGGTATTGATAGAATACCTTTAGAGTCCATTTCTGTCGCCATTTTGCATTTTGGCGGCCATATTGGATCAACTGTTTGTGAAATAAATAGGAAACTGTCCAGTTAGTGGGGCGACAAACAAAACCTACACTTATTTCGCCAATAATGTTTGTCATGGTCAATTTCAGACCATTTATGGCCGCCATCTTGGATTTTCGGCTCCTTTGGAGTTAGCCCGTAGATTTCAGAGCTATGGTCACGGATATAAGGATTGTGACCCTACTACGATCCTCTTGTTGTTACAATATATTACCTAATGTCTCGCTCTCGACCATTAAACCACACTTAATGTATCTTTAAAAAGCAGGACAGACTTTACCAGAACTTGTCATTCACGTTAATTATTGTAGGCTACAATATGAATATAATATGAATATAATATGAATACAGTTTTCTATTGTTTTGTTTTTGCGCTGAGAATTGTAAATCGATGGAAAGGTCAGTTCCGAGCCACAATCAATACGGATTGACGGAAAGAAAAAAACAATACAAACCATCCAGCATGCCCTTAAACTGGGATAATGAAGATGGGGGCGCCCACTCAACGTCCCACTGCTAAAGACCCCTACGCGCAAGTGAATTATTGAAATAAAATTAAACCATATGTTAGAAATGACCTAGCTGTGTTTAGTGGACGTTAAACCCAATTTCTCTCTCTCTCTCTCTCATGAATCTACCTAGAAAGTCAAAATGAAATTATTCAGCTGCTTGAAGTTCAATATCAGCCTGAAGCCAGCGACATTTTCTCTCTAATATGATTATTCATCTGTAATAAGTTTCACAACTCTTTAGGAATAAATTTGATTCTTGATTAGATTTGAAATGGAGAAATTGTCGGTCTGTCTTTAATAGATACGCCATAGCCTCCAGATCTTCGTTCTCGCTGCATTACAGAAACAGACGGTGTAATTACAGACATTTAAAGGCGAAGACAAGAATTTAACTACTAAACATTATCTGAGGTGTAAGGTCGTCCCTGGTTTGAGCTCATATATCAGGAATGTTCCAACGGATCTTCCAGCGTTGCCCCCTTTTGTCAGTGATGTCCCTGTCTAGTGGCTGGCGTGAACGTAGAAGAATTCCTGACAGCTGCAATTCGATGGCGAGTGGGTCGTTCTCTAAATCTTTTCACGTTACCATAGCAATGCGAATCTTGCGAATTACTTAATGTTGGGGTGTCATATACCATTTACCTCGACATCAACTGTCACTTTGTGTTAAAATATTATTACCGTAATTTCATCGATTTACACTGTTAGGAAAATAATTTCCCCAGACACGAAGACGATGTTTTATTCCATTGAAAGATGATTTATCGTATAAAATAAAATATATTCAAATGTATTCTATTAAAAGATGATTTGTCGTATAAAATAAAATAAAATATATTCAAATTTGATTCGTTGCAGACATTGAGGAGTGAAATATCTGTCAATATGTATAATATGTGACCTACTTACTCAAACATGTCTAGTTCAAGTTAGAAGGGAAGTCCAATAGCTTTAATCTGTTGAAATGACAAATGAAATGGGGTTTAGTGTGCTACTTATCTGCACCAATCCGGGAGTGGTGCATATTTGTTTTTTGGGTTTTGTTTGGGGGGGGGGGGCATTTTGTGTTAAGTACAAGATCAGGAGTTCCATTAAATTACCGAATGAATCTAATTTAGATTTGAAAAGAAATGACAAATGTAATCGGGTTTAGTGCGCCAAGTATCTGCACCAATCTGGGAGTGGGGCATTTTAATTTATTTTTTTTTTTGGGTGGGGGGGAGATTTTTGGGAGATTTTTGGTTAAGTACAAGATCAGACGTCCCATAATTAAAGTTGTATTTACTCTTTGTCTAAGAACATTTCGCGACTAACATATGGGGCAATTTTGTTTCAATAATTTGCTTGAGTGTATGGGTGCTTTGGAGAAGGGGAGTTGGGTGGCTGCATGGGTATCACGTGCACGCTGTATCATAAAGCCTATCATTGAGTCAAATGGTATGGTTTCGAAGTGGTAAAGTCCAGAAATGACCTAGTTTGTATCGAGTGGACGTTAAACCCAATTTTTCTCTCTCCCCGAGGAATCAAAACCACGCGTGTTGACTCAATGGCAGACCTAACGATACAACTCGCTGACCATTTGGCCATCCAAACCCCATACAAAAGCTCTGGATCATTCGCCTCAACCTTTATTTATTTATGTAGATCAAACTGTTAAAAGAATAGACCTATCAATATACGGCGATTATTTACGGTGCTGAGTTCTGAAACTTTAAAAGCTATTTCTGTTTTAATGTCAAGAAGCTTTTAAATGTCTGTAGACGTCTATAAACTAGAGACATAAAACTTGTTAGTATTCGTTTGTTTGTGACTTGCAGTCATTAATTTGTTAAAAGGTTTCTTCGTCTCAAATCTATGTCTATTGTTCCAGTTGTAGCGCTGCAATCTGTATTGTTCAAGCTCTAGTGTGTCAAGTAGCGCTGCTATCAGAATCACTCACAAACTACAATATTGTTCAAGTAGCGCTGCTATCAGAATCACTCACCAACTACAATATTGGGAAAGAAGAATCTCTGACACGAATATATAGAACCCGTGTTATCCCTCTGTATATAATTTATAAAATCCAGACGCGTTATTTTAAGCAACAGGAATATAGAGAGAAACATGGGGTTTAACGTCCACTAGACACCAACTAGTTCATTTCGGTACTAACATAGTTTAATTCAATAATTCGCTTGCGCGTAGGGCCCTTTAGCAGTGGGAGGAATCCGGAGGACCCGAAGAAAACCCAAATAGTTAAAAGGTAAAAGGTAAAGTTTAAAGTCTAAGCACGTGTGTGTATGTGCGTCTCTCTCTCTGTAACACAAAGTTTGTCGACTAAACAGGAAAGTCATATACATCTTGAAGCATCCTGGCTATAAGATACAGGGGGCTTTGTATATCTTAAATTAAGACTCAAAAGTAAAACGACGCCTTCAATGTAACTTATTTTACAAAACGCCGGGTGACGGTTTTATAGAAAATCTGGTGAACGGAAGCCTCGATGTTTCAGAGCTTCATTGATCCCGACAATACAAATATAGGGTTATTCGTCTTAGCTGACCACTTCTATTAACACGATACCCTCACAATTTGTATTTTCCTTTTAGAGACCAGACATTTGGTGTAAATAGACAATTGAAGCAACCCTGGCGTCGGAAGAGAAATAAAGATGCCATGTTTTAGATTTATCCCCGGTTTTTCATCTCGTGTAACTCGAAGATGAATAATTTGAATAATTCGAGTTGACGTATCTTGAGTAATTTGAATAATCATATCTGATATTTCATTGTTTGAGAAATCAATTTACAGAGTGTTATCTTCCTTTATAAACCGTATCAATATCTGGCATTAGCTAGTAATCCCCAAATATTTCCCTGTTCAGGGAAGCCGCGGTGGGTAAGTGGGTAAGACGCTGGCTCGCTAGCCTGTAGGGCGCGTGGTCAATCTCTAAGAATCGGACAAAAATTGGCAGAGATATGGGAGTTTTAAGTTTTGAATTTTAGTAATTCGGGGAAATGCAACTTTCGACAAAAATGGTCTTGAAGACGACCAATATAAACTCCTTAGCAACATACATCCATTTAAACTCCCATATCTCTGCCAATTTTTGTTCCATTCTTAGAATTCAGGTACCAATGAAAAGAAGTTTTTATACTCTTTTATTTGACACCATTATTTCTCAGCTAATTCGTTACGCGAGAGCTTGTTCATTCTATTCTGATTTTTTTAAGTAGATCGAGGCATTTGTCATCTAAGCTTCAACTACAGGGATACTTGCAAACTAAACTTATTAATTCCTTTAAAAAGTTTTATGGCCGACATATTGACTAGATTGGTAAATATAACATGTCTCTCTCGACTATTAATTCTAGACATATTGACTTGATTGGTAAATATAACATGTCTCTCTCGACTATTATTCTAGACATATTATTTAATTGACGGGTACACAATATCCCTGATAATATAGGTCTACTGCGTTGTTAACACTGTTCATCACGTGCATTTTGCATACCGATGGTTCATTGGCCAATACCGAAGTTTGGCCTAATGATTGGATGCAGCTCTGGCGTGTATTTTGTACACGGTGAGCAGTCCATGCTTATTACACTATTTTGCCATATTACACGACTTTGCCTTTACCGTTTTTTAGGACTTCGAATTTTGTCTAATGGTTTGGATTGTTCGTACTTGGTTTTATTTTATTTGACACCATTATCTCCATTTCTATAATTTGACCCAAGTGTACTGTTTTGTACTGGAGGGTCACATATCAAAATAATCATACGGAATATTCCAGATTCCATATAAAAGTCGTCTGGCATGTTTCCTATGGCGGCTTATCTTTTGGAATAAATCACATTTCTATGTCGGCTTATCTATTGGACTAAATCACATTTTTTAGAATATGCCATAAAGTTTGTTGAAGCACTGACATACTTCTTAGAAAATTGGTTTTATTTATTTAGTTTTCTTTGTCTGAGTAAAATTAATGATCCTAGGATGTTCCCTTTACTAATCGTTTTTATATCCTTCCTGAATAAATAACTTGACATTTTGAAATTCTTTACGGCATTCAGCACTAAGGGTTTTAATCAGAGAATATATTCATACCTTACAAATAAATTATATTCCGTAATGCGTCATTAAAATAAACCGACTGTTGGCATCAGATTGGGTGTAGGCGAGGGAGACCAACGAGGATCAAAACAACTTCCCGCCAGATTGGGTGTAGGCGAAGGAGAGGAGTATGATACAAAACAAATTCCCACCAGATTGGCGGTAGGCGAGGGAGACCAGCGTGGGTCAAAACAAATTCCCGCCAGATTGGGTGTAGGAGAGGCAGAGGAGTATGGCAGAAAACAAATCCCCGTTAGCTTGGCTGCAGGAAAAGTAGTATGACACAAAACATAGTCCCGTCAACTGCAGGCATGGATAAGCAGTATAGCACAAAACATACTCCCGTGAATTGGGCTACAGGCGAGAAATAGCAGCGAGGAACAAAACATGCCCCCTGTTGGTATAATCACAGGAAGTGAAAAGACCTTGCGATGAGAATTCACATTCCATAGAACTCGTAGAAGGGAAGAAAATGGTCCTTAATCAAATGCGAAGATGTTATCTTTATTTTAAAACAGAAAACTGACAAACGTTCTTTCACTCACACACATGGTATCTCTCTCTATTTCTTTCTCCCCCTTCCTCACGCAGTAGCAGCGATTGCCACCCCTCTCTCTCGTTTTCTCTCTCTGTCTCTCCCCCTGTCTCTCCCTCTACCTCCCCTCTTTCCCTCTCTCTCGTTCTCTCTCTCTGTGTCTCTCCCCCCTGTCTCCCCCTTTCCCTCGCTCTGTCTCTGCCCCTGTCTCTGTCTCCCTTTCTTATCCTCCTCTCGTTCTCTCTCTCTCTCTGTCTCTCCCTCTGTCTCTCCCTCTCTCTCTCTCTCTCCCCTCTCTCACTTTCTCTTTCCCCCTCTATCTCTCCCTTTCTCTCTCTTTGTCTCCCCCCCCCTGTCTCCCCCCTGTCTCTCTCCCTCTATCTCCCATTCTCTCATCCTACCTCTCGTTCTCCCTCTCTTTCCCTCTATATCTCCCACTCTCTCTATCTCTCCCTTTCTCTCTCTTTGTCTATCCCCCTGTCTCTCTCCCTCTGCCTATCCCTCTGTCTCCCATTCTCTTATCCTCTCTCTATGATATTGTACAAGGGGAATGATATGTCACGTGTATGATATATAGCCCAGACCAGATGCTATATTTAAACGTATATTATAAATAATGGTAATCATGGTAACGTATTATACAATAAAACATAGATTATCTAGGATTATTTGTCAAATAGATGATTTATACCGACTAGACATTAAAACATTACATTCTAGTCACGTTCAGTGGTTTATTTAAAGTAGTTAAGTCTCTAACTCAATTTCACCCAAAGTCTTCGACATTGAAAAAACACGAATTATTTGTCAATTTAAATCAACATTGATGTTGTGATCTTACCGGGAAAAGATTGGCTGCTGATATCCGATGTTTAAGACAAAATGAACATTTTACCATTGGAAGGCGGATCGTGTACCACAATGCGTTTGTCCCCCTTTCTCTCTCCTCCCTCTCTCTCTCTCCCTCTTCTAATTCTAGATTATTAGCTGTAACATTCTATATCCCCATCTCAGACATCTATCTGATTCATAGACACAAATTGAATTGTTCCCATCTATTTTTATTCCAGATTATTATAAAATCATGTTATAAAACCAAAGACAGGCAGGTTTTAATCTCCCATAGACAGGGTAGGTTATACAACTTGTTTACGATGTGAAGGTTGCATGTTGACATGGTATTTATCATTGTGTCTGAAGGGTTCTAGACATCTTTGTCAGGTCTAACAATACCAATATGTCGATATGGTGAAGAGCTGTATCCGAACCGGATTAAGTATCCGTTAAAACACGGTATAAATAGTTCCACTCAATTGTTGGAAATACTGGTAGTGTGAATATCAGGCATGTGAAATTATTCTTCAGTTTCCGTTTTTACAGCCAGCGATACAATCGGCCTATTTTACAGCGATACAATCGGCCTATTTTACAGCAGCGATACAATCGGCCTATTTTACAGCCAGCGATACAATCGGCCTATTTTACAGCCAGCGATACAATCGGCCTATTTTACAGCATCGATATAATCAGCCTATTTTACAGCAGCGATACAATCGCCCTTTTTTACTGCAGCGATATATCATGTGAATATCAGGCATGTGAAATTATTCTTCAGTTTCCGTTTTTACAGCCAGCGATACAATCGGCCTATTTTACAGCGATACAATCGGCCTATTTTACAGCAGCGATACAATCGGCCTATTTTACAGCCAGCGATACAATCGGCCTATTTTACAGCAGCGATACAATCGGCCTATTTTCAGATAATCAATTGTGATCTAATAACTGTTAATCAGATTACGGTTTCAATTCTTGACTATAAATATTTGAGCAAAATGTGAAATCCCATTTACATTTTATTCTATTGCGTCCTCTTTGAAAAACATATATTTTACAATCAATATAGAGATATGCAATGGAACACTTTTCTGCTGTGTATTATGGGGGACATTTCGTCCTGATACAATGGGGGACAATTCGCCCTGACAGAGATGGGGACATTTCGTCCAGAGAGCGAGAGGTAGATCTGTTTCATAGGGCCAACTTCAAGTTTGGTCAAAAGGGCGTGTAATTGAAACAGGACCAACTCTAACCCTAACCCTGGACCTATCCCTAATCCTTACCCTAAACCTAACCTACAATCTCGCCAACAATCACGTGCCCTAACCTTATTTACTTGTCAGCGACGTTGGCGACAATTGAGTTGGCCTTGACAAAGAGATCTAGTCCGAGCCATCGTTAGTCGGTCATCCCTGTCAAGTTGGGTTGTGGCGTGTATACGATAACCGAACAATGTAATCGCCTTTAATTGAAGCAGAAAAGTTGTCAGTTGTTATTTAAAAGGAATCTATGGTTATTGATTATATCTTGTACAGCTGTATGGAGCTTTATTTACCAATACGAGCTCCAAGGAAGTTCACACTAATTTAAATTCATAATGAGTTACCATTTGACAACCCATACATCAAAAACTGGTGATACACGCTTCACAGCTATTCGACGAGCACACGGATCTATTTAATAGGGAGAGAGAGGGGGGGCTAGATAGAAAATGGGGTCCCCATTTCATTTTTCTGCACACGCCACTAACCGATCCTTTTTTCAATAAAAGTTAACAATTTCACTGTTCGTATCGGATAAAAACCTCCACAGATGACCGGAGATGGCACAACCAAACTATCTAACGTAGCCTAGTGACGGCTGTATGATCATTAGCCGTCTTTTAAATCGTCATTAGGGAAATGGAATTAGATTATCTAAATCAGATCACCGATAAATATCTTTCAAACTGTCCCATAATTCGCACTGCTCAATGAATTAGTCACACATAAATCGAGATTAGTAATCAAAAACAACTGATTACCTCCCTTGGGTATCACAAACAACTGATTACCTCCCTTGGGTATCCAATCCACAGTCAGTACTCGAATATCCCATCGAATTATCCCCAGTAAATAAACAATGATTTGTTCATTTGTTGGTGGTCAAGTGAATTCCCGGGAATCCCAGTGGGGGTAGGAATGGTGTAAATCACTGATATTGAAGATATTCATGTCATTATTTCAGTTTATCTTTAATCAACTGGGAATACACATCGGAGAGGGTGGAGTATTCATGTATTTATAATACTGAAATAACATTTGGATACCATGTCGTTGTATTTATTGCTGAATTAACAGGGTACATTCTATAACTCGCTATGTATTCTGCTGAATTGACACCATACATTCTACAACGCGTTATGTACTATGCTGAAATGACACCATGCATTCTACAACGAGGTTTGTCGTCATGCCGTCTCCCACGACATTTAAAGCTTTATCTTGGATTCTTGTAAGCTGTGCATCACTGTACCTTTAAATGAATGTACCGGCACATGGCTGTACTATAGATGGTACACTGTACCATTAAATGAATGTACACAGTACAGGGTTGTACTATAGATTGTACACTGTGCAGGAATGTACCATTAGGTGATTGTACGCTGGGCAGGGATGTACTATAGGCTACCACATCAATCAACACCACGTACATCCGAGCTGCAATCTTATTAAATTCCCTGCTTACAAATATTCATACAAACTGTCAATATATTTATGTTCTATGTTTATGTAATGGTGTATATATGTATAATTTGGGGAAGCTCTCCCGGATAAAAAAAATGTTGTTCATTATAAATAATATCAATGCTGTTAAACTACATGTATTTGAACCCGTCACAAGACTTAACAAGACACGATCCTTTCTATATTTGGGGCAAGTAACAGGTGCTTGCCACCTCCGACTCCTCGAACAAAGATCGATTGAAAGACTTCAAACACCCCACGATAGATGGAATTATTTTCAAGCTGGTGAAAAACTCGGCGTGATATTTATTTAATGTGTTTATCTTTCGCATTTAGAAAAATTGAACAAATTTACGTAGTTAAGAATCTCCTTTATAATATAATCATTTTGATAATGTCCATTCTCGGCGAGTTGATATGAATTGATTGATTCCGGTTTTAAATGGCAACCAAAGACAGAATCCAGTTCCTCTCGTATTTATCTTGCACTCGAGCGGGGAAAATGTATTTGATCAGGACGAACGTTTTGTTTGTTTTTCCAATTAACGAAAGGTTAAAAAGGCAGTGTGTTTCCATGATGGTTTGAAGGAGGTCCTTTAGAAATTATATTAAATAATTCCATGGCAAACGTTGACGATAATTCAATTTGTTTTATCTGGTGATATTAACTGAAACAATAAGAACTTGATTGTTGTTTCGATGGCTGATATTAACGTCAACTTCTGTAATTTAGGGGTGATCAGGAAGAACTATTGATGCCCAACTTTTGTCAAGCATTACTAGGACCATGGCTTAAGAGCTACTGTGTCAATCTGATTAAAATACAGATCTATATTTCGTTTTTTTTAATACTTTCCATGGCCAGTTCTACATGAAGATCTGAAAGTTGTAGTGGTAGTTCACGTCAGGGGTGAAACAAGCAGCTTTTGACCCTTTGAATACAGATATTCATTAATAAATCGGCGTTGATATTTCTGGTAGTTACCCACAGTTCCATGTATCAAAGGGCCAATAACCCGCCGTAACAGACCGTTACATTGGCAAATCTCTCATATCATCCAGAACACGTCAATGATAACAACTAGCTCAAATCCTAGTGTAGTATAGACAAGTAAAACGAAATTTTGAACTATAAAAACGACGGTAAATAGGACCTGTGTTTTTGTTCAGATTGCTTCTGTGTCTTAGTTTAACTTTTTGCTTTTCTTCTCCAACAGGTCTATGTGTCGTCATGCAGTATGCTATGGTGGACAATTTGCCAGGTTTACGCAGTTCACAAACCTTCGTGTGGATAATTACTAAACTGGAAATACTAATCTGACTTTAAGGTTCACGAACCTGTGATACGTATCCATGAACATTCAATAACTAGAGGAACTAAACTCATGTATTTTAATCAAATATTGATGAAATATTCATAACAAGACGAACAAATTATGAATCATCGTACAGTTCATTATAATTCATGAAAGATTCATGTTTCTTAAAGAGGGTTGCGTGGTCTGATAGATGAACTTTGGGTCATAATATAATAATAATAATAATTATAGTGCACTTTTAAGTACTTGAACGCGGTAATTTCCATATACAAAATAGATCATTTCAGGACTAACATAGCCCTACAAAACGTCTGATGACATCATGGTTTACGTCTCATAGTATTTTTAAACCGGTATGTTTTTTTTAATAAACTCATGAATTGTAATAAGGTTGGTCATCTTTAACTTCTGATGGTAGTTTATTCCATCTTTAATTTCTGATGGTAGTTTATTCCATCTTTAATTTCTGATGGTAGTTTATTCCATCTTTAATTTCTGATGGTAGTTTATTCCATCTTTAACTTCTGATGGTAGTTTATTCCATCTTTAACATCTGGTGGTAGTTTATTCCATCTTTAATTTCTGATGGTAGTTTATTCCATCTTTAACATCTGGTGGTAGTTTATTCCATCTTTAACTTCTGATGGTAGTTTATTCCATCTTTAACATCTGGTGGTAGTTTATTCCATCTTTAATTTCTGATGGTAGTTTATTCCATCTTTAACATCTGGTGGTAGTTTATTCCATCTTTAACTTCTGATGGTAGTTTATTCCATCTTTAACATCTGGTGGTAGTTTATTCCATCTTTAACTTCTGATGGTAGTTTATTCCATCTTTAACATCTGGTGGTAGTTTATTCCATCTTTAACTTCTGATGGTAGTTTATTCCATCTTTAACATCTGGTGGTAGTTTATTCCATCTTTAATTTCTGATGGTAGTTTATTCCATCTTTAATTTCTGATGGTAGTTTATTCCATCTTTAACATCTGGTGGTAGTTTATTCCATCTTTAATTTCTGATGGTAGTTTATTCCATCTTTAACATCTGGTGGTAGTTTATTCCATCTTTAACATCTGGTGGTAGTTTATTCCATCTTTAATTTCTGATGGTAGTTTATTCCATCTTTAACATCTGGTGGTAGTTTATTCCATCTTTAATTTCTGATGGTAGTTTATTCCATCTTTAACTTCTGGTGGTAGTTTATTCTATCTTAAACTTGGATTAATATCTGCAAACTTTCTGTCTTTTAGTCACGTATTGTGTTTTTATTTCAGCAAAAATATTTCAGTTTATCAAATAATTTTATTTCTTTTATTGATCTCCTTCTCTGTCTTTCGGCTGATTTAAAAAATTGGTATAATTAGACCGTGGAGTATGTTTCAGATTCTGTCTTTATATTGATGAGACAGAAAAAACATGGCTATAATAAATAGTAGTTAACTAATTACAATTCAACTGTTTTATCCGTTCCAGACATCATAATTTGGTTATTTTTTTTTGTTCAAGCTAATTACACTGTTTTCATTCACATATTTTTTCTTTTTATATCTAAACCCTGGATAGAAGCCAAAACAGTTATAATACTTCTATCATTGTTGCTATGGTCAAAACTAGGACGACAATAGTGACTCCTATTGGAGGCAGACCACCATTGAATTTCACCTTCTCGGTACCTAATTGTAGTTCGTCTATTTATAGCAATCCTCCCTCTGTCTTATTTCTCTTCTCCCCTTTTCCATGGCCATTTTTGTTGATTATTTTGTCTAGAATGGAAGAAGAAGGTTTGAATTAATATTTCCTGTCATGTTTCGGTAAATATTCATGATTTTAAGGCGTAAGGAAAATGGTTTTACCAGGTTTGCTACGGTGAAATGTACGGCAACTAGTTAAATGTTTTTAGTATGTTTCTTCAAGTGTTTTGTATCTCAACATGTTTGTGGTCTACCTCATACAAACTTTAGTGCGAAGACATGAATGACATTGAGTTAGAGACTTAAATTTGTAAGCATAACACTGATATGTGACTTTTACCACGGATAATCGAGCTGAAAGAAATAACAATTAGTCAACACTAACTTGTATTAATTATTCAAATATTTCATCTAAAACCTGAAGTAAAATACATCCCAGTAGACTGACGATTAACACGCTATTTTACTGATTAACTATTGTTTTAAACCCGTGTTGAATGTAGTCGAAGAGGAGGGTATTAGGGGGGTTCCGTTCCAAGTTTCTTCCATCCCGGATTTTGTGATTCCACTCAAAAAACGGGGTTGAATGGCCGAATGTTTAGCATGTGCGCGCTGTATCATAAGGTCTGTCATTAAGTCAACTGGAGTTGTTTTGATTACCCGGTCGCCAGTACAGCTCGTGTGTTTTCCCCGGGTTCTCATGTTTACTCGCTCTGCTAATGATCCCTTCGCGCAAGCGAATTATTGTTATAAAATGGGACCATAGTATGCTAGTCTCGGAATGACCTAGTTTTTGTCGGGCGAAGGTGAACCCATTTCTCTCGCTCTCTCCCTCCCTCTCTCTAGAGTTCCGCGCTTCGACCTTTAGCTGGCCGTTGGGGTCTTAAGAAGAGGGAGGAAACAGAAAGTGCCCGGAGGAAACCCACGAGGTTGCGACGTTGTATATGCGTAGACTATATTATACCAAGGAAGAATAATGTCAGATTATATTAATTCCTTTCGTTAAACACACGACTCTAAATTCTAATTTTAAACGGCTCATTAGTCCCACAGATAATAATGGCCTGCTTCCTGTCTTCAATGCTGCATAAAGAATAGACTATACAAGAATCTATTAATACCTATATTGTCATAGAGTCTATTTATAACTTTATTATCATATTAACATTGTGTTCTCTCTAATCATCCACCAATAGAGCTAAAACAAGCCATATAAAAATAGTCTAGGTATGACCTAGTTTGTGTCGAGTGGATTTTAAACCTCAGCTCTCTCTTTCTCTCCACTCAAAAGATATATTCTACCCAATAATGTTAAAGGGGGGGGGGGGTCTATCCGTAGGTTCTCTAATGTCAACATGTCCGCACCCAATAACCATTCAGGATTTATTTTGCTAAACTCATTAACCTATTAGCACTGATGTCAACCCGTTTCACAGAAAGTCTTCTAAGTAATGTCTCTGTTAAAGATGACTGCCTTCAACACCTGCCATCACATCACGCGGCGTCAATCATTGGCTCAATGGCGCGTGCATTGTTTACATAAGACGTTACCGGTTCCGGCAGAATGGTTCCTTTTAATAACCATTTACACTAAATAGGAAATATCTTTCACGTACAAATACTTCAAGAAAAGCTTGTTCAATAAACAGATTACTTGATATGTCTACAACTTTAATTAACCTTTTAAATAAATTCCTTTCAAACTTTTCATTGCCCGTATAAATTGTCGAATCAATATCAGAAATTCCATAATGGCGGACAACTCCTTTTAGATTCGTTCAGACGCTACTTAAACATTTTCTGTTTTCAATATAAAAAGACAATATCTGTAGTGAAGATGTTTTGGGTCAAATCTACATATAACTAATGAAATGTATCGTGCAAGGAGCGATGTATTCTTACCATTTAGACCATCTGATATCACTAACAATTTGAACAGTTGATAATTGTTGATTGTTTGCAGATTCTTGTTTTGCGTGTAGCGTGGTCCACCTGTACTTACTAATAGTTTAGTTTGGGTCAAACAATGTTATGGGTATAGCACGCAATCTCGTAATAACAGTAAATAATTCTTGAAATCAAGATGCTGGATGGGGGGCATTAAAAAGCTAAGATTGCTGACATAAAGGAAGTGGGTATCAATTATATTAAATTATGTTTACTGTTTCTGGCTAAGCCGTAGTTCAAGTGCTGAAAGGCGGACAACGAGATCGATGAAGGGTGAAACTAATCCGATCATGTACTAACCGAGAAAGTGATCAATTCTTACTTCTAGACGAATTCAATTAAACGATTCACACCCCTCCTTACTACATATAACTCTAAATTAAAACATCGACATTCTCCAAATCCGTGGATTATTCTTTGTTTTCGATGAAACATGATTAAAATGTAGCACCTTTTTGTTAACACCAAACCACCATCATTTTTGAAGAATTATTCGTTCGTGAAATTTAGATTGAAAATGATTGTCCATACTGGCAGAGTCCGTGAGTTACAAATTACAATCATCCAGTACCGAAGTTAGGGATGAATATTGCGATGGGACAGTTTATCTTCTGAAGAGATTTAAGGTATCTGTTAGTTACTTCAGTAAAAGATTATCGGCTCTGGCATTGAGTTCACACTCTGGTTTAAGTTAAGAATTTACTTAACTGGCAAACACTGTTTATGGGAAATATCTTTGCTCCAGAAACACAAAACTTTGTACATAGTTTCTAATGGATGTATTTGATACATTAAAACGATAAAACGTTTTATAAAGGGCTATATTTTAGTTAAATTAAGGCGAACAATTGGAGTCTGAGAATGCTTTGTGAACTCGGGGCTTGATCCTGAATGTAACTGACAACGTCACTGTTCATGCAATCAAGATGTCTTTAAAAACGTACAAGAACGGGAATACTTGTCAGTTTGAAATGACGAAAAGTAGATGGAAATCTCGACGCCCCCGCACCCCTTCCCTCCTCGCATTGCACTCAAATCTCTAGAAATGTACCAGGTCGACGAAACTGTAAACCCCGTCCCCTTATCCACGGATGTAAAGTGCACTGACTATAATAATAATAATATGTCCTGGCCCATTCGTGCCTGGATGACATCGCGCCTGGTACGTTCGTGCATTTTTTATGCGCGAACTCTTAGTTTTTCTATTACTGGCACGCGCACGGGCACTATTTTTATTGTTTAACATGTACCAAAATCAGGGATTTCGCGCGTAGGTACTTTTGAGGTATTAGGTCTAGTTAGCATAACACTTGCCACTGTACCTGTGTATCGCTAATTATAAACCGAATGTTTGAAGACCGTTCATATTTATTACGAGTCTTTTTTTTAGTACAGTGTTGATACATGCTCAAAATGTTGCTAAGTAAACCAACGGGATTATTTTCTCAACAGTGTATGAACGTATATCTTAGCAATAATATCCTTACACCGAGAGAAATTATCTAGTCTCGGTGAATGGAACCATGGTTGCCTGGTAGAAAATTATTTATGTATTTTTTGGAACGGAGAACAGCGATTTTAGAAGCAAACTAACCTGCCGCACGTGATAATTCTAATAAAAAACGAAAACTCTTTTTTCAGCGGAAGCTTGTATAGGAGTCGGATAGCCGTGACCTAGTTTGTGTCTCGTCTTGTCTACTGTTGACGAGAAGTGTGTAAACAGTTGTAGTCACGTGATTTGAGTAAATATACCTTGTTCTTTTACTCACTTCTCCAAGCCCACTTTTCGTGTGAATGGAATAAATTTCTGACCACGTGACCTAAACTCCTCCCTAAACACCGCTGTTTAAGAAACTCACGTGACTAATTTTTCGCTCGAGTACACATATTTACTACGGCCATACATGTTAAACCCCGCCCTAGTATTAACGTAAGCGACCTAGTTAAAATCAGAATATCCCCTTCGATTCTTTTCTCCTTTTTATTTGACTTATATAACTAAATGGTTTTAAATTATTTATACAGGTTTATATTCATGTTATTCTAATTATAAATTATTTTGACCCACTTTTCAACATGTCATAAACGTAAACACTGAGTCTGGGGGTATCTGGGTCAGTACTTTAAGTCTTTACTATCCAGCCCTAATTATCCTATATAAGCCATAGTAATCCTGTTTATCAAGTCCTCTCAAAAATTTTAACATTGAAATTTGCTATTGCAAACCTTTACATAAAATTTTCTCAACAATTTCTTAAGTACAAACAATTTTCTTACTTATACTATGTTTATCTTGCATTAAAGTCGCCAAATATAGTACATTCTGATACATTAAATACTATTTTTTAAGTTTAAACCCTTTTTTCTGACTGACACTGTGGTTACAACACACCAATACCTCCATATTCAAAGCTCTATTAACAACCTGTTTATTAAGAAATTATATCAAAGCTCTTATTCTAAAACTGTTTCCTTCCTCACAATAGGTCTCAATTATGTCGAAATCAGAATATAGTTCAATATTTATAAAGTTGAGGTTTATAATAAGTAACCTGTAGCATATTCTAGTATTGCTACTGACATAATACTTAAACCGGTATAATTCTCCTGTATCATAAGTGTGAACATGACAGGCAAAGATTTTAATTGTAAATAATATATTTTATTATTTTTTACTCTTTTATAAATACTCAACTCTCATTCTATATAGTTTATAAAAAATCAAAAAATATTTGTTCTTAGTATTGTACTTTAATGTTTTATAGTTTTGCCTGTATATACACTTAATTCTTAATTTACACTTCGAATAGATATAAAATGAATTGCATATTTGGAAATTGTGAAATGTTGTAAATACTATCTTGTATACATATAATTTTCTGTGAAAAAACATTTTACAAGAAAAAAAAGAGAGAGGCGGCTTCTAACCAATGCAACGAGGGTTCAATCCCAGCTCAGGGCATGAACTTTATCGTTGTAAGTGAGAGGGATATTCGGTCTCCCGTCCGATCAGGCAGGTTTCCCCTGAGTTCTTCGGTTTCTTCCTGCAGTAATGATCGAAAACATTCGCACGATCTGTGCCAAGGGCCAAATTGGAAAAAGGCCTCAGGCCTAATTTGCTACTCTTGTAAAATGACATGATTATTATTATTATTATTATTAGTGAAGAGTGTAGTAAGTGTGGTCGGTAAAGTTAATATCCAATGGACTTTAAATTTATACATGGTGTTTAAGGTCATGAGACAAAGAAGCCTAACCCTAACCCTTAGCAATTTCCGATAATTACTGTCAGAGTTATGGCCCTTGATCACTTCAAAAAATCTTGTGGACGCTCTAGAGGCTAAAGTTAATAACCGATTGACTTTAAATTTATACACGGTGTTTAAGGTCATGAGACGAAGAGGCTAAAGTTAATAACCGAATGACTCTAATAATCATATTTTAGTGTATTATAAATGTTTCATTAACGAAAAAAGTAAAATATGCGACAACCCTTGTTTACTGCCTAGACGATTTAGCTGCTGTGGGCGTATGTTTCGTTGCCTGGCAACTCTCGTTAAAAGTTGTACGCGAACTAAATGCATCTGTTAGATACTGACAGAGCAGCCCGGAGTCGAGCAAAAGCCGCCCCAGCTGTCTTCGTCAGCTAGTTTCAAAATGGCGTACAACCAGTGCAAGTGGGAAAAGACGACAATAAAATCAGAAATATGTTATTTATTATTGTCGCACTTATCACATCACTCCTGTCTAACAAATCATAAAGCTGTGGTGTTACGGTGGCGGCATAGTATTTCACCGTAACACCACAGCCACTCTAACCATTCATAATACATCTAACTATCACTCCCTACACTCCCTCGTCTACTTTCCCAAACGTCAACAACACATCTCATACATCCATTTCGCTGATTAACCCTTGTACCATGTCTACTGGATATACATGTATTATGTATTCCAATCTGTTAACCACGTGTTCAATATGACATTATCAT
Source organism: Patella pellucida (assembly GCA_917208275.1). Lineage (NCBI taxonomy): Eukaryota > Metazoa > Mollusca > Gastropoda > Patellidae > Patella > Patella pellucida. The sequence continues at coordinate 93,684,035 of OU795036.1, read as the reverse complement.
GTAAGAAAGCATTAGGCGTGTTAGAATTCTGTCAGACGTGGAAACCGGAAATTTATTAAGGAAGTGAATCCCACACTCGTAGGAAGATGATCATTCGGTTATCAAGTTGTTTATTATAAACTCAGCCTTTACTAATTCGTTGAATTTACTTATATACTAGTACTATCTTACTCAAGTTATATTAAAGCAGTGGCCTAGTTTAGATTTATTTCAACTTAAAATACAGATGTGACGTCACCCTCTTTGATGTTGACGTACCGTTACTTTAAATAATGTACGGGCATCTACTTTGATTGACATTTAGTAATTGAACATAATGGTACCGCCAACATGTTGAGAAGTGTTGTTATTTTGGAATAAACTGACCGAGAAGTGGTTTTAAATACTTTGTCATAGAGAATCAGACGTGTATGATATAGACAAACACTCGCTACTTACTAGTTTCCAGCCATCCCAAAGTGGAGATGGTGGATTCCGGAGTTTGTAATTCAGCATATTGCACAGCTTTGTTTTATGTGATGATAATCTATGTTCAAAATGTTTGCCTTGACATATAAGGCCAATATATATTGAGATATAGCGGACTATATGTCCATGAATCTACTTAGAAAGTGAAAATGAAATTATTCAGCTGCTTGTAATTCAATATCAGCCTGAAGCCAGCGACATTTTCTCTCTAATATGATTATACATCTGTAATAAGTCTTAGAACTCTTTAGAAATAAAATCTGATTCTTGATTAGATTTGAAATGGAGAAATTGTCGGTCTGTCTTTAATAGATTCTCCTAGCCTCTAGATCTTCCCTCTGAATGCATTACAGAAAACAGACGTTGTAATTACAGACATTTAAAGGCGAAGACAAGAATTTAATCACTAAACATTATCTACAGTGTAAGGTCGTCCCTGGTTTCAGCTCATATGTCAGGAAAGTTCCAACGGATCTTCTAGCGTTGCCTCTTTTGTAAGTGATGCCCTTTTGTAGTGGCTGGCGTGGACGTAGAAGAATTCCTGACAGCTGCAATTCGATGACGAGTGGGTCGATCTCTAAGTAAATTTTTTCACGTTACCATAGCAATGCGAATCTTGCGAATTACCTAATGTTGGGGTGTCATATACCATTTATCTCGACATCAACTGTCACTTTGTGTTAAAATATTATTACCGTAATTTTATCGATTTACACCGTTAGGAAAATAATTTCCCCAGACACGAAGGCGACGTTTTATTCCATTAAAGGTTTATTTATCGTATAAAATAAAATATATTCAAATTTGATTCGGTACAGACATTGAGGAGTAAAATATCTGTCAGAATGTTCAATATCTGACCTACTTACCCAAACATGTCTAGTCCAAATGAGAAGCGACGTCAAATAGCTTTAATCTGTTTCTCCAATGACAAATGAAATGGGGCTTAGTGTGCTACTTATCTGGACTAATCCGGGATTGGGGTCAGTTTTGATTTTTGATGGAGGGGGGCATTTTTATTTGTGTGCGTGTGTGTGACGGGAGCGGGGGCGGGGCATTTTGGGTTAAGTACAGGTTTGGGAGTTCCATTAAATTACCGAATGTATCTTGTTTAGATTTGAAAAGAAATGACAAATTCAATCGGGCTTAGTATGCCAAGTATCTGCACCAATCTGATGTTCTAATAGAAAATAACGTTCTATTTTATTTACTCTTTGTTATTCGCTCAGAAAGCAAATCATTCCCTGGACATTTCGGGACTAACATATGGGCCAATTTTATTTCAATAATTTGCTTGAGCGTATGGGTCCTTTGCAGTAGGGTGTTGGGTTGCTGAATGGGTAGCACGTGCGCGCTGTATCATAAAGCCTGTCTTTGAGTCAACTGGTATGGTTTCGAATCCATGGCTGTACGTGGCAAGTAGTGGGGTCGCCTGTCCAACCTCTTGGGTTTTCTGCGGGTCCTCCGGTTTCCCCCACTGCTAAAGACCCCTACACGCAAGTTCATTATTGAAATGAAATTTTAAAAATATATATTAGTCCCGAAATGACCTAGTTTGTATCGAGAGGACGTTAAACTCAATTTCTCTGTCTCCTTTCTAGTAGGGGGGAACTGGCGAAAACTCTCAAAGTTGAAAAGGCAACTCTACGTGTCTCGTACAACCCAGGAATCAAAACCACGCCAATGACAAACCTAACGATACAACGCGCTTACCATTTGGCCATCTAAATCCCATAAAAAAGATCTGGATTATTCGCCTCAACCTTTATTTATTTATGTAGGTCAATCTGTTAAAAGAAAAGACCTAACAATATACGGCGGCTATTTACGGTGCGGAGTCCTGAAACTTTAAAAGCTATTTGGGTTTTAATGTCGAGAAGCTTTTAAATGTCTGTAGACGTCTATAAACTAGTAACATAAAACTTGTCAGTATTCGTTTGTTTGTGACTTGCAGCCATTAATTTGTTAAAAGGTTTCTTGAGCTTTAATCTATGTCTATTGTTCATGTTTTAGTGTGTCAAGTAGCGATGCTATCGGAATCACTCACCAATTACAATATTGGAAAGACAGCTCTCTGAAAGGAATATAAGGAACCTGTTTTATCCCTCTGTTCATAATTTGAAAAATCCAGATGCGTTATTTTAAGCTATATGAAAAATAACCCAATAACTCACAATATTGGGAAAGACGAATCTCTAATATAAATTTAATTCCAGTTGAAATATGAAAGGGAGAGAGAGAGAGAAATTGGGTTCAACGTCTACTCGAAACAAACTAGCTCATTTCGCGACTAGCATGTGGTTCAGTGTATTTCGTTACCATTGGGAGGCAGCCCTGGCACTTTGAGACGAACCTTCTCCTCCATCTGTGTGTGTGAGTGTGTCTGTCTCTCTGTAACATAAAGTTTGTCGACTAAACACGAAAGTCATATACATCTCGAATCATCCTGGCCATAAGATACAGGGGGTTTCTCGTTTGTATATCTTTAAGACACAAAAGTAAAACGACGCCTTCAATGTATATTTTTTACAAAACGCCGGGTGTTCTATAGAAAATCTGGTGAACGGAGGAAGCCTCGATGTTCCAGAGCTTCATTGATCTCGACAATACAAATATAGGGTTATACGTCATATAGGGTTATACGTCATATAGGGTTATACGTCATATAAGGTTATTCGTCATATAGGGTTATTCGTCATATAGGGTTATTCGTATTAGCTGACAATTTCTATTAACACGACACCCTCACAATTTGTATTTTCCTTTCAGAGACCAGACATTTGGTGTAAATAGACAATTTTAAGCAACCCTGGCGTCGGAAGAGAAATAAAGATGCCATGTTTTAGATTTATTCCCGGTGTATCATCTCGTGTAAATCAAAGATAAATAATTTGAATAATTCGAGTAGACGTATCTTGAGAAATTTGAATAATCATATCTGATGTTTCGTTGTTTGAAAAAACAATTTACAGAATGTTATCTTCTTCCATGAACAGTATCAATATCTGGCATTATCAAGTAATCCCCAAATATTCGTCTGTTCGGGAAAGCCACAATGGCTAAGTGGGTAAGACACTGGCTCACTAGCCTGAAGGTCGCGTGGTCAATCTCTAAGAATCGGACAACAATTGGCAGAGATATGGGAGTTTTAAGTTTTTAAATTTTAGTAATTCAGAGAAATGCAACTTTTGACAAAAATGGTCTTGAAGACGATCAATATAAACTCCTAAGCAACATAGATCCACTCCCATATCTTTGCCAATTTTTGTCCGATTCTTAGAATTCAGGTACCAACGAAAAGAGGGTTTTATACTCTTTGATTTGACACCATTATCTCCATTTACTCAATTTGACCCAAGTGTACTGTTTTGTACTGGAGGGTCACATATAAAAATAATCAATAGGTATATATATCAGGTGATAATATCGTATATATATCAGGTGATAATATTGTATATGTATCAAAATAATCAGTAGGTGGTAATATCGTATATATATATATATATATCAAAATAATCAGCTTCGGTACGGAATATTCCCGATACAATTTAAAAGTCGTCTGATATGTTTTCATTTCTATGTCGACTTATCTTTTGGAATAGATCACATTTCTATGGCGGCTTATCTATTGCAATATATCACATCTCTTACAATATGCCATAAAGTGTGTTGAAGCAGTCACATACTTCTTGTTTAATTGGTTTTATGGTTTAATTTTTGGTCCGAGTAAAATTAATTATCCTAGGATGTTTCCTTTTCATGTCGTTTTTATATCCCTCCTGAATAAATAACTTGACATTTTGAATTTCTTTACGGCATTCAACACTAAGGGTTTTAATCAGAGAATATATTCATACATTTCAAATAAAATATATTTTATAATACGTCATTAAAATAAACCGACTGTTGGCATCAGATTGGCTGTAGGCGAGGGAGACCAGCGTGGGTCAAAACAAACTCCCGCCAGATTGGGTGTAGGCGAAGGAGAGGAGTATGGTACAAAACAAATTCCCACCAGATTGGGTGTAGGCGAGGGAGAGGAGTAAAGTACAAAACAACTTCCCGCCAGATTGGCTGTAGGCGAGAAAGGACAATGTGGTGTTGTACAAATGACCGTTAGCCTTTTTTTAAAAACAATATTTTATTCAGATATTTAAAGTGAATTTGTTAGCTTGACTACAGGCGTGGATAAGCAGTGTTGCGCAAAGCAGTCCCCGTCAACTTGGGTTTCGCCGAGGAAGACCAATGCGGAACAACGCATATTCCCCTCAAGTTGGAAGTGAATGTAGCTTGTGATGAGAATTAACATCCCGTAGAAGGTCTGTAACTCATAGAAAGGAAGAAAGTGGTCATTAATCAGGTTCAAAAAACGAATCGTCAAATCCAGAAGGAAGTAACGACCATTGCCAACACCTCCCTTTCATTTCATGTCGCCATCTTGTAGGCGACGACGCAATCTACAGAGGTATTACGAAGACTAAAAGCTCTGCAGAAGATGACTGCCTTACAATGTGACATTACATAAGACGATACTAGTACGGACAGAATGGTAAATTTTACTAATTTTACATACCATTTACAATAAATAGGAAATAATTTTACCTACATACACCTGAAACACTTGTTTTTTTTATTATTAAAAAATTGTTATAGAATTTAATTTGCAGAATGACAAAAAGTTAATATTTTGGGGCTCCTTAAGTTGCATCGATATCATCCTTATCAGTGACTGTAGCGGACTAGCGAATATTCACTACTAATCAGTGTGGATAAGGCTCGTCGGAAAACCTCAAGGCTCGTTTGCCGGACTTCGATTTTGAATATGACGTCATAATTCCAAAATGACAGTCATGACGTAATGCTCGCTTCCTGGTCCCTAGTTCACTGACCTCGAGATGACATCTAACCTACTTTAAATATTTTATTTTAATCCAACCGACTCTGTGTTTTTCTGTTAAATTTAAATAAGAAAATGATTATCGGTCTTCTTGGTCATCGAAGCTTTCAGACTGAATGTAAAAAGATGTATTCCTGTGTTGTTTTACAAGACGCCTGGAGGAAGAGTTCTATAGAAAATTGATGATCGCTAACCGTGTACGTCATTGATCTTGAATTAACCGTCTACGGTTATTTGTCTTAACTGACATCTTCTTACCATAGAATCCCAACATGATTTGTATTTTTCATTCGAATACCAGACATGTTGTGTAAATAGGAAACATGAACTCTGGCGTCAGGAGAAATTTATAGCTGTCACGTATCGAGAAGAGCCTCTCCTTCAATTACATTAGTATATCTATATTTCTTGGTTGGTTTTGTAGCGTACCCAAGGTCTTATTATTAACAACCCCTTTCCACTGACATAAATTACAGGATACCCGAATCTTGTTCAGTAGACGAGGGCAATGTCTCCGCCAAAAGGTAACACTTCCCTGAACAGAACAACACAGAAATTTGGTCTAGACACTTTATTATGAATCACACAATGAAAGATGAAACAGGGAATGAAATGGGGTAGAGTCTGTCTGACCTTTTTAAATATCAAATATCAAGTTATAAATGGCTAGAATACACCTCGTGTCGATTATAAATCTATACCATCTTTAAAAAAAAAACCTTCTCAATATCAAGTTATAAATGGTTGAAAACAAACCGTGTCGATTTTAAAGCTACCATCTTAAAAAAAATGTTTCTCATTGCTTAACCGCCTCGTATTGCTTTACCGTTTATGGCTTCTGTAATTGTACATTACGAGCAAGAGAAAACTTTAATAATAAATTACGTCGACGTTTTCCTGTACGAAACTAGTTATTTTCTCTCCTTAAACTCTGTGATCAGAAACTTTTTTTAACAATTAATTTAGCCATTGGGAGTTATTCCATCTAAATACACCACTTGTCCAATTTTTAAAAACCACGTGACCATTTATCAAACAAAGAAGAGAGAGAAAAAAAGGCAAATAAACATACATTCAGAGAACAACAGTAATGAACTTAACAAGATTTAACGTGTTTTACTAACTCTTTTTTACAGATAAAACATGAAGACGCATGTTTCACAGTTTGAGGTAGTGAATTCCACAATACAGATCTTTAATCGTATTGAGATTGTCCATCTTTATCAAAATAATAAATTAGATCATCCCCGATATTCCGACATAAATCAAATATTAATCTTCTTACTAATAGAAACACCAGATAAACTCAGTCTTCTTCCTGGTGGACGAACTCCGCTTCGCAGACAAGATCAAAGAGGTTTTACTAGCTTCTTTAATGTGATCTGTGTGCTGAAAATTAACGGGATAAAAATCTGACATAGGGTGTACAAACAAATGGAGTTTTCCATTAATAAATAGTTTAGGAGCTAGCAACTATAGATTTAATTAAATTAGCACCCCGAGTACCAACAGTTTGAGTCCTGGAACTAGTAGATGTGTGATCAAAGACACCCCCCCCCCCCCCGCCTCCATAACGCAATTTCTCGGTCAACACCGGGACCGAAGCCGTGATCTCTAGGTTAGCGAGCCAGTGTTTTACCCACTGAGCCACCATTAAGAGCTGGTGATTGCAGGGGAATATTCTTCAGAACAAATAAAGGTACTAGATTATAAAAATTAGCCGCCGTAGCTCCTGTGTTTTTGATATACATGGACTCTGTGATGAGGACTAAATACAATGGTCGGGATACACATGATAAAACTGTATTCGAAAAATTGCTTGGACGCAAACGCTTGTGGCCGTATTAGGCGAAACCACGAGGTTTTCACACGTCACTTTATCACGCGCATGCGTGGGATCAAAACCACCACATCCTACACTGGTCGTAATAGAGAGAGAGAGAAATGGGTTTAACTTCAACTCAACACAAATAGGTCATTTCGGGATTAACATATGTTTTTTAATTTTATTTTGATAATTCGCTTGTGCGTACGGGTCTTTTAGGGACAGGGAATCTACAAGTTTTTATGAAAAAAGGTAATAAACTACCATTATCATCTAGAATCTAATACACGTCAAGAATGTGTTAAATACCTTCAAGATTCTTCAAAAAACGTCTAGTTTGTGCTACCGTGTAGATTTAGAAAAACGTTCTAGTTTTGACATCGATCGTCTACCTTTGGAAGGTGTTTAGTTTTTATACAAGATCTAATTTCTCGTACGTTGTCGAGAAATGAACAGTGTTTAATAACACAAGACATTTAGATTTTACTCCAAATTACTACTTTACCGAGAGCCGTATATGTGGTTACGATTTATGTGGTTACAATTTATAGAAAAAAAGATTTTAAAAATATTCACTGATACAACTGCGTCGTCGTTTTATTCTTTCTGTCATTCATATAATATCCATGATGGCTGTACGCGCATCAAACAACGATAAATGTTCATTGGAAAAAGACGGTCTACACGCGGGAAATTTTACAGCAGCTATTGGCTAACGGCACACATTATAAATAACCGTACCGGTATTTGCATATTCACTGATACAACTTCGATTTCGTTATCGTTTTATTCTTTCTGTCATTCATATAATATCCATGATGGCTGAAGTACATTACTACGCTCATCAAACAACGATAATTGTTCATTGGTTAAAGACGGTCTACACGCGGGAAAATTTACAACAGCTATTGGCTAACGACACACATTATAAATAACCGTACTTGCATATTGCATAAGCATACTATTTACACACCATACCATAAATTATTTTCGCATAATTATACCTATCTGTCTTCATAATTAAACGTTTTAATCAGGCCCGAAGCCAGAAATCAAAATTTAGCCGACATAGGGGGCGAGGAAGATAAATTTCCGACAACAAAAAATTAATGAACGAAGGTCATCGCCGACTGCCGTAAGCAGGAGGAGGGGAGAGCGCGAAAATTAGAAGCTGTGAGAGGGAATTTAGGCCTCTATGACATGCAGGTGGCGAATGTGTCGGAAAATTAAGAGTTTCCAGCCGACATTAACTATCTCGCGGCCGAATTTGAGAGGATATGTCGTACTAAAACTCTCTCCCGGTGAAAATGCGAGCATAGCTAGCCAGCCATTTTTTTCCGATGCAGACAGAAAAATTCTGACAGGAACGGCCATGGGGAGGGGGGGGGGGGCGAGCCGCTAGCCTCGGGCCTGGTTTTAATTAAATATCCCATTTAATTGACAATTGGTATAAAGCCGACAAATTTATCGCTGTGCGTTTATATGACTTTGCTCCAATAATATTTTGCGCAATGTTATGGGGTATCAACAGAAACAATCAATGCTATGATCAAGTTATTTTTTACAATAAATATAAAAAATAAACTGGCGTATTGGAAATATGTGATGAAATTTAATACTTTTTTAATAATAAGAATGGATTATTTGTTGTGTTTAGATCAGATAAACACTAATTTGTTGTCCGCGATAGTTAGGTTGGAGGTGTAAAACACACAGCTACCATGATTAATTTACAACCCCAATTTAGCTTCCACAACACCACAGTTTTTACTTAACACCTAAACCTGATTGGGCAATAAATTAATCAAGGCAAGGTAGCTATGTGTCTTCAATAGTTTTACATCTTCAACTATGGCGTGTATTCTTGCCTTTCCTATTTCCCTGATTATAATATCATAGTTTGGACTTGTTTATTTTCGTATTAAAAAACATCCATTTTACAAATTCGCTGATAGCAAATAGCGCTAATAACTATCTTTTAAAAAAAAAATGGTTAGGAAACGAGGCTTTTTTACCAAGTCTCATTCTGAACAAGATACCTCGTTCCCAAAAAGGGCAATTTAAAATACCTTGTTTTGGAACTGCAGACAACAAGGCATTTTTTTTACCTCGTTTGAACAAAAATGCCGAACGAGGCATTCTGAGGTTTATAGGGATAGTGTACGTATTCATATTAACGTGGAAGGTGTTGTTTCGGATGAAACCCGGCCATGTGTCTGGATTAGGGGATTAATTAAACAATAGGTTGCGGCTATTCAAAGAATCTTACGACCGACATTTATGACTGCTGACGTGCTGTATACATGCGACGGTGGTGTAATTACATGTACACGTCTGTGAGCGATATGGTTTCAGACAGAACCGAGTCATGTGACATGTGGAATTCGTGATTGATATAGACAATAGCAGGCAGTCGTTCAAATAATATAACCTAAATTATAATGACAGTCCCAAGCGACGGTGGCATTATTCGTAGACTGAAACCCATAGCCCATTGTGTGTGGGTTTTTTTTGTGAACACGTCGTTCTCGTACAGTAAGCTTCTTTTACAAATTCGTCATCGTTTAATTAGTCTTCGTACTGACAACACCTAAAGCATCAGAGCTCCATAGCTATCGACTAAATTTATCCTAGATAAAGATAAAGTAGCCTAGCTAAGACTCCAAAAGACTTCTCAAATCCAGAAAGACTACTAGATACTACAAAGATCATCTAGTCCAAAAGTAGATTTAAGGTTGTCTTTATCTTTTTCTTCACACCTTTACAGGGTATAAGGTTTACTTTCTTTATATTTTGCATTCTTCATCAGTCTTTCATTTTCTTTAATTTACTATTTTATTCTACTTTATTTTCTTTGTTTATTTTCTTTGTTTATTTTCTTTGTTTATTTTCTTTGTTTATTTTCTTTGCTTATTTTCTTTGCTTATTTTTACTTTTTTTTTATTTTTACTTTTTTTTACTTTATTTACTTTTTTTACTTTTTTTTACTTTATTTACTTTTTTTTTACTTTATTTACTTTTTTTTTTTTACTTTATTTACTTTTTTTTACTTTATTTACTTCCTTTGTTTATTTTACTTTATTTACTTTAATTTACTATCTTATTTTAGTTTCTTCAATTTAATAATTTACTTTAATTAAAGCTTATTTTCTTAAATCCTCATATTTTTCACCCCTAATATAATCTTTTTTTTTTTATTATACTTTTTACCCCCTTTTCAGCTATATATTATATAGGATATACCACATTCCTATCTTTATTTATTTTTATATTTCTATTTTTTTATTTTTTGGTCATTTTACTTTTCTTTCTATCATCAACTAACAAAGAAGCCCAGTGTACAAGCCAACTGATTGAGCTCACCACAAGCTTCTTAAAACAATAACAAGCTAATTTATTTATATAACTAATAAGTCTGATAACTGTTAAGTACACTCATACAACCAATAGGAACCCATAGTTAATTAGTATTAATCACACTGATTGACTAGCGGTTCTTTGTGGAAAGGGGTAACAACAGGTATATCAACTTACGTCATTAATTAATATAACCTTAATCAACACTGTTCATTCCCTCCTTTAGTTTTCGATTATATATTTCGGCAGCATAAGAACGATGGCGACAGAGGCTAGCTCACCAATGTCCATGGCTGACGCGCTTAACAGCAGCCCTGCACCAAAGTTCTTTCCTGCAGCAAAAAGGGGAGAGGAACAGACTCACGTCGTACTGGTGAGGCCACTGGAAGGCAAGTCCTTTCAAGGAGCCAAACTTACGGCAGTGGGGAAGGAACTTAAGAGTAAGTTGGGTATTACTAGCATACCCGACTTAAAGATAACTGTTTCAGGACAACTTAGACTTGCCTTAAAAAGTAGGTCTGAGATGGATCTGGCGCTAGCTCAGAACGCACTTCTCGGTATGACCGTGACGGTGTCCGAACCGATCACCTTGTCTATTGATAAGGTGGTTGTTCATGGGATACCGGCCGAATATACCGGGGAGGAAATTCTGGAAGATTTGACAGAGAGGGGGTACCAAGCTACCGAGGTATACCGGTTTAATGTGGCCCAGGGGAAGGATCAGGGAAGCGTCGCCCTGTCCTTCAAGAAAGGTTCCGCACCTGAGGCCCTTAAAATCGTGTACCTCAACCGCCGTACCCACCCCTATGTTCAGAGAGTGAGACAGTGTACCAAATGCCAGAAACTGGGACATACGGTTAAGTACTGTAAAGGAAAAGCCATACGCGCCCAATGCGGAGGAGAACACGCGGTGGCTGAGTGTAGGGTGGGTAGTAAAATTAACTGCTCAAACTGCAAGGGCAGCCACGCAGCCAACTCCCCGCAATGCCCAAGAATTCTAGCGACCAAAGCAGCTCTACGCCTGCAAAGCAAAGACAAACTTACCTTTAGGGAGGCAACCCAACAAGTAAAAAACAAGGAGAGGGAAGCAAAAGTAGTCAGAGAACCGGTGGTGGAACCAAAGCAAGCTCCAGCACCAACTCTCTTGACATCCGATGTAACCCCCACCCCTAAAGGTAAAGACAAGAAGAAGAAAGAGAAGAACATATCAACCAAACCTGCAGAGGTCAAACAGAAGACACCCAAGAAAAAAAAAGAGGAACCGAAAACGAAGAGTCATGAAGAACACTTCATTCCTAAATTTAAAACGGAAAGTGGCTTCATGAACTTCATGATCGAGTTCCTCAGGGTGGCCGTATCCAATGAGGACCAAACTACCAAGATGGAAAGCTTACTCGGCAAAGTAAGGACACACATGGTCAACGCCGATGTCCTGTGTGTCATGATTAACTCAATCAACATAGTAAAAAAAAGATCAAGAGAAGAAGACGACGACGAAGAAACCACAAAAAGTGATCAAACGGCAAACCTCGCACTCCGTAGAAGGATATCTCATGTTCGTTACTACAGCACTGGCGATATGCCCAGTTGCTTGCCGGTTTTAACACCAAAGACGAACACTAATGAGGTACCTCCTATGGAATGTGAAACGCCAATTGAACAATAAAAAGACAATACATAGAGGCATCCATCCGGACAGTCATCATGGCGGGCCAGGTTAAAGTTCTACAACTTAATGTTAATGGACTGGCCCCCAGATGCGCTGAGCTGAGAAAATACATCACACGCAACCCCAGGGATGTAATTTGCCTCCAAGAAACCAAGTTACTACCAACCTCGAAAGACATCTACATACCCGGATACACTTGTGAGAGAAGGGACAGACCAGGAAGTACGACACGTGGCGGCGGCATTGTCATCTATATCCGTGATAACCTAAATTATATTTCTGTTTCACTGGACGTAGAAGGACCTCTAGAAGCAATGGGCATAGCCATCACATTGAGCAATAATACTAATTTGACAATAGTGAATGTCTATGTACCCCCAGATGTCACGAAAAAACCAGTTGACTTCCAGTCACTTCTCGATCAACTTCCACAGGGCGAATCATTGTTTTGCGGGGATTTCAACGCAAAACACGTCCTGTGGGGGTCGCCGAGGAATGACTGCCGGGGGACTAGCCTATGCTCAATAATAGAAGCAACCGACTTATGCATGCTGAACGATGAGAGCCCTACTTTTGTTGGAGGAAATGCCCCACCTTCGCACCTAGATCTCACGTTCTGTACGCTTGGTCTGGCAAACCGCTGCGACTGGCAAGTACACGAAGACGAAACACTTGGCAGTGACCATCTCCTGATAGAATTCTTCATTCAGGCCGAAGCAACCAGGGTAGTCTATAACGGGAGACCCAATTGGATTATGAAACAAGCTGATTGGGTTAAATTCCGTGTAGGCTGCCTTGAGTGGAAGGAAGAAAGTATCATCGATACCAACAGCGACGTGTACGCTACCAACATTACGAGCTCTATTATAGGTGCTGCTAACGACTCCATTCCAAAGACTTCTGGCGGGAAACTAAGGACTAGAAAACCATGGTGGTCACCGGAATGTCAGAAGGCGGTCAACGACAGAAGGAAGGCCCTCCGCCTACGAAAACGCCACTACAATGAAGCCAACCACCAAAATTACCTTAAGTTGAAATACGCTGCAAGAGACACCATAAAAAAGGCACAAAGTGGGCACTGGATGACATTCTGTAATGCGTTGAATAAAAACACGCAAACGGGTGCCGTCTGGAAGAAGCTGAACGCCATGAACGGGAAACGCAGATCATTCAACATACCAAACCTTGAAGATGGAGATAAGTATGTTACGAACGGCAAGGAAAAGGTAGATCTACTAGCAAAAACTTTTGCTGACGCAAGCAGAGACGAAAACCAATCACCAGAGTTTCTGAAGAGGAAGGAAATCTTTTACTCGCAGCACCCTTCATTAGTAATTGAATCTAATGAAGTGGCTGAACCAATCAACCTACCCTTCTCTGAGGGAGAGTTAAATAAGGCTCTTTCCCTCAAGAAGGATAGTGCGGCTGGTGAGGACAAAGTAAAGTACTCCATGCTCAAACATCTACCAAGAAACGCCAAGACGATACTACTAAACTTCTTCAACACATCCTGGCTGTCAGGAGAGGTACCTAAAGAATGGCGAAAAGCAAACGTCATACCTCTACTGAAAGCTGGGAAAGAGAAGAACAAGGTAGAGTCACATCGACCAGTAAGTTTGACATCCACACTATGCAAAACATTGGAAACAATGGTTAATATCCGATTACAGTTCTATCTGGAGAGCAACCGATTGATCGACGAAAATCAAAGTGGGTTCAGGAAAGGACGATCAACAATGGACCACTTGGTTAGACTACAGCAAGTCATGTCGCAGGCCCTTCTCTCGGGAAACCTGTTATGTGCCGTGTTCGTAGATCTGACCAAGGCTTTCGATTTAGTTTGGTTAGACGGGCTGCTCTTCAAGTTAGGACGTATCGGTATAACGGGCATAATGTTTCGGTGGATTAAAAGCTTTCTGAGCGATAGAAGGATACAGGTGAATGTTGGCAGATTCCTGAGTGCCGAGCAAACATTAGAAAATGGCACGCCTCAGGGGTCTGTTATCAGTCCCACTCTCTTCAACATCATGATCAATGACATTCACAAATCGTCCTACCTCGATTCTAAAACTAACTTGGCTCAATTTGCCGATGACAGTACCATATGGAGAAATGGGACGAGCTTCTGTGACCTACAAAAGAATATGCAAAGAGCCTTAGACAAATTCATGACATGGGCAAACGACTGGGGATTTAAAGTCTCGGAGAAGAAAACAGTCGGCATGCTTGTGAGCAGGGATAGAGGGATAAACAGAATGACTCTGTGTATGAACGGGAAAACCATCGAGTTCAAAGACCAAACCAAGTTCCTTGGTGTAATCTTTGACCGACGGTTGACCTGGAAACCGCACATCGACTGGACTGTAGATAGATGCTCCAAAATCCTAAACTTAATGAGAAAATTAACGGGCAGTACGTGGGGCGCCAATAGAGTTACACTAATGATGGTATATCGTGCTCTAATACGTTCTGTATTAGACTACGGCTCTTTGGCCTTTATGAACTGCGCGCCAACACTCTTAAGCAAGCTTGACACCATCCAATACAAAGCTCTGTGCATTGCGACTGGCGTAGGGCTCGGGACTAGGCGAGAGGCACTACTACAAGAAGTCGGGGAGTTGCCCCTATCCCTAAGAAGAAAAGAACTGGCGACAAGGTATTGGGTCAAGATATCACAACTAGGTGAAAGATCCCCAACATTTCTCAGTCTACAAAAGACAAAATATGTAAGAGATCCCAAAAAGAAAACCTTCAGCCAGGGTATCAGAGAAACGATCAAGGAACTACGACTGGGGGAGCTCGTGATAAATAAACACGACCCCCCAGTTGTCGCCCCCTGGACGCTCCCTATACCACTGGTCAATCTAGATCTACTACAGAAAACCGACAAGAAAAATAACCCCAGTGCTGCACGTGCTTACTCTCTAGAACATTTGGAAGACAACTGGCCGTCTGATGACTGGGACCATGTGTACACGGATGGCTCACGCAATCCTGAAAGGGGTACCAGCTCGTTTGGAATATACCTGCCAAACGGGGAACAGGGAATAAGCAGGAAACTGCCCAATAACTGTTCGGTGTACACTGCAGAGCTTGTTGCCATTCGTGACGCTATTTCATGGATCTCCCATCAAAAGACCGGCAAGTTCGTCATTCCAAGCGATTCTCTGAGCAGTCTGATTTCAATCCAAAATGACAACTCGGAATCAAGACCAGAAGTCATTTTGGAAATCAGGCAGCTATATCAGAGGGTCCTAGAGAAGGGAAGCAAATTAGAGCTCGTGTGGATTCCATCACATGTCAACATTAAAGGAAACGAGGAGGCAGATCGACTCGCCAGCGAGGGTCTCAAGGACACAGCTACACGCCGCCTCATAGACTACAGCACCACGGAAATCTACAGTATGGTCAAAAGACAGGTCAATTCAATCTGGGAATTAAATCTCGTTGAACTTGACACATACAGATTCCGACTGGATGACGAGATCTACACCAAGACAGCAACCAATCACCCTAGACGAGATATATGCAGACTCATATCGAAACTAAGGGTGAAAGAGAGGCTGCGAGACTACAAACACCAAGTCATCGTCTGTGAGTGCGGAGAAGAGTGTACCACCAACCATGTCCTGGTAGACTGCGAGATTTACAAGGAAGAGAGACGGGACTTAGTGAGAATGATGGAGACCAATAACATACCATTCAACACTAAGAACCTACTCTTCCCTAGACCAGATCTGAAGCTACAAATCTTCGAAGAAGTCCACACCCTAATGGACACAGTTGGACTAAGTAAATTAGTGAAATAAGAAAGGGTCACGGCTAGATAAATTCTCCATACAACGTAGGATGGTTGAGTAAAAACGTCCTCACGAAGGAAGCCCAACCATCCTATACATTTATTTTAATTTATTCATTTTACTTTATCTTTATACTTTACTTTTACTTAAATTTATTTTATATTTATTTATTACCTTCAATTTATTTTTTATTTTTTCTACTTTTTTATCTCAACTTATTTTTTTTGTATACGACGTAGGGTGGGGAAGTAAAAACGTCCTCTCGAAGGAAGCCCAACCACTCTACAACTTTATTTTAATTAATTCATTTTACCTTATCTTTACTTTACTTTACTTTATTTTATTTTATTTTATTTTATTTTATTTTATTTTATTTTATTTTATTTTATTTTATTTTATTTTATTTTATTTTATTTTATTTTATTTTATTTTATTTTATTTTATTTTATTTTATTTTATTTTATTTTATTTTATTTTATTTTATTTTATTTTATTTTATTTTATTTTATTTTATTTTATTTTATTTTATTTTATTTTATTTTATTTTATTTTATTTTATTTTATTTTATTTTATTTTATTTTATTTTTATTTATTACCTTTAAATTAATTAACTAATAAATTTTAATTAATTCATTTTACTTTATCTTTACTTTATCTTTACTTTACTTTTACTTTAATTTACTTTATTTTATTACCTTTAATTTATTTTGACTACAACTTTATTATACTCTCTTTATTTATTTAATTTTATATTAGTTTAATTTACTACTAACATCTACTAAACTGGCGGGATAGTGGAGTAAGAGGGAGTCATGATCAGATGGGCTCTGCATCTAAACACTATTCTGCCAAAACAAATACCAGTGGGATAGTGGAGTAAGGGGAGACCACGAGAAGACAGGTCTGGCACCTAAAAACACAAATCCCACAAAGAAGACATCTACCAATCCAGAAACAGAAGAGATCATCTACCAACGATGTGTTTTTATTAAATAAAGGGAAGAACTTCCCACTAAAACCTAATCCATGGCCTAAGGCCAAAATGGAAAGATTGCAAAATCATATTCTAAAAATCAGGAAGCAGCTTCGGCTCTCCTATGTCTTGTCTGTGATATCACTTAAGTGGAAGCAGACGTTAAACACCAAAAGAAGAAGAAGATTCTTTCTGTCATTCATATAATATCCAAAATACGGCACTACGTTGGTCCTTGAGGCGATCGAATTAAAAATAATTCCAGCTAATTTAATAATACTATAAATAGTATAGAGTTATGCAATATGCAAATACGGTTGCTTATACGTGCTGTTATCCAATAGCTACTGTAAATTTTCCCGCGTTGAGACCGTCTTTAACCAATGAACAATTATCGTTGTTTGATGCGCGTAGTAATGTACTTCAGCCATCATGGATATTATATGAATGACAGAAAGAATAAAACGATAACGAAATCGAAGTTGTATCAGTGAATATGCAAATACCGGTACGGTTATTTATATTGTGTGCCGTTAGCCAATAGCTGCTGTAAAATTTCCCGCGTGTAGACCGTCTTTTTCCAATGAACATTTATCGTTGTTTGATGCGCGTACAGCCATCATGGATATTATATGAATGACAGAAAGAATAAAACGATAACGAAGTTCTATCAGTGAATATGCAAGTACGGTTATTTATAATGTGTGCCGTTAGCCAATAGCTGCTGTAAAATTTCCCGCGTGTAGACAGTCTTAAACCAATGAACAATTATCGTTGTTTGATGCGCGTACAGCCATCATGGATATTATATGAATGACAGAAAGAATAAAACGACGACGCAGTTGTATCAGTAAATATTTTTAAAATCTTTTTTTCTATAAATTGTAACCACATAAATCGTAACCACATATACGGCTCTCGGTAAAGTAGTAATTTGGAGTAAAATCTAAATGTCTTGTGTTATTAAACACTGTTCATTTCTCGACAACGTACGAGAAATTAGATCTTGTATAAAAACTAAACACCTTCCAAAAGTAGACGATCGGTGTCAAAACTAGAACGTTTTTCTAAATCTACACGGTAGCACAAACTAGACGGTTTTTGAAGAATCTTGACGGTATTTAACACATTCTTGACGTGTATTAGATTCTAGATGATAATGGTAGTTTATTACCTTTTTTCGTAAAAACTTGTAGATTCCCGGTCCCTAATTAGCAGTGCGAGGAAACCGGAGTGCCCGAATGTAACCCACGAGGTTGAGAAGGCACCTTATCTCCATGCCACATACAATCGCGCCAGGGCTATAAACCCCAGCCTCAAGCCAGAGGTGATCGGCCACTTAGAGGTCGAAGCCCACTAGGCCATCCAAACCCCGCTTATGGTCGGAACAAATATGATAAAAACTATATTCATGGGCTCAACAAATATTTTACTCTTACTTAGAGTCATGTTTCTAAGCAAAAGTTTCCACGATATCTGAGCATGCACTACCACTGACGCTTCGGAATGGCATTAAAATACTGAAGGATTCTTTTGCCCCATGTCTGGAAAACGATGACATTCTACCAATCTAGCTAAAATATAGATCTTTAATACGTTGTGTTTTGTAATACAAAATAATGTTTAATATTTCTATTCTATTTACTCATTGTTACTCGCTCAGAAAGCAATTCAGTCCCCTGTTATTTCGGGACTAACACATGCAGTGGGAAGGCACAAGAGCAAACCCACGAGGTTTAACAGGCAACCTGGGACAACCGAGGATTCAAAACCACGCCTGTTGACTCAATGACAAACTTAACAACACAATGCGCTGACCGTTCGGCCATCCAACCCCGCTGCTAAATATATGGAACATTCGCCTGTACATTTATTTATGTAGGTCAATCTGTTAAAAGCAAAAACCTATCAATATACGGCGACTTTTTACGATGCGGAGTCCTGAAACTTTAAAAGCTATTTCTGTTTAAATGTCGAGAAGCTTTTAAATGTCTGTAGACGTCTATAAACTAGTGTAATAAAACTTGTTAGTATTCGTTTGTTTGTGACTTGCAGCCATTAATTTGTTAAAAGGTTTCTTCAACTTTAATCTATGTACATTGTTTAAGTTCTAGTGTGTCATATAGCGCTGCTATCGGAGTCACTCAACAACTACAATATTGGAAAGACAGATCTCTGACAGGAATATAAAGAACCCGTGTTTCCCCTCTGTATATAATTTATAAAATCCAGATGCGTTGTTTTTAGCAATAAAAAATAACTCAATAACTCACAATAATAGAAATTTAAATTCAGTTGCAATATGAATGAGTGTAGGAATAATAATATTTCTTTATGAAATATGAAGGAGGATAGAGGGAAACATATACCCTTTCGTTGGTGAGGGGGTTTGATGGTAGAAGGTAGTTTAACATCTGGCCGTTGAAAGTTTACTTCACAATTCCCGAACTATTAAATTCAGTTTGTCGACTAAGCGGAAGTCATATACATCTTGAAGCATCCTGACTATAAGATACGAGGGGGTTTCTCGTTTGTATATCTTTAATTAAGACTCAAAAGTAAAACGACGCCTTCAATGTCATTTTTTTACAAAACGCCGGGTGACGGTTCTATAGAAAATCTGGTGAAGGGAAGCCTCGATGTTCCAGAGCTTCATTGATCTTGACAATACAAATATATGGTTATTCGTCATATAGGGTTATACGTCATATAGGGTTATACGTCATATAGGGTTATACTTCATATAGGGTTATTCGTCTCAGCTGACAATACCTATTAACACGATACCCTCACAATTTGTATTTTCCTTTCAGAGATCAGACATTTGGTGTAAATAGACAATTTAAGCAACCCTGGCGTCGGAAGAGAAATAAAGATGCCATGTTTTAGATTTATCCCCGGTTTATCATCTCGTGTAACTCGAAGATGAATAATTTGAATAATTTAAGTTGACGTATTTGGAATAATTTGAATAATTCGAGTTGACGTATCTTGAGTAATTTGAATAATCATATCTGATGTTTCGTTGTTTGAGAAACCAATTTACAGAATGTTATCTTCCTTTATGAACCGTATCAACATATTGCATTAGCAAGTAATCCCCAAATATTCGTCTGTTCGGGGAAGGGGGGGATCACGGTGGCTAAGTGGATAAGGCGCTGGTTCGCTAGCCTGGAGGTTGAGTGTTCGATCCCTGCATTGGCCGAGAAATTTCATCTCGATTATTCGGCGTTATTTCCCCTTGTCAGTGATGCAGAAGGGGGCCTGACAGGGACAGCTGCCTAGTCGTTCGGATGGGACGAAAAACCGAGGTCCCGTGTACAAATTAGAGTGCACGTAAAAGATCCCTTGGCAGTTGGAATTCGATATAAGAGTAGGCCGTAGCCCCGCTGCCCGAGCAAAATTTTTCTCATAGCACACTGTATGACGTATGCCCGTCTTCCATTAGCCCAGGTTAGGTGCTTAAGGGTAGGACGTTAAACCCCTTTTCATTCACTCATTCATTGTTCGGGGAAGCCACAATGGCTAAGTGGGTAAGACGCTGGCTCACTAGCCTGTAGGTCGCGTGGTCAATCCCAAAGAATCAGACAAAAATTGGCCGAGATATAGGAGTTTTAAGTTTTGCATTTTAGTAATTCGGGGAAATGCAACTTTTGACAAAAATAGTCTTGAAGACAATCAATATAAACTCCTTAGCAACATACATCCATTAAAACTCCAACATCTCTGCCAATTTTTGTCCGATTCTTAGAATTCAGGTACCAATAAAAAGAGGTTTGTATACTCTTTCATTTGAAACCATTATCTCCATTTCTTCAATTTGACCCAATTGTACTGTTTTGTACTGGACTAACGTTTGGTTAGACATTGTAATTTCACTTATCGATATATCGATGATGTTCTATCACTGAATAATTCAAAATTCAGTGATTATATAGAATTCATATATCCTGATGAGCTCGAAATTAAAAACACTACTGACAGTGACAATTACGCTTCCTACTTGGATCTGCGTCTCGATTTTGACAATTGCTATAAACTCAGTGTTAAACTGTACGATAAACGTGACGACTTTGACTTTCCTATTGTTAACTTTCCATTTATTAGTAGTAACATTCCAATATCACCAGCTTATGGAGTGTTTGTGTCTCAGCTAATTCGTTACGCGAGAGCTTGTTCGTTCTATTCTGATTTTTTAAGTAGATCGAGGCATTTGTCATCTAAGCTTCAACTACAGGGATACTTACGAACTAAACTTATTAAAACCTTTAAAAAGTTTTATGACCGTCATATTGATTTGATTGGTAAATATGACATGTCTCTTTTGACTATAATATTTGACATATTTCATTGACGGATATACTATATCCCTGATAATATAGATCTACTACGTTGTTAACACTGTTCATCACGTGTATTTTGCATACCTATAGTTCATTGGCCAATCACGCTATTTTACCGAGATTTCGCTTAATAGATTGGATGCAGCTATGGCGGGTGTGGCATGCCAGCAGGGTAAGCTTACTCTTCCGGACACCTGTTACCACTGTTTGTCGTGTATTTTGTACACGGTGAACAGTCCATATGCTGATTACACTATTTTGCCATATTACACTATTTTGCCTATACCGTTTTTTAGGACTTCGAATTTTGTCTGATGGTTTGGATTGTTCGTACTTGGTTTTATTTTATCAAAATAATCAGTGGGTGGTAATATCGTATATATATCAAGCTAATCAATAGGTGGTAATATCGTATATTATATCAAAATAATCAATAAGTGGTAATATCGTATATATATCAGGTGGTAATATCGTATATATATATCAAAATAATCAGCTTCGGTACGGAATATTCCCGATACAATTTAAAAGTCGTCTGACATGTTTTCATCTCTATGGCGGCTTATCTATTGGAATAGATCACATTTCTATGGCGGCTTATCTATTGGAATAAATCACATTTCGTACAATCTGCCATAAAGTTTGTTGAAGCACTGACATATTTCTTGTTAAATTGGTTTTATTTATTTTTTTTGTCCGAGTAAAATTAATGATCCTAGGATGTTTCCTATTCGTATCGTTTTTATATCCCTCCTGAATAAATAACTTGACATTTTGAATTTCTTTACGTCATTCAGCACTAGGGGTTTTAATCAGAGAATATATTCATACCTTTCAAATAAAATATATTTTATAATACGTCATTCAAATAAACCGACTGTTGTCACCAGATTGGTTGTAGGCGAGGGAGACCAGCGTGGGTCAAAACAAACTCCCGCCAGATTGGGTGTAGGCGAAGGAGAGGAGTATGGTACAAAACAAATTCCCACCAGATTGGGTGTAGGCGAGGGAGAGGAGTAAAGTACAAAACAACTTCCCGCCAGATTGGCTGTAGGCGAGAAAGGACAATGTGGTGTTGTGCAAATGACCGTTAGCCTTTTTTAAAAACAATATTTTATTCAGATATTTAAAGTGAATTTGTTAGCTTGACTACAGGCGTGGATAAGCAGTGTTGCGCAAAGCAGTCCCCGTCAACTTGGGTTTCGCCGAGGAAGACCAATGCGGAACAACGCATATTCCCCTCAAGTTGGGAGTGAATATACCTTGCGATGACAATTCACATCCCGTAGAAGGTCTATAACTCATAGAAAGGAAAAACGTTTTCTTTAATCTGGTTCAAAAGCAGCAAATCGTCAAATCTAGAAGGAAGTATAAACGGCCAGTGCCACCACCTTCCTTTTGATTTCATGTCGACATCTTCTTTTGTTTAAGATCTACTGGGCGACGACGCAATCTACAGAGATATTGTGAAAAAGATGGCTGCTGGAGGTTTAATGACAGGGGAATTGTTTACACAAGACTAGTATGGAAGCAATGGTACATAAGACTAGTATGGAAGCAATGGTACATAAGACTAGTATGGAAGCAATGGTACATAAGACTAGTATGGAAGCAATGGTACCTTTTACTCCTTTTACATACCATTGACAATAAATAGGAAATAATTTTACCTATATAAACTTCAAACACCTGTATTTATTATTCTAATGTTCTAGAATTTAATTTGCAGAATGAAAAAAAGTTAATGTTTTTGGCTTCCTGGTCCCTAGTTCACTGACCTCACGATTGCATCTGACCTAATTTCTTTCTGGTAAATTTAAATAAGAAAATAATTATCGGTCTTCTTGGTCATCGAAGCTTTCAGACTGAATGTAAAAAGATGTAGTCATGTGTTGTTCTACAAGACGCCTGGAGGAACAGTTCTATAGAAAATAGATGATCGCTAACCGTGTACGTCATTGATCTTGAATTAACCGTCTACGGTTATTTGTCTTAACTGACATCTTCTTACCATAGAATCCCAACATGATTTGTATTTTTCATTCGAATACCAGACATTTTGTGCAAATAGGAAACATGAACTCTGGCGTCAGGAGAAATTCATAGCTGTCACGTTTCTAGAAGAGCCTCTCCTTCAATTAGATTAGTAGATCTATATTTCTTGGTTGGTTTTGTAGCGAACCCAAAGGCTTATTATTAACAACCCCTTTCCATTAACATAAAATAGAGGTTACCCGAATCCTGTTCGGTAGACGAGGACAACGTCTCCGCCAAAAGGTAACGATTCCCTGAACAGAACAACACAGAAATTTGGACAAGACACTTTAGTACGAATCACAAAATGAAAGATGAAACGAAACAGATAAAACGTGTAATGAAGATCTGCCATAGTAGTTTGATCAAATTACAAATTGTACTTTCTTGGTTGGTTTTAAATCTTTAAACATCCTTTGATGTGTTGCTGCCTTGGTTATATTCTCCTCTTGTCAGTTCGAAAAAATTACAAATTGTATTTTCTTGGTTTGTTTGAAATCTTTAAACATACATTCATTTTTTTTGGTGTGTTGCTGCCTTGGTTATATTCTCCTCTTGTCAAGAAGAAGTTTAACGACTTAAAGATATTGATGACTTAAAGATACATTATGCAAAAGCTAAATCTGCCTATTGCAGATCTTTCGTTGGGGCTAAAATGATACCTACATATTTAATTAGACATAAATTAACTTACCCAGACCATAATCGACTCTCGATGTCACCGCTAGTCTGCGATATTTAATGGATTTGAATGGATTTGCTGCTCAACACTTACTGATGATTTAATCCAAAAAGGTCTAATCTGGACTATGTGTTTTTTTAATGTACCGACTTGAGTAATGATGATCGAGGCTAGGCGTAAAATTCAAAATCTAAAATGTCGGTTCTGACTGGATAAATTTGACTGAAAATTTCAGCAAATTCCGTTTACAGTATTTAGTTTTTAACTATTATAGTAAGAACTGCCAACGCTTTATCTAATCACCTATAATGTCCCTTTAACTACCCTGTGCAATTTTAAATAACACTTTAGCAAATATATGAAATGAGACTAAACCTTCTTCTCTTAGAAGGGGTGTATCTTTTACCTGTTTTTGGTTCAACTGGGAGACGAGTATACACCATGCAGTGACCTATGAGGGGCATTTTTACCGGAGGCTACCACCCACGCTTATTTCAAATTACAACTGTCAAGGGTTATTTTACGTACACTCCCAACGAGTTGACGGAACATCGACCTTTCGTCCAATCTCAAGGACTAGTGGCTGGTAATGGCCAGATCACCCACCCTGCTCCACTGCCAGGCAGAAATCATCCTACCCGTTATTGCCTGAGTATAATTTTAGCAATCGCATTATTATGAAAATTAAGCATATTTTGATGATAAGAATGGGAGCTGTTGAAAGGAACGAAAACCAAGATCGCGTGTACACATTGGCGTGCAAGTAATAGATCCTTGACAGTTTGAATTCGATATAAGAGTAGGCTGTAGTGCCACTGTTCGGGCTAAATTTCGCTCATAGCACACTGCATTTTTTATGTCCGTCTTCATTAGCCCCATCGGAGCAGAACAGCAGGTCGTTAACCCTGACTTCATTTTGTTCTGTTTTTTGTGAACACCATGTCAGAATAACATCCTTCTCTTCTCATCATCTAAACACGTGGTTGATATAATAATGAGATATGGGAGTCCCCGTAGATTTCTCAAATTGTCTATTAGATATTTTTTTTACCGGGATGTCTGGAAACGTTGTTAAAATAAATTGATAGTTATATGGAAATGTGTTTTCCGTTACAATAGGTTTCACGCGGAACAATTTCCAAGAGAATCCTTTTAGATGTGTCGGTTATACATTGTTGTTGGAAACCCTAACAAATAACATTTCCCATAAACATGGATTTAATAATTTGGTGCAACATATATGAGAAGCGCTGCTCATTTTACCACCCATATTCCAGTCCTAAAACTGTTTTTACACGAAATGCTTATTAAATCTTAGCTAGCTCCTGGACTATAACCAAGAAGTTATAATCCTGGCTGAATCCCCTGTAGTGTTTTTTATTATCAATACATTAACATACGATTTTGTTTCGTTATGGCATTCATATACTTGACAAAATGGACAAAGATTAATTTTTGTCGAACACTAAATGGAGATTTATTGTTGTTAACATTTGTTGAGCACACCAATCAGAAAACAATTTCATGAAAAAAAAAATCTAAATAATTTGCTTTCTAAGGATTTCATATTCGTCGTAAAATGGAGAGTGATTAATTTTGTATCAAACAATAAATGGACGTATCTTTGTTAAAACCACCAATCAGAAAATATTACTAGATAAAAAAAAGCCGAGAAGATGTTTTCAAAACATGTATTTTTTTCACAATATAAGACTTCTTTCATTCTATGGCATTCATATATGAAACGAGATGGGTTGTCGAGAAATAAGCCAAGTAATTATATTGAGAAAAGATGTATTTTCTTTACAATATAAGTTTTTTTACATTCTATAACATTCATATACTTTGTAATACGGAACGAGATTTGTTGTTGAAAATTAAACCAAGTAATGGTATTGAGAACAAATGCGTTTTTTCACAATAGAAGATATTCAATGCAATTTTATACCCTTGTGACATAGAAAGAGATTTTCTTTAGTAAAATGAATGGGCGGATCGGTATTTTTTGTTTAATATTTAATCTGACCAATCAGAAATAACAGAAAGATGAAACAAAATTTAAAAAACCCACAGGTTTATGTATTTGGTAATTACCAGTAAAGTAGACTGTGATTTTTGTTAAAGTATGATTTGCTCCGACTGGGCATTCGCCATATGAAGAATAGCGGCTAAACGGCCTACGTTTGTTTCGAATTCTACATGTACATGGGATATTTCGTCCCGTACGAACGACTAGACAACTATCCTTGTCGGGCCACCCATTCTACACCACTGACAAGGGGAAACCACCCCGACAAATCCCAATGAAATCTCTGGTCAACACCGGGATCGAAGCCGTAACCTCCAGACTAGCCAGTGTCTTGCTCACTTAGCCGCCTTAGCTCCTGTGTTTTGTTATACATAATCGAAATGACCCTTATTAACAACCATCGTACAATGGCCGGTATACACATGATAAAATCCTTATTCAATAATTTCTTGAACGTAGATGTCTGTGGCCGTGGTAGGCGAAACCACGAGGTTACACAAGTTACTTTATCACGCGCATGCGTGGATAAAAAGCCCCACCCTAACAGCCTCCATGACAGATCCTCGACTCGACAAATTTGTTTCTAAGCAAGGTTTTCTAAAACTGCACATGCGCTACCACTGACGACTTGGAATGGGGTTAACACCACATTTTATTGGCGTGCACGTAAAAGATCCTTTGGCCGTAGGAATTAGAAATAAGGGTAGGCCGTAGCGCACTGTAGGTTGTATTCGAGTCTTCATTAGTCCAATCCGGGTAGAACAATAGGTCATTAAACGCCATTTCATTTCATGTCATTTGTTTTCAGTTTAATAAACTTCATTGGAATATTAGAATAAGATCGTTCTCTTATCAACATCATTTCCTATTTTAAAGTTTGATAAAAATAAAAATCATTGTTGAAATTATGGAAACACAAAGAAGTTCATTTATTTTGTAATACATGCATATTATTCAGTCGGATCCTCTGTGGTCCCTATTACCATTGTATTACCCCTATTAGACACGTACAATGTTTATTGTCATCCCCAAGTCTTCATAAAACACTTCAATTATTTTATACTTAAACCAGACGCCTCGTTTATCGTTACATTAACTAGAATTATACCAATACTTATTGTAGTGGGGTTCCGTCAAACCATCTCCACCATATTTATTGTAGTGGGGTTCCATAAAACAATATCCACCATATTTATTGTGGTGGGGTTCCGTCAAACCATCTCCACCATACTTATTGTAGTGGGGTTCCGCCATTTTACAGACTTGATTAAGGCTGACAGTAATAGAAGAAGGTTATAACGACTGGTTTCAGTCAGACAATCTTAACTTGACTTCTTTCTTAAAGGGGCTATAACACTCTTGCTGGTTTGACCCCTTCCTTAAAGGGACAATAACACTCTTGCTGATTTGACTTCTTCCTTAAAGGGACAGTAACTCTCTTGCTGGTTTGACCCCTTCCTTAAAGTAACAATAACACTCGTTCTGAACTTGACTTCTTTCTTAAAGGGACAATCACACTCTTGCTGGTTTGACCCCTTCCTTAAAGGGACAATAACCGAGTCCCGAGAGACGGAAATAACCGAGTCTCGTATTATAAATTAAGGGAGTCAACGGTTGATATAAATAGTTTTAAATACAGTCTGTTGGTGTCTTTAAGAACCATTTTCCCTCGCACCCATTCATCTAGGTATTTCTTAACAATTTCAATATATATATTTATCCATTGATGAATGAACCGTCATATTTAAAAGCCTGGTTAATGTATCTTTATGTCTGGTCAATTTGTCTTTATATGGTTGACTTCCTGTCACTGTCTCCGTCTGAAACGGAATTTAACCACAGGAAACACAAGACAAATATTTTAAGACGACGTATCGTTATTGATGGGTCTCTCTAAGAAACGAAAAAATGATAAACAGACCATATGTAGTTTAATTATAACGGGCGTAGGGGGGGGGGGGGGCTAGTGGTTTAACACGTACGTGTAAAATCATAAAATATGTTATTGTGTCAAATGGGGTGGTTTTGATTCCCGGTTTATATGTGACAAGGGTTAGAGTCGTCTGTCCACCTTCGTGGGTTTTCTCTGGGTCCTGGTCTTCCGGTTTCCCCATTGCTAAAGATCCCTACGCGTAAGCGAATATTTATCAAAATAAAATTTAACCATATCAGTTGTGCAGAACGGAGGACATGGCACGCACAGCTGTCTAGTCGTTCAGGTGGGGAGAAAAACGAGGCCCGGTATACACATTGATGTGCACGTATAAATATTTCTCTTGGCAGTTCGAATTCGATATAAGAATAGGCCATTTCCCTCATCGCACACAGTATGGTGTATGTCCGTCTTCATTAGCCCAGCCAGGAGCAGAACAGTAGGACGTTACACCCCATTTCATTTCTTTTCATTTCACTCTCTCTTGTATTCCATAGAATTGCGAGCCGTGTATTTCTAGTCAAAGTGTTAAATTCAAAGAAACAAGTTAAGGTCGTGTACTGGAGTGTTCATAAACATTGAATTAAATATGTTTAAAGACCGAACTCTTTGAATGTCAGGAATCAATCCGGGTCATCAATCAATCGATCTAATTAAAAATCACACAAAAAGATTAATCAAAATAAACCGACAGAAAAAAAGATAAAAAGAATCCCGACATGGAGAAATACGTGAGTCACGTGAGAACATACCACAAAACGTGTTGGAGGAACTTCTTTTCTGGCGACACCCAACAATAGCGGCCATATTGAATCGGTGAAGCAGCAAATTGAATTCCGTCGATTGATGGTCTCGATCAAGAGACGTTTGATGTTTAATTCCGTCAATTAAGAATGGTGGATGATGGCTGAGTTGTTATCGATATAAAACCATATCGATCTCTGATCAACTTAATCAAGATGAACAATACGAGTTAATGAACCTGGTCCGGTAGATAATACGTCACAATTAATTCTCTTTCCGGTATAACATGTACACCCGACGATATCCTATCTAAGGTATAGGTTCACTGATTGTCTCAACACGAAAACATCTTTGCAAGGGCAATATGTCCCTTTTATCGCCCTCCATTTCGTTTTATTTTTCAAAGAACTTATATTTGTATTGTCAACATGTTTGGTTTTTATAATAATTATACAGTACATTCTATCTGACCTTTCTCAAGATAAAGTTGTAAATGGCTAAAATACACCTCGTTTCGATTTTAAATCTATACCATCTTAAAAAAAAACCTTCTCAATATAAATGGTGAAAAACAAACCGTGTCGATTATAAATCTACCATCTTTAAAAAAAACCCGGTTTCTTATTGCTTTACCGTCTCGTTTTGCTTTACCGTTTCTGTCTTCTGTAATTGTACATTACGAGCACGAGAAAACTTTAATAATAAATTACGTCGATATTTTCCTGTACGAGACTAGTTATTTTCTCTCCTTAAACTCTGTGATCAGAAACCTTTTTTTTGCAAATGAGAGTGAATCTATCTAAATACACGACTTATCCAATTTTTAAAAAAAATAATTTACATCAAAGATCATTAGATGATGAGAGACTTAGCTTCACAACCACGTGGCCATTTCTCGTAAGTAGTTTGTAATATATTCAACAAAAACAGAATGTCACATTGTACAAAAACAGTACAACGTATAAAAACAGTGGCAGAACAATATATATATATATAAAACACATCGACCTCGATCCGACCTCTCAGTGACTGTACATGGACCACGACCCGACATCTCAATGACTGTACATCGACCACGACCCGATCTCTCAGTGATTGTACCTTAACCTCGACCAACTTGTTTAAATTCCCGATAATAGCTGATGACACTCACTACAATTCAATACAAACACGTGGGTTGACCTATTTATCCACAATCATAGCATATTAACAATTAACAAACATACAGGACGCTTAGTATATAGTCTGTTTTGTATTCAATTTCTCTTTATTAATCAATTGCGTCGATCTAAGATAATAATAATACAAATAACATTCACCCATAAATTTATACACTGATAATAACTGATTTTGCCGCAAAATTAATAACCCGAAGCCACCAAGGCCACTGGCTACCTAAGCCAAATTCAATATACCACCAAGGTATTTTCAAGCAAAAGTAAAATCTATTACCGTTTAATGAAACAAGCACATGTCTGTCCACGAAGGCATCCTTTAAAACAATTTCCTGAGCTTTAGCCACAGCATCCGCCAATTTCCGAGCAGCAACAACCGAATCAGCGCGTGTACACAAACGGCCATACTACTCTGCACTCTTTTCTCCAAACTACAATATAAGTCTCATCATCTGTTTTGAATTCTTTACGGACCCCAAAAGAGCCATAATTACGGCACAGCATTGTCGAAAACTGTGTGGTGTCTCCCTCAAATATTCCCAAAATAAAAAGATGGTACTCCAACCTTTCATAAATTACATTATAGTTTACTGGCTTATCAAGAACACGATCTTTCAACGAAACAATGCGGAAAATGTAACCCCCTGTTAAGTTAATTCCATGCAGCCTGTCAAATTCCATAAAATCAACAAGACCTTTTACAGGGCATATCAAATCTTCACCGCATCGCTTTAAAACAAATGAGTCACTGTTAGCCTTATCTCCGCGTAGAGTCTTTCCAAATGTATGCTGAAAAACTAACTCATTAAGCATCTTTACCTCTTGTGCCACTACGACCGCCAAATCGCTAGCACGATACCCTGCACAGAACTGTAACTTCAACCAAGCCCCATCTCTATTCAGTACTTAAAGTTCTCGTATATTCAAATCGTCCCTTTGCAACTCTCTCTGAATAAACTTAGATATGGATCGCCATCTTGTCAAGAGTATCGGCTTTGCCTGTTTAGGGAGTATATATGCGATCTAGCCTATTCACCCTTTACTAATTTCAAATATCCCTTTACGCGATAACAAGCGGCTGGATTACCTATATGCGAAAATTCACCCCAAAATCTTCCAAAACCATAATCCAAATAATTGGGACTAGCTGGTATATAATATTTTCTATGGTTCCAGATGCTAACCGTTTCAGGCACAAGCAGAGCGTTGTGGGATCAACTTTTTAACCCAAGTATGAACATAGTCTTGTCATTTGAATCTTTCCATATCGAAAAACCTACGAATGTCATCAGAAGGCGCGATAGAAAATGACAGAACCCATTTAGCAAACTGAATCTCCTTTTAAATGCCAACGACGACTGTGTCTTATTGCCCAACTGAATCATTCTTTCGTTTATATCATCCCAATCAATCACAATATCAGTCGTATCCTAAAAGCAAACGATTAAGTAAGGGATAAAGGCCGAAAACTGTTTTTACTGTTGACAGAAGGTACAGTTTGTAGCCTTTATCCGTCTAAAATTGTGACCTTTATCTGTCTTAAAACATAGTATCTGCATTAAATAAGCATGCACACATCTCACTACTGGATGTTGTTTTAAGACAGTTGCTACTTTAAGAATGTACACTTTTAAACATTCATGCTTCATTCATTGAATAGTTGATGCTTCAGGTGTCAAGATGTCAGGTTCTAGTAATGATGGAATATTTATTACCCACACAAAGACTTGTGACATAGATGATTATAATTTAGAAACGGATACTGTTCTTAGTGATGCTCTGAATTTGGAGGAAAATTATGTAAAAGAAGCCAAACAGTTACCAAACTTTGATTTGAACTAACTACTCTGATATAAGCGATGTTCAAACACTAAATTTGCCAGAAAATGCCAAGACTTCACCGAGGTTTTCTAAGCCCCTGGACGATCCTGATCTAAAGAATTTGGTTAAAAGTGGTCTTAGTATTAAAACTGAAAAAAAAACTAGATGGACAGTTAATTTGTTTAGTATGTGGAAGAAACACAGAAACAATAATAACTCTGAAGAAAAAGGTTTATTAAATATTTCCAATCAAGAATTGAATGAGACAATTGACCGAATAGCCGAGTTTATTATATGTTGTTATCTCCCGTTCCGGAAATTAACGCTTTTGAGATAATAATAATAATAATACTTCCGGTGAGCAAGTCATCTTTTGTTTACAGTAAACAATGGCGAACAAAGAATCTACCGATGCGTTTAAAACAAATAATTGTAAAGTTCGTGACCTAAGGCGGTTTTTAAGAGATCACGGAGAGTTTGTATCGGGAAATAAAACAGAGTTGATTCAACGAGTGAAAGGAGCTTTACCACTCGGCGTTAAACCGTTAAACAAAATAGCCGAAAACGACGAAGAAATTGCTAATCGACGCAAACATGAAAAATTTATTACACCACTAGGAGAGGATTTACCAGACCCTATGTTACTGAAAAATAACTGGACCAGTTCTGTCGAAGATATTCCGTCCATAAATGAAAAAGACTTGTACAATTATTTGGTATTGAACACCCAGAGAACATTCGACCACGACCAAATGAAAGCAAACCGGGCATTGAAGGCAAAGGTGTTTTTTAAGGATGGGCATGTTCACACCTTACAATATCATCAAATTAGGGATAATTGTAGTCACTGTTTTGTTAAATGTAAAGTAATGCCCTCCATCTCTACACAGAAAGAAAACCAAAAGCCTGATTATGATGTATGGCTTTGTATGTCAAAGATGTCTGGTCAAATCCATTCAGCTGGTTGTAATTGTAACGCAGGGTAAGACATTAATTTTTTAACTTTCAGTATGGCTTGTTCTCTTGTTTGTTGTGTTCTACAATGCTACGACCTGTGATTTCTGATACGGTACCGGACTTGGTGCTGGTATCAACTCCCCCTCCCACTAAAGTATTCTGCATAACTGGTAATTAATATAAGCCAAGGACAGTATTTCGGTATTGTATGGTGGTTGTGAAATGGGTATAATTTAATTTTTTTTAAATGCTGGCTATGCTTAAGCAGGTATTTATGATGAAATAGGCATATTTTTGTTTTAATGTTTTCATAAATATACTTTCAGGGAAGGTGAATCATGCAGCCACATAGCTGGGATGCTATATGGACTTGTTGACTTGTCAGAGAAAAAAAAAGATGGATTAAATTCTTCAACGTCCATAGAATGTTGGTGGATAAAACCATCCCGCAAAAGGAAATTGAGCCCGAAGAAATCACAGGATTTAGCATTCAAAAAACATAAATTTAATGACACCTCTCGCGAATCAGTAAAAAAAATAACGCAGGAAAAGAATGTCAAAACTATAGACTTAAAAAAATTCAGTGAAAAACTTTTTTCTGTTAATAAACATGCTGCATGGCTATATGCAAACAAATTCTCTTTGCCAACGCCCCAGCATGTAATCCAGGTGGACGAAATCCCCAAACTGCACAGTGTACAATATATGTATAGAGACAATGTTAATTTAAGTGATGATATGTGTATCAATAATTTTACAAGTTATTTTAGTAGCTTAAAAGTAAATACTTTTGATTGTAAAGCAATAGAAAGAGAAACACGGGGTCAGTCAAACAACAGTGACTGGCACATAGCTAGACTAGGACGGCTAACAGCATCAAATTTTGGAACTATTTGTAAACGCAAAGTGAGTACACCACCAGAGTGTTTAGTAAAAACTCTCATGAAATATGATGTCGAAGAGTATGATGGCCCAAGTGTTCGTTGGGGACGGTCACATGAGAGAGCAGCTCGCAGAACATACGAAAGTTTTCAGAAAAAAAAACATGAAAATTTTGCATGTAATGAGAGTGGGCTCTGTGTGAACGAACATTATCCACATCTTGGAGCAAGTCCAGATGGACTAGTCTCATGTAAGTGTTGTGGCGAAGGTTTGTTAGAAATCAAATGCCCATTTACATGGAGATTCACGTCCCCATTAGAGGCCAGTAATGACCCTCTTTTTTCATGTTCCATTGAAGATGGTAAACAAATGTTAAAGAGGAGACATGCCTACCATTTTCAAGTTCAGGGACAAATGGCAATATGTCAAAAAAAATATTGTGACTTCTTTGTGTGGACACTGAAGGGATTTTCAATAGAAAGGATTGTATTTAACAGTGAATTCTGGGAAGACTGTGTCCAGAAATTAAACTCATTTTATTTAACTGCAATTATACCCGAATTGTTTTCAGAACGTGTCAAACGTGGATTAAAATTGTACAATGTACCAGCTAAATAAATATCAATGAACCAAACAACTTGCCTTTTATTCAATTTATTGTTTATAATATAAAAGACATAGTGCATACACATGTATATGTTATCTATCGGTAACTAGGGGTGGTTGACAGTTTGACAATTTACTGCACAGTTTCCAAATCTTTGATGTCTGTCCAGCAAGTGTAATGGGTATATTTCCTTGCAAAATTCTAAAGTTTTTCACACGCTCTATGGCCCGTTCAATGTGGATCCTTAAGTTGGCAATTCTACGAGTTTCTTCTACCTCACGCTTAGTTAAACGCTTGTATTTAGTTTTGAAGGGGGGGATAATTATTTCAATTCCTCTTGGGGTTGTCAAGTCTTTTATGAGAAATCCCTTATCAGCCATGATCGCATCCCCTTCTTCAAGAAGATCAAGGATTCCACATTTTTTAGTTAATTGTTTATCACTTATACTGCCAGCCCAAAGATCCGACACAAATGTGATTACACCACGTGGATTTATCCCAATTAGGGTCTTATATGTCATATGGGATTTGTATGAAGAGTACATTAATGACCGGTTTGAAAGAGATTGTGGTGTTTCAGTGTAAACTTCTGTGCAGTCAATAATCACACGGCAATTTGGGTATTTGTCTTTAAATTGTTTTGGCATAGTTAAATTGTTAACTTCTCTTTCTGGCCAATGAAGCAAGAAGTTTAGTTTCACATCCAAATAGTCTATCCATCTTGAAACAATTTTGCTACATGTTGATTTGGATATTTTAAATCGTCCGGCAAGATCTTCTAAAAGCAATCCTAATCGCAGGCGCATCAGAACCAAAAAAAATTCATCAATTGTCCTAAGCGTACGTCGCCTTCCACGGTTTCCATCTGCATATACTGTAAAACATGAAATTATTGCGAGCATGAAATTATTGCGACAATTGCGAGCGAGGCCCTCTCGCAATAATTTCATGTTCGCAATATTTTCGTGAAAATTTGTTAAAATGTCGGCCATATTGAATTATCCCCCCTTCATTACTCTTCACAAGAAAGAGTCCCAATAAGTTAAAATTTGTTAAAATTTCGGCCATATTGAATCATCCCCCAAGAAAGAGTCCCAATAAGTACCAATGTCCTGCGTCGTAAAAGAAAATAAAAATAAAGATTTTAATACCAGTATCATTGAATCTTTCGATGATTTAGTCGGAGTTAACACTTCAATAATCTCACTATTTGCGGCAGTGATATTGTCACGCTCCTCAACAGTGCTTGCATTATCGGGATTTGGCAAGCCGAGAATTTCCTCAGTAAAACAATTCTCGTTTCGTTTCGTTTTAGTTACAAGTTTAAACATCGCCATTTTGATAGTACTAAACAAATGTCGCGTGCCATGTGTTTTATAGTCGTTCGTCAGCTTGGAGTTAATAATCAACGGATCAAATTTAACGATAATTATTTAAAAATCTGTGTTTTATAGTCGTTCGTCAGCTTGGAGTTAATAATCAAGGGATAAAATTTAACAATAATTATTTCAAAATGAATGTTTGATAACAGGTATTTCATTTTCTTTGATCTGTTGAATACAGACTCGAAGCCATAATCCTCAATAGTTGTTTATTTACTGTTACTAATGATCACCAATCAACCGATGTTGATTCGCAATAATTTTTTCCCCACTATAGAAATTCGCAATAATTACATTTCGCAATTATGTTTCACCACCCCAACTCGCAATAATTTCATGTCGCAATAATTTAGTGTTTTACAGTATATCATCCATTTCATCAAACATGGCATAAAATGTGCCACTATTTGGTAAACCAGTATAAAACATAACTTGCTCGTCAGAAGCTTGAATATCTTCAATAGTCAAATCAGGTTTTGAAGTTTGAAGTTTTGCATCACATGTTGTTATGGGTTGTGTATTTAACAGCAGGGGGTTATTTTTAAAAATGTGCACAAAGTCTGTTTGTGTACTAACATCAACAGATATCTTTAATGTTTGTGTTGACATGTCGGTCTGATTTACCACATCAGTCTGGTTGCATTTATTGAAAGCATTGGAAATGTACTCTGGTGTGACATGTTGCTTACAGTAGTCATGAAGGCCGACTGATGCATGAATTGAAGAGTATCCTGTTTGCTTAAATGATGGGCCTGGTTTATAAACATCTCCATCCTCAGTGGCAACATTGGTCAAGTCTGATAACACAGCTTCATGTTCATCTCCTAACTAAAAAAGAAAAACAATATTTTTTTCAATAAAACTATTAAACTGAATGAATAAAATGTTGTTTTACAGCAGTCAACACCATAATCAGATTAATTTGTAATTGGCTTTTAATTATGCTTACTCAACTGTGAGTAGGCCTACTTGTGCTGCAGGGGAAACCAGAATACATAATATATTAATACATAATACATGTAGGCCTACCATTAAATTTTTGAAAATAAAAAAATTATTAAAATTAATAAACTATAAATATTACCATTGACGAATTGAACGTCTTTCCCTCAAAAATACTCGGAACTTCATTCTTTCCTGTCTTTTCTCCATTAGAAAAGTGGTAGGAACAAAGGCGATCATTGGCACTGTACACATACTGGCCGTAGCATAACTTGATTCGCCGAATCCACACACGTCTTAATTCTTGTGTAGCTGGGAACCGGTGCAATCGAACATTACGTTCTTCTACAATCTTTCCAGCATAATTTGAGCATACACAGCAATAATGTCTCTTCTTTTCTGTCGATTTCGGCACATTCGATAATGATAATGAACTAGCGTTCTCCATTTTATTTTCTTGTTTGCTCACCAATAGCTCATTTCCGCTCTTTGTCCAATGAAGAGTTTCTAAAGGGAGACAACTCAATTGTTGTTTACGAAACAGGGCTATATCCCTCTCACTTACAACGATAAAGTCAATATGTGATTTGTGTTGGAAAGCGTCATTCGAAATTGTAAAGGTTTCGCTCTAAACTAAAAAGTAAAAATTTATTTCAAATACTTTCGAACCCCTTTGACCTCAAGAGAGCGAAACTTAACGAAAATTCTCGAGGCAGGTTAGGGCGTCGAAGGATATCGTATAAACAAGTACATCTACACATAACCTTTTACAATAAAGAACATAGTAATGTATTTTTAAAAAAGTTATAATGGACCATTCGATTACTTTTTTTTAGGGATTAAGGTGTATCCGACCAGCTAATTATATCTATACAGCACTACCTCCGTCAGAATGGACGTTTAATAGCCTTTATGGATGATCAATAATATCAGGGTTTAAGAAGTGTTCTGAACAGTAAAATGAAGGAGTTGTCGAGACTTGGACTGGGTATTAATACCAAGAAGTCAGAAGTTATTACAAAAGAACAAGAAGAGATTTTATGGAGGAAAGGCTTGTTAGGTGAAAGTAACCCACAGCAGTTATTGGATACTCTTGCTTTCTTGTTTGGATTACATTTTTGCACTGCGAGCTGCTCAAGAACACAGGAATTTAAGGTTTGGTATGAACACTCAATTGTCTGTTATGTATGACTTAATTAGAAGGTAAAAAATATCTGCAGTTCATAGAAGATGTTTCAAAGACAAACCAAGGTGGTTAAGATCACAGGAAAGTCAGTCCTAAAATGACAAGAGCTTATGAAAATTCTAACCCATTAAGATGTCCAGTAAGATTATATGCAAAGTATATAGCTCTGCGTCCAGAAAACGGTACAGTAGATGCATTTTATCTGCGTCCCAAGAAGATGTCATGCTCTGATGTTTGGTACTGTGGTTCTCCTGTAAGAATTCATACCATACAGTCCACTGTTAAACGTTTATGTCAGTCGGCTGGTATAATTGGATACTTTACTAATCATTCCCTTCGCACCACAGCTGTTACTCGTTTATATCAAGCTGGAGTGGACGAGCAATTGATCACTGAAAAGACTTGACACCGATCTAATGCTGTAGGTGTATATAAAAAAACAGTGATGCCCAGCAAGCCTCTGTGAGTTCAGTATTGCATAGTGGTTCCAAAAACATAAATTGGAAGAATTGGTGGATACAAGCCCAACTTAATTAAGAAAGAACGTTGCGTTAATGAGGAAACCAGTGACAAAGAACATACGGAACTCAGAGAGTTCAAACTTCCAATGTCAGGAATGAACTTGTCCATGAAATTTTGATTCATTTGACTGTAGTATTGCTTTAAAAAGTGCAATAAAAAGGTTCGTTCTAGTTATCTGAAAATATGTTCTTCCTTAACTTTAATAATGTACTATTTTTTCCAAAAACTGTACAGTCTTAGGTCAAAGAAAGTACAGTTTTTGGAAGTTGTGAGAAGGTGTTCACAAAAACAGTACATTCTTTGAAATACTAGCCTAAAACAACACATGACTACTGTCTAACTATGTTTTAACACTTAAAAGACCCCCTAAAACATGGAGCGACCACTGTACTCCAATAGTATCCAAACGAAACCCCTTTGTAATAGGAACCCTCACAGCCCCCTTTTCCCAAACAGAAATGGCTATTAGATGCATTGTTAATCCCGGGCCACCACATAAGGAGTGGTCTAATGCGAGGAACTACCACTGTACATTCAACATGCTGTTGTTCCAATAAACACAGTAGCAAGAAGACCATTCCATAAGGGGAAAAGTATACGGATTAGACACTTGATTGGTTCCGGTGTCTGACAACACATGTACTCCACTAGATATTGGACTAAAGGTAGTCGTGGAATCTTTCAATAGCTTACCATCTGGTGATGTCATAGTATTAGAACCCAGAGCCATGAGGTGAACCGAAATTCAAGATGTTCCCTACAAGAGGCCCAAATTTTGAAAATATTGCTTCTAACGAATATCGCTATTATAACATCGTCATTTAATGTTACCCATGAACATATTCCTGAAG
Source organism: Patella pellucida (assembly GCA_917208275.1). NCBI lineage: Eukaryota > Metazoa > Mollusca > Gastropoda > Patellidae > Patella > Patella pellucida. Next base: position 93,644,955 of record OU795036.1, on the reverse strand, counting down.
CCATGGCCCGACAAATCCCTCTCTTCCCATTAATGGATTGGCTTCTGATACTTGAACTTTTGAGGGGGTGTCTCTTTTCTTCCCGTTCAACCAAACGGAACACTACGAGGAGTATGTCCTTGCTTTGGAGGTATATCGCTATAACAGCATCTCCCTTTAAAGTTACCATTGAATGGCTTAAATAAACTAGAAACACCAACACCGTATCTTAACCAATTTAAGACATTATCGGAATTAGGAGGGGTTTTTAAAAAAAAAAAAAAATAATCCTCCCAATATCTTCAACGCTCATGAATTTTACCAGACTTAAATCATTTAGGAATACGCAATATGGAATGAAGTAATAAAAAATAATAATAATAAAAAAGAAAAAAATAAGTATCCTACAAAACTTCTTTGTTACATAACACTTCCCCAGCTATCGGTAATGCATCAGATGATGAGGGATCACTGCCCCCTCCCAGTGCAATGCAATCCATCCTGGTTTAGTTCTAGGCGATATTTCCCATACTGGTAAAGATAGACACTGTAAATATTTTTCTTGAAGTGATAATAAAATTTCCTTGTATAAAACATTCAAAATGCTAGTACTAAACAGATGAATTCACAAAAGATGACATGCCTCCCTCACCCCTGACCCTCATGAATAAAAATGAATCCACTAAGCAATTAGTATTCCCGAGGTCAATGGTAAGAAAGAACAAAACGAAACCCCATCTCGATTTAGATTAATTCCCTTTGGTCGTTTTCATTTCCCCATCTATTCACATTATTTCCTTTTAGCGTATTTCATCTTTATACAGTTCCTTATCTGGTGGTCTTGGCTATCGCAAAATAAACACGCTCCACGTGGTCTAAAACCAGAAGGACGACGGTATGCTCGACCAGTACCTCTTACAAAGGTAGAATTAAAGGGCCTGGATACATAGGCAGCTCCATAGGTTAACAACAGACAGACAATATCCGTATGGACACTCGCGGGAAATTGCTGTGAGATATCGGACATATTGCCAGGGGGTAACATATATAATGGTGACTGAAAAGGAGGATAACAGTTTGATAATGGAGACAATGCATTTAAGTCAAGTTTGCCATCTAGCGGAGCAGCTTTCTCATCTGTATTCTCAGCCTTCATACATTTAGTTATAGCTTCTGCTACAATGCTTGTCCCATAGAACTGACTATGAAAGGGAAGCTTTGCTAAGAGTTGAATATAAGCGATTAGCCTGTATATATAGTTCTTTAAACATACTCTCGTCTTTATGACCGCCCTTTGCGGAAACTTTAGCCAGTTCGTCTAATGGTTAAATTATCAGTGCTGTGCTTGGTTTGTCCTGTAGACACAAACATCCCACCTTCTTTTTCAGACTATTAACAGTCTCAAACTTCGACTTTGAACGCGTTCCTCCACTTCCCGCTTCCGTTTACCTTCCAACACATCTGGCGTCATTATTCTGCAAAATACAAAGAAAATAATAAAGAACTGGTGTACTCTAAGTATCCGCAAAAATAACTGTTTTCACTATCGCAGGTTTAATATTATATTTCAAATACTCATCTTCACAGATATCCGGTCTCCCCCCACTATTATTCAAAATATTTAGATCCTTGCTCCCTTTAGCATTTTATGTCCCATCTTTCAACGAGTATTCTTTGAATACAAGAAAATCTTTCAATTTATATGGAAGGGGTAAAAGCTGAATGTTTTTGTCAATACTTGTTGGTAGACCTTTTCGAATTGCAATGCGACAAAAATATTTTAGAGTTCTCAAAGGAACTTTTCCAAGTTTTAATTTTATAGTAACTACTACACAACTCTATTTGGTGATATTTAGTTGCGAAAGCACCTGGGAACTGGGGCTGAAATACGACTGATAGCATACCTGCAAGACATTAATTCGTTACTAAGATAAGTCATTACTTTAGGATTTTGCAAAATAGACTTTGATAAGCTCACGGATTCCAGCTCCGTCATGACGTCTCCCAGTACCTGCGCACCACAAGACAACAAAAGTGTCAGTTTCTACACCGAATTGTGAAAGTAGGCGAACATCACAGGTTTCTAGCGATTCCAGACCCTACCTTTATTCACGTCTGCTCCATAGGTTAACAGCAGATGGACACCACTCGCGGAAAAACAAGTAACTCCCAACGGCGTTCTCTGGTGATCGTCGAGCATATTTATTTTCATACCAAAGTAAAGAGTTCAATAACAAGATCAATACATCCAAAATGAATTGAAGATGGCAGACATGTTGCTTATGTTGGGTCTGTTCCTGCTCACAAAAGTCGTTTGGTAATTCGGACTGGTGGCAATGTATCCGGATTAAATGATTTAATATTACCACATGCTTCTCCCTTGCCAGAAAAACCAAAATATGCGCCGATATGCGTAAATAGCACAAGGAACTATGATCATTTCAAGTTTCATTAAAATCAGATGAACATTGTGACCTTTAGAGTGTCCACAAGCTAAAAATGTGATTTTTCGTACAATGAGCAGCCATAATCCACGAAGTTATTGTCCGATGTATGCCATCCGGGTTGACAGGTGCGACGACAATATACGTCTAAATAAGAATGCGGGTGTTGAAAAACTATTCTATATTTTCTGATTAAACAATACGGTCAACCCTCTCTTAATACCTTAGTTATACCATGCGGAGATAATTTTCTTTAAACAGTACATCAGATTAAACAATGTTGTCATCTTTCTCTTATTAAGAAAACTTATCTTGACCGGAATGTGCTAAAGAATTACAGATCAGTTTCAAATTTGTCAGACAATAAACAATCGACTACAGTCCTTCGCAGTTTCTCGAAATCTTTTAAACAAATTTCAATCTGCTTACAGACCACATCATAGCACTGAGACAACTTGCCTGTGTGTGCTAAATGATATGCCGCGCTTCGTAGATAATGGTAAACTTGTGTCTTTGGACCTGTTAGATTTGTCTGCCGCATTTGATACTGTCGATCACGAAATTCTCGTAAGAAGACGTTATCATCAAACCATTCACAGTGGATTAAATCTTATCTTACTGACAGAAGACAGAAGATCATTATTAACAAATCCCATTCCGAGGTTGCAAACCTTGATTGCGGATTGCCTCAAGGATCTGTTCTTGGACCGGTATTGTTTATACTGTACACACGATGTTTGGGGGATGTTATAGACCAGTTTGATATAAATCATTTCTACTACGCTGATGATAAACTGTTAATCAGTAAGTTTAAACAAGACTATGCTCATGATTCCTTTGAAAATACCAGTCGCTGTTCCAAAGCTGTTAAATCCTAGACGAATAATAAAAAAAATGAAGTTAAACGATGATAGACAGAATCAATACTTGGTGTAACACCACAGCGTCTCGCATCAACTCCTGATTCTTGTCTTGTCATTTGCGATTCTAGTATTGAATTTGCAACAAATCTATTTGACCCGTCTTTAACAATGGAAAAACAGGTTGATAAGCTATGCCGTGTTTGTAATCGTCATCTATTGACTACTGCTGCCTGTCATCTTTTGGTGCGGTTTCTAATTTCTTCAAGATTGGACTATTGTAATAATGCTCTGGTTGGAATATCTCAACATTTATTAAAGCGATATCAAATAATTCCGAACAACTGTGCCAGAATCATCACAAGAACAGCAAAACGTCAACATATAACATCTGTCTTGAACTCGCTTCACTGGTTACCAAAAAGAGGCTCGTATAAAATTTAAAATCCTAACACTGGTCTACAAGTCTCAGCATGATTCAGCTCCATCATATATCACAGATCTTATGCAGCCTAATGTACCAAAACGACCATTCCGTTCACAGAATAACCCAACACTTGTTGTACCTTCAACTAAATTAAAATCTATTGGTAATAAAGCCTCCGGTGTATATGGTCCAGGACTTTGGAATAACTTACAAGACAAAATAAACTGTTCAGAAACAGTTGCTCAATTTCGATCTAGACTGAATACATATGTTCACATATGTTCACGGTGTATTGTCCTCAGGAGCTATTAACTTAATAATAATAATAATAATAATGTACATTTATATAGCGCTTAATCCATCCATGAGCATGCTCTAAGCGCTGTAAGTTAATAGCTCCTGTGGATAAAACATCGTGAACATATTTGTCTTAAGTCTAGATCGAAATTGAGCAACGGGACTGGATGGAGCAGGTTTTATACAAATGTACATTATTATTATTATTATTATCTGATACCATGCTGAGATAATTCTCTTTTTACAATTCATGACGTCAATTATTCATGATGTCAATAAAAAAAAATATTGAAACCGTAAAACAACCAACCAAGAAAAAGTACAATCCGTTTAATATGGCCATTTTCTCTAATTCAGTCCGTGATCACTTAGTTAGGTCACGTCATAGCTTCATTACAGGGTAATATTACGAACAGTTTTTTACAGGAAGGGTTTTAGTTGATTCAGGAGAAAATTAGATAATTTGACGAATAGATCCTGAAGGAATCATTTTATTTATTAAATCAACTCGTAATATCTTTAGGGAATAGATTCTAACCATCTCTCTTTATCGACATAAAACACGAGTAACTCACAATCCGGATAACGTAAACCACTAGAGACGAACTGGTATAAAAAGTAGACGAAATGGTGCGAGTGTGGGCTACTGGATAATTATAAAAGACAATCTTGTTTTTTTTACAATCCCCGTGGTAACAAACATTGAGGACAGATGAGGTCAACCTGGTCAAATAAAATTAACCCCATAATCCGGATAAAGAAACCCCATGGGATTTAGGAATAAACGTAGACGAAATAGTAAAACTAAATTACAAAAGGCAACCCACAGATGAAATAAATACAAAGAGGCTTACCTGACGGGAATATTTTATTTAAATACAGTAATATAAAATATAATAGGACGACAGTAGAGACCGAAGGGAATAGGTTTATTATGAGGTCAGCATATTAATAGAGGAATAAAATAGAACACATACATAAAGATACAATAGGTAATATTAGATAAAGAGCTGGCAGTAATCACTATAATAGATAAATAGCTAGAGGAATAAAATAGAACACATAGTTAAAGATACAATAGGTAATATTAGATAAATATTAGTTAAAGAGCTGGCAGTTCTCATTATAATGGTAACAACTAGAGGAATAAAATATGGGAGATTGGATAAATAGCTGGCAGTTCTCACTAGAATAGGTAAATAATAGATAATGTAAAGGGAATAATTTGAAAACTGCAGTCACATTGCTCCACTGTAAGAACAAAGTCTGCGGTAAAACTTATTACGGTAGTTTTACGACATTCACCAACATTTGTTAATTTACACAACTTCCTGTATTCTCTTATTTACGATATTTTATAAATGGCTGATCAACAGAAATTGAAACACGGAGAATTTATCTGTAATTTAAGAACATCATAGGTTTGTTGATCTCGAACCGGACAAAACGGGAGGGGGGTATTGAAATAGGTTCAGCCTGTTTCACACAATGTTTCCGGTGAAGATAGAGGGAGATAAAGGAATGGGGTTTAATATGCTATTTGGTATTAATAGGTTATTACTTGCACGTTTTGGCGTGATATAGGGGGGCAAATGGAGTAGTATTTCATGTAAAGTACATTTTCTGCGATATCGCTCTCTATTTGTGAAATAAAAAATCAATTTTGCATCATTGTGTTGAAGTATTCGGTAGTATATGTTGATATTGAGGCGGTATTGGTATTTCGAGATTATCAAGAGGCTGTCACATGTCACTCGATCTGTGAAGTGTCCAACAAAACGAACACCTGGGAAATATCTAGAGCGACTCTAAGACATGACAATTGGGAAATCAATGATGTTCCACGGAGGGTTAAAAGAACATAATTAAACCTAAGTGAGATAGGTATAAACATATTGTCGACAATAAAAACCCGACAATTATTTTATACTAAAACCAGACTCCTGATTCCCAGCAACCGTCACAGATTTCCCGAATTTTTTCAAACTCGATGACGGGTACTTGGAAGAACAATTCATCAGACTTAACACGAGACAGTTCCTAATATGGTAATCCTCCTAAACCTGCCTGATTCTGACATTCTACTCATGGGATGTTATTATACTAGCCACCCTTGACCAAGTTACAATCGATGATTCGGACTGAGCTGGTACCAAACATTGTCAACAAATAAGGAGAACGAGACTAAGACAGAACTATAGAGAGAGATCGAGAGAAATTGGGTTTAACGTACTTTCGAAACAAACTAGGTCATTTTGGGACTAACGTATGGTTTAATTTTATTTTAATAATTCGCTTGCGCGTAGGGATCTTTAGCAGTGGGAATAAACCGGAGGACCCAGAGAAAACACACGAGGTTGGAAAGCGACCCTACTCCTTGTCACGTACAATCGAGGATTAACTCTCAATAAGATCAATATCTACTACAGACGATAAGTGTAGTAGAAAGTTTATTTTAAGGATTCCGACAAGGTGGTCGAAGGTGTAAACGTGAAACAAAGTTCTTTAGAGGGGGGGGGGTTGCAGCTGGGACACTTTGTACAGTGCTGGAACCTACTAGAGGGGTCCGGAGGTATGTTTCAAAAAATGTTGAGCCAAAATAGGGAAGAGCCTCCCGTCCCAACGGACATCGCCAGGTTGCTTGTCCCGGGCTCGGAGCTCCTTGTCGTGGACCCTGGGACTAAAGGTAGACCCTTGATAAGCAATCAGACATTTCGATTATAAAATTAGGAATACGAGACTGTAAATAACATTTAAATCTTATGACGACCAATTACTCTGATGACGTCACCAGACGGAGAATGAGCCAATCAGGTTATAATGAGGATTTCAAACTGGAGTCTTGGGCGAACCTGCGGACAAAAAGGTGACGATCTTGAGTAATCAGACTTTTCTTCGCCAAGACCGTCTTTGTTGTTCATTCAGATATCTTGCAAAAGGTCGCAACTTTCCCCAGAGAGTAAATGATACCAAATAGAGTTTAATCATACCTTTCTGCACATGACGTAATACCGGACCTTATGACCTACATCACATCAACAATATGGTACAAGGGGATTAAATGAAATTATGTGATACAGAATATCAGGAGAATAATCTATAATCAATCGGATTAAAACACAGATCATATTTCGTTTCGTATTTTATAGTTCAAAATTTCGTTTTACTTGTCTTCACTACACTGGGATGTGGAAGACTTGTTATATTATTATCGGCGTATCGTTTGAAGTGAGTGATAAGCCAATGAAACGGTCTGTTACGGCCACTTCTTGGCATATCAGGCACAGAACTGTGGGTAAACCACTATAGACGTCAACGCTGATTGATTAATCAATGCCTGACGGCATACGGTCAATAGCCGCTCGTTTGACCCTTCGAGTACAGCTTGTCAGATCTTAATGTAGTAGAGGCCATCGGAAGTATAAAATAAAACGAAACGAAATAAAGATCTGTATCTTAATCAGATTAGAGTGATAAAAAAAACAATCACCTATTTATATTTATAATTTTCTGTTGCACTTTTCAAGTTTTCTCTATTGAACTATGTGCTTTTTGAACCTTCGATGTCGTATCTTCCTATCACCCATAACATGCCCTGGGGCTTACGACTGAACGCCTCGAAGCCTGAATCCCGTCCCACGACGTCCGCGTCTGCATGGAAACGGTTCTGTAAACAGGAACGTCTTTAGCTGTGATTTAAATGCATCTGGGGAGTCAATAGCTCTAATGATGTAAGGCAACAAATTCTATAAGAGAACGAAAAAGATCTTTTTTGCTATTTCATGATTCACTGATGGTTGATACAGAAATTGTTCATGTATTTACACAAAACACCGTAAAAAGCTGGAAAACATTTATACAGATCTAAATAGTATGAAAGTTAAATCCTACGCACAGAAAAAATAGGAGATTGGTTGTTGGGATTAATCGAAGGGAGAACATATCGGTCATATTTTGTTTTTTAGGTTTAGACTAAAGACTAATAAACCTACATTTGTGATTAATGGTATCCGTGAGACCGACCTGACACGCAGTTTATTAATGTTTGCAACTGTGGGATGGATTTTGAAATGATGACTCTTTAAATGACTAAACATGCTAAAGCTATTTGAAGATCCTGGCTTCAACAGGGACAGGGGGCAAACAATTTCAGTACGGTAGCAGATGCTTTTGCCTTTAAAAAATTGCCTGATGTGAAATGAAATAAAATGGTGCACGGAACTGAGGGAAACCCACTAGAAACATCAACGCCGATTGCTTAATCAAGTTCTGACGCCATATGGTCAAAAGCGGCTCGTCTGACCCATGACGCGACCTTCCACTACAACTTGTGAGATCGCCATATAGTGTAGGTCATGGAAAGTATAAACAAAATGAAATATAGATCTGTATTTTAATCAGATTTCGGTATACATATATTTCTAACCAGGAATTGAAACCAGTTTTTACTTTATGTGGCTTACAAGATTTTGTCAGCATGCAAATAAAATGCTTGATTAACATCATGCGTGTTTGTAGTATCTGGACATGAGCCATGAATTGTGCTCTTAAGTTGGGAATTCTTCCCGGACAGCGACCTTTAAACCCTCAAAGTCCACAATCAAGGTTTTTGTCACGTTCACGTCTGTGTGTACACAGAGTTAGGTTCATTTCCTTTCCCCGGGCAAACCAGACGACTTGTTTGTTATACATGTAGGACCCTCCGTATTTCACCTCTGACAAGAGAAACCCGACATGCAATGGGGTTTCATGTCTGACTTTTCTGCACCAACTTATATAATGACGCAGCAACTTACATAATATTTTTTTTTTTCAAATGACACTGCCAGGGGTTCTTTTTTCATGCAATAGATTAGCTGGATAAAACCTTACACTCGGCAACAAACATGCTAATTGTGTTAGAGGCCCGGGACCGTACAGCGCAGTGGACACTGTTACTGGCCACTGGATTCGTTCACTTGATTGATTTGAAATTTAACCTGTTGTTTATTTCTTGCAATGTCTTGTCCAAAGGTTTATTTTGCTTATAGAGCCGCTTATGCCTAGTGAACTCGAACACAGACAAGTCGAACACAAAGCTTCTCACCAATGCAACGAGGGTTCAATCCCAGCTCTGGGATATTCGGTCTCCCTCCGATCAGGCAGGTTTCCCCCGAGCTCTTCGATTTCTTCCTACAGTAATGATCGAAATCATTCGCACGATCTGTGCCAAGGGCCAAATTGAAAAAAGGCCTCAGGCTTATTTGCTACCCTTGTAAAATGACGCGATTATTATTATTATTAGAAAGCTAATACTCGAACACAGACAAGTCTAACACATAAATCTATCAAAAAGATTTAAATTTTATAGAGTCAAGATTGGTCGGGTTTCTTTCTTTGAATCCAGATTGTGAAATATCTATTATTCTCGACAAGGGTAAGGTCTATTTTGCCTACAGACGACAGAGCCGCTAATATATACCTAGTAAACTCGGGCCCAGATAATTCTAACACAGAAAGCTATCAAAACGATAGAGTCAAGATCGTTTTTTCTTTTTGAATCCAGATGGTGAAAAATCTATTATTCTCGACACGAGTTTTTAACATTTCCATTATCCGTTGTTTTTAGACATCGATGATGAATGAACCGCCATCTTTAAACGTCATGACAATTAATCTTCATGGGGTTGTTTTTCACGGCTCCTCTTCCTCTCAATCGGAATAACCCCAAGTCGCGCAGACAAATTGAATAATTTAAGATGGCGTATATCTCTATCGATTGGTTGGTCGATGTCACGTGACTTTATGATTCTATATAGGTCTCCCTCTTTATGGCCAGTAGGGCAAGAAATAAATGTCGGTGAAATTATAGTAATCTTGTTTAATGAGACCAGTGGGCTGTGAAAATTGGTAATAATTGGATTTCATTTGGGTGGCCTAGTGAGTAAAACGCTGGCTCGCTAACCTGGAGGTCCCGCATCCATCCCTACTCTTATATCGAATTCCAAATGCCACTGGATTTTTTTACGTTAACGCCAATGTATACACGGGCCTCGGTTTTCGTCATATATTAATGCTTATACATCTATCCATGTCAGCCCTCCACTGACAAGGGGAAACCACGCCGCGTCTTTGTGTTTCTTGTAAAAACTAATCCGCGTCTTGTCGGCTTAGCATCCGTGAATATATCAGTTAAAAAGAGATTCAGTTCTTCCAGTAATGACCTAGTTAATGTTGATGGAATGTTAAACACCATTTCTCCCTTCCCCTCTCTCTCTCTCTCTCTTCCCCCTTCCTCTCTCTCTCTCTTAAAACAAAAATACAAAATGACAGAATCTAAACAAGTGTATTGGTGACATCTCATCTTATAATAACTCCCTCTCTCTCCCCCTCTCTCTCTCTCTCTCTCTCTCTCCCTGTCAAACTACTGTCTTTGTGGCTACTAATCTTATAACAACAAACAATATGGCGTTGCCAAGATGGTGATTTCCATGTCAACGAATAGAGGAATGGTGTCAATTACACTTACTAAATAATGAGTCAGGCTTCACTTTCTGTCAATCTTTCATTTAGACTATGAGAATCATCCCGGTCTAATTTACACATAAACACAGCTTGACATAGAAACACGAGAGATTTGTTGTACTTTAGTGGTAATGATTCCGTCAATATCGTATTAATCAGATGCCAGTTCCCCTCTGTCTCGTTTTATATTGGGATGTTTTGCTTTATTGATTATAATTTTATCAGATGCGAGTTATGTTACGTTTCGTTTCGTTTTATATTCTGCTTTTTAGTTTTATCGATTATAATTGGTCGATTATATAATAGAAAAAAAGGAAACGAAATAAAAATCTTATTAATTTTGTAAATACAATGAATAATTATTTCCGTTTATGTTGTTATTAAAGGGAATATGATTCTATTTGTTTAATCTTGAAATAGTTCTAAAAGAATATATTAATGTGTGTGAGGGAGAGAGAGAGAGAGAGAGAGAGAGAGAGAGAAAGAGAGAGAGAAATGGGGTTTAACGTCCACTTGACACAAACTAGATCATTTTTGGACTCACGTATGGTTTTTCAATTCTTATATCAATAATTCGCTTGCGCGTAGGGCTCTTTAGTAGTGGGGGGACCGGAGTACCCAGAGGAAACCTACGAGGTTGAGAAGGCGCCCATATCTCCATGCCACATAAGCTCACACCAGGGCTCGAAGCCATAGCCGTGACAAGGTGACACTCTAGGGACACGTACTCTGTGTCCGGACCGGCCCGCCAGCTGTGTAATCAGGGAACTTCTAGACAACGGCCCGTGATACGATCGTCTAGGGATTTCTTCTTGGACTTACATTGTGATCAAATAAAACCTGAACACTTTTTACGTTAACTAGGTTTTGATATCTTTATCACATCCATATTACAGGAAACCGGACACACAGCTATGAGATTAAATATAAGCTACATGAAAGATCTCTGTCCCCAGCTTGTGTTTTGCTGTGGTGTTTCCCCGCCCCTCGGCCGAGAAGGCTGTGACGTTCACAGCTTCCCAATGATGTCTGAAGAGAAATTAAACTGGCTCTTTCTTATATAAAGATGATACATGCGTGATACATGTCAGTGTTAAGCCACGGGAAATTGACCAGGTGGTTCCTTTACCGGATTGGTCATATGCACAGGATATCAACACGGTGTAGTGATATGGGTGCCTAGAAAGATGACTAAACACGTTTCTTAAACATGGGATTATCAGACTTTGATGGCATTGCCCGACACATTCTTATTGGGCTAGTTCTTGCTGTCAGTGGTAGTAGATAACAACAACAAAACTTTAACCAGAACACCTCTACAGGTGATCTCTGCAGTAAATAGACGATAAAGTTTTTTTCTGGTTTTTTTTTTGGGGGGGGGGGGCGAATGGTTAGCACGTGCGCGCTGTACCATTAAACCTGTCATTGAGTCAACTGGCGTTGTTTCAAATACTAGGTTGTACGTGGCAAGGAGTAGGGTCGCCTTCCCGCTGCTAAAGAACCCTATCTAGTTTGTGTCGAGTGGACGTTAAACCCCATTTCTCTCTGTTTTGTGGGGTTGGGATGGCCTAGTGGTCTAGAGTGCCGCGCTTCGACCTCTAGCTGGCCAGTCACCTCTGGCTTGCGGCTGTGGTTTCGAGCCCTGTTGTGAGCGTATGTTGAGATAGGTGCGCCTTCTCAACTTCGTGTGTTTCCTCCGGGCACTCTGGTTTAGTACCAAAATGACCTAGTTGTATCGAGTGGGCGTTAAACGCCATTTCTCTCTAAATGTTTTAATCTGTCTATAGAATAATTGAATATAAATTCAACCATCAGCCCAAATTAAGGACGTGTTGTATTTAAGAAACGTAATAACCTATTGTTGGTTCTTGTCAAGTGGTCTATATAATGCTGGTTCCCACTGCTAAAGAACCCTACCTAGTTTGTGTCGAGTGGACGTTAAACCACCCCATTTCTCCCTAAATGTTTTAATCCGTTTATAGAACTCGGATCACCAGGGTAGCTTATCAACGTCTTACTCATTTAGCCACCGCGGCTCCATTGAGGGGAATAATATCTGTGTGATCATAGAATGAATAAATGAAATGGGGTTTAACCTCCTACGATTCTGCACCTAACCTGGGATAACATTCGACCACTGAACCAAGGACAGTCGCTGTAACATCTATTAAAATAATGTTCCTATGAAACTTTATTATGTGTGGTTTAATGGTCGACAGCGAGACATTAAGTAATATATTGATACTGCTCAATATATTACGCAATGTCTTAAGCTGGAGATACAGACACTATCTCGCACGTGCATTTCAATGAAATACGTCAGAACAGTTCACTATTTCAGATAATGTACTATTGGCAAGATGCCCGTACATTATTGGAAATAATGGTACGCCAACATCAAAGGATTACGTCAGATCTGTATATTATATAACAATAATTTAGCGTTGTACGTGATCATCTCCCAGCCTTTTCAATCAAATGTCACGTCCGTATCGGGTTAAAATAGAAGGCTGTTGTGTAATACATAATGTCACGTCCGTATCGGGTTAAAATAGAAGGCTGTTGTGTAATACATAATGTCACGTCCGTATCGGGTTAAAATAGAAGGCTGTTGTGTGATACATAATGTCACGTCCGTATCGGGTTAAAAAAGAAGGCTGTTGTGTAATACATAATGTCACGCCCGTATCGGGTTAAAATAGAAGGCTGTTGTGTAATACATAATGTCACGTCCGTATCGGGTTAAAATAGAAGGCTGTTGTGTGATACATAATGTCACGTCCGTATCGGGTTAAAATAGAAGGCTGTTGTGTAATACATAATGTCACGTCCGTATCGGGTTAAAATAGAAGGCTGTTGTGTAATACATAATGTCACGTCCGTATTGGGTTTAAATAGAAGGCTGTTGTGTATTATCTGATCAATGACATAAATATAATCATACAAGTGACGTCTGCATAAAGCGCGGTCTATTTGTCAATAAGCTTCCCATACACGCCCTAAACTATTTATTTTGTCATTAGGATTATGCTATAAATATCGCTAACTGAGATATAACACTGGGCTTGGTTTAAAGCGACTATCCCGATATGAACAGTGTCTTTAAAATAAAAGTCCGATTACGAATTACATTTAAGCGCCAAAATATAGAGAAATGGTGTATTTACCTTGTCTCAAAATTCAGCTCAAAATATTGAGTCGTTTCGACGCGAACTTCACAAATGCTTATCCGGACACGTAACCCTTTTAATATTTCGGTTAATATTTTTCGTTGGGTGACCTGATAATCGATTGCCGTTCCTTTAAAGCTCTGTAAGTGAATGACCCATATGCTGTACTTGATAACGAAAAGTAAATTTCACCTACACATCATTTTTATAAAACAAAAGTGCGGTTTTATCCAGACACAGCCTAATACAGCTTGGAACACCGGTCTTCATTTCCAGATGAAGACTGACGGGTATAAGTTGATGCAAAACATATCACGAATATTTAGTTAGTTTCTTGGCACTTAGGTAGAGGATTTTAAGGGATTCTAACACAAAATTAAGCAGTTTTTTTCTCCAACATATTATTGGGATTGGCCCTTTAACCTTTTCCGTGGTGCAGGCAGGACGGGGTAAGAGGGCTAACAAGGACATTGTATGACATATGCTCGTCTTCATTTTCAGCCTTTTCTATTTTTATTGTCTAAATTTACATTATCAGCATTTAAAATGTCTAATTAATATATAGAGAGAACAAATTTGGTTTAACGTTCAATCGACACAAACTAGGTCATTTCGAGACTAACATATTGTTCCATTATATTTAGGGGTCTTTTAGCAGTGGGAGAAAAACCGGGTCAGAGTAATAAAGAAGGCTCTCTCTCTTTCTCTCTCTCTCTTAATATTATGATTTTATTACGAGTTCAATATATTGGTATCTAAACATAACGCTTGACATACACACACTCTCCCTCCCTCTCTCTCTCTCTCTCTCTCTCTCTCTCTCTCTCGTAATATTATTATTTTAACGCTTGACTTACATACACTTGTTGTATTTTATAGAAGTATAATATTGATTGTATAATAGCAGTATTTTACGACTAACGCCCATTCTTAAAGGGACGTTAACATCCATTTAAAGAGACGTTAGCAATCAGCATACTTAAAAGAGGCGTTAACATTTAGCATGATTTAAAGAGGCGTTAAAAATCTGCATGATTTAAAGAGATGTTAACAATCAGACTGATTTATAAGAGACGTTAACAATCAGTATGATTTAAAGAGGTTTTAACAATCAGTACGATTTAAAGAGAAGTTAACAATCAGTATGATTTAAAGAGATGTTAACAATCAGCATTATTTAAAGAGATGTTAACAATCAGTATGATTTAAAGAGGTTTTAACAATCAGTATGATTTAAAGAGAAGTTAACAATCAGCATTATTTAAAGAGATGTTAACAATCAGTATGATTTAAAGAGAGGTTAACAATCAGTATGATTTAAAGAGGTTTTAACAATCAGTACGATTTAAAGAGAAGTTAACAACCAGCATGATTTAAAGAGAAGTTAACAACCAGCATGATTTAAAGAGATGTTAACAATCAGTATGACGACTACGACACATTGATCGTGATTGTACGGACGTATTGTCGCTTTAAACAAAAACCATTAGAGGGAGAGAGAGAGGGCGAGAGAGGGGGTGTAGGGTAAACGGCATTTAGTCGTATATCCCTACCCTCGAGGGAGGGGGGCATCGCAGTCCTTCATGATTACAAACCAAACACTCATAGCATCTGACTTCTAGTAGGGACGTACTGTCTCTTTAAAAGAGAGAGAGAAGGGGGGGGGGGTGCATCGCAGTCCTTGGTGATAACAAACCAAACACTCATAGCATCTGACTTCTAGTAGGGACGTACTGTCTCTTTAAAAGAGAGAGAGAAGGGGGGGGGGGGTGCATCGCAGTCCTTGGTGATAACAAACCAAACACTCATAGCATCTGACTTCTAGTAGGGACGTACTGTCTCTTTAAAAGAGAGAGAGAAGGGGGGGGGGGGTGCATCGCAGTCCTTGGTGATAACAAACCAAACACGCACACCATCTGACTTGTAGTAGGGGGGTACTGTCTCTTTAAAAGGGAGAGAGGGGGGGCGGCCAAGTGAGTCGTATATCCCTTGTAGCGTATACTTATCTCTGTCATGGTAATGGCCAACCAAACACCTACAGCATTGCCGATAGGTTTTCCGATTGGACCATACAGGCAGTAAAAGGTCTATTGTCATTTTAAATTGAAAGGAAACACCAAAGGTCAAATAATAGTCAATATAATTAAGAGCTCAACGTTTATAGTAACACTAAAAATACCCGTTTTCAGAAAATAACTCGATTATTCCTGGCATTTAATCTAAATATATATGTACAAAGCAATTATACGGCTTAATGGATGAATCCCCTGGGGCTTTGTGTATTACATGGTCTATTAGGTTATCTATTTACATAAGCTTGTCTATTTATATTATATTTGAGCAGTATATTAATATCTAACACTACTGCCTCATTTATTCCGATAATTCACTTTTAGTTGGGTAAAACATTAAAGTGACAATATGCTTTGACATGTACTCTAAACCAATAACGTATCAGTCTCTTATTGTGCTCTGTCAGCAGCGCTACGGTATACCCTTATTTCCATATCCGACTGCATGGAATCCTTGTTACATCTTTTTTGTAAATCATTTTATGAAGCCTCTACCAAAACAGGCCCGGGACTGTACAGTAGACGCTTACGGCTGGCCCCCGGATCCATTCACTTGATTTGAAAATTGTTTATTTTTTTGCAATGTCTGTTTTCTGTCTTGCTCGCAGGTTTATCTTGTAGATTTTTTTGTTTTGCGTGTAGTGCGGTCCTCCTGCATTTACTATTAACGTGCATAGAAAAGAACCATTGGTAGTTGACATTCAACTACGGCCTACTCTTATACCGAATTTTCAACTGCCACGGGATCTTTAACGTGCACGCCAATGTGTACTTGTAAACATATAACCGTATGATAGCCACAGCAGTGTGTTGAAGAGAGTGTTGGCGAGATTGTGGATTAGGGTTAGATGTAGAGTCAGGGCTAGGGATCTTTAACGTACACGCCAATGTGTTCTGGTAAACATTTAACTGTATGATAGCCACAGCAGTGAGTTGAAGACTGCAGTATTGACAAAGGGATCTTTAACGTACAAGTATTGACCAAGGGATCTTTAACGCGCAAGTATTGGCCCTTTATTCTATAAATAAATTTGAATATTGTCAGAATAAACATGACAGGTAATCGTGGTTTAACTTGATTTTATTTTTATCCCGCTAAAACATTCCATTTTAAAAGACCCATTAGGTAATCGATGATGTTAATACACGTCACAACATTTGAACAATCATAGAAACACGGAACATAATATCGACACATTTTATTAAAACAATTCTATATTTTAACATTAAACATTCCGATCGACCATCGTAAAAGACCCCATCATAGTCTTCGATGAAGAATAAGCGCATATAGGACGTTAAGCCTCATTCCGTATTGCTGTTCTACTCCGATTCACACATTCCGTCATATCAGAGAATTTCACACATTAATGAAAGCGGAGTAGGAGAGAGAGAGAATTGTGGTTTAACGTCCACTCAATACACCTAGGTCATTTCGGGACAAATGGAAGCGGTGTAAACACTTCTCTAAATTGTGTAGGTGTGCTTAGTGTTTTCGACTAAAAGAAATTAAAATGTCGGTTAACTAGTTTCGTGTCTCTTCTCAAGCAGGGTTATAATTGTAGACAGGCTGTATAAGTTTAGTATGGCCCATGCATTCGATGGTATCACTTTAAAGATCCCATGACAGTTTGTGACGCCATTATCCGTGTAAAATGTTCATCACTGTACAGTGGCATCATTAGTCAATTTCGTGGTTAAAAAAGTAGAAAGTTTAATCCCATTTTATTTCTTAGAGAACTTTCATTTGTATTGACAACATATCGTATTACACCAGCATGTGTCGATTTTAATAAAGAGGTTTACATGACGGGAATATTTTATTTAAATACAGTAATATAAAATATAATAGGACGACAGAGGGGACCGAACGGAATAGGTTTATTAGAAGGTCAGCATATGAGAATACTCTTCGAAAGGTCACCAAAATGAATAAGTATCTGTTTTTTTCTATAAGTATGTAATAAGGTATTCTAAGAATGATCTATGTCAGTAGATGCCGGCTAGATATTAAATGTAACAATCTAACAAAATTACAAATATTGGAAAAATCCAATGGAAAGTCGACCAGAGGCTGAAATCTTTAGGATCATTTCTCATAATTTGATAGATGTTACAAGTCTTAGTGTTCTCGCCCTTTCCGTTGCTAAACATCGTCACTGTTAATGACGTCACTGTTAATGACGTACGTTAAACAGGTTAAATAAGATCAGATTCCCTTTCATTCTGAACAGAAGTTCCACACACAGTCAACTAAAACAAGGTTATTGTATTTTCTACAGGTATTGATTAATTCCCACAAAACATGGAGAATTTCCACATCTCTTACTTTCGTTTCGTTAAATATAAACGCCTGAGTCTCTAATTTTAAACGGTTGATTAATTCTACTGATAAAAGCGAAAACCATTCTGTTGGCTATTAATGGCGTATTAAGGGAAGATAGAACTGAAATGTAACAGAGCTTAAAATTCTACATTTCCGTACAAACCAAGCTAATGAAGGCGGCCATACGCTATGCAAGGTGCCAAGAAAATTAAGTATAAACTAGAAAAAATAAGGCCAACTACAGATTCTTCAGGGTCAAAAGCGCTAACCCTAACCCTATTACAATCCCATCAACAATTACATGCCCTATGGGTCATGCGGTATGCATGGTCCCAAGAGGTTTAGGTATAAAATTTAAAGCCAACTGCAGATATCGTTCTATCTGTCTATGCCAGCGCGTTGGACTTTGGTTTTGATCCTGCGCCAATGATCTCCCGAATCAGCAGATACGAAATAAGAGATTCTCAGACGGAGTATAATGTCCCCATCCCCTCTCTCTCCCTCCCTCTTTCTCTCTCTCCCCTCTTTATCCCCCCCATCGCTCTCTCTTCTTTAACATTAATCAAAAATAGCCCCGAACCAACATTTATCCCCTGTCCTGATCCAATGATTTCTACCGAATAGTTGATTAATGTTTTTTCCCACTTGATTTATATAATAACCAAATATTCACGTGACATATTGACCAACAATAACTGGTAAATAATCACGTGACATATTGACCAACAATAACTAGACATGATCACGTGACATATTGACCAACAATAACTGGACATAATCACGTGACATATTTACCAATAATAACTGGACATAATCACGTGACATATTCACCAACTTCGCAGACAAAAACAAACTTAATCGGAGAAGTAAATTATATACATTACCGATATGGGTTTTTATCCATTATTCTCCGTCTGTCTGGAATTATTCCTGATAATTGTGAGTTATGGTTTCTCTGGTAACCGTAGTAATGAATAATATGCATGATTTCAGAATATTAGAATAACCGCGTGTTAGGTCCAGTACAGCGGCTGTGGATAATATGCACCATTTCAGGGTCTCATAATAACTAAATAATATCGTGTTTTCAAACCAATTATGATATTTATGAATAATAATGTGTCGGATTATAGAACGTATAAATAATATTGTCTGTGTGCAGCTGGTACAACTTCTATAATCACCAAGAGATAATATTTTCACTCATATGACATCACTCCTCGATCTCTACCGCTATTTTAATAATTACTTCTTAAAGTAGTAAGAGATAATATTTTCACTCATATGGCATGAGACCTCTTTCCCGCCATTTTAATAATAGAATATTATGAATTATTTAGGAGTTATGGTATAATGATGTTGTTTACGGTAATAGAGATGAAGAACGATATTAGGGGAATTATCAAATTTTACCAGGCTATACTGTATGATAGTATAGCGGAAAGGGGTCGATCTGTTTATCCAGACACCAAGACTATACTGTATCACGTTATAACGGGGAGGGGTAGACCTGTTTATCCAGACACCCAGTGAATTCTTTAGAGACTCGCCTTTTAATGCCCCAGACAACTAGAGGTACCTATCATAAATTGCTACAATGGATCAGCATATCCCGGGCTTTGGAAGGTGATACTGTATGATGATATAGCAGAACGGGTCACTGCGCATGTGGTTGTGTTGTAGAATGTTTATCCAGACACAAGGCGAGTGTTGGTCTAGAATCCCGTCTCTAACTTTGGAAGCGTATCACTAATCGTATGATGTTAGTCTGGGAATAGAATAAAGTGCTATAAGAGCTGTCTTACACAGAATTAGTTTGTTTTATTCATGGAACTATATCGAGGAGCTTCCCTTTTACTTCAGCTAGTTCTCAAATTCATCAGGGCGTTACCCTTTATGCTATTAATCCTTTAAATATTTGTTATAACTATCATTTCCCTTTAAAGCCCCAATACCAATACCACTCGTGTTATAACTGGATAATAATTATGCCCCAATCTTTATTCTGCTCAACAAATTGTACTATTTTACGATATTCCAATTAATTTATGATACAAATTTCACCTCAACACAACCGAATTAAAAAAAATGGAAAAAATGCAAACACATGGTTTGAAAAGCTTTACGTAAACACCTTCAAATGCAACTTGGATTTAATCATATTTTCGAACGCTCTGGACGAGTAAAATAATAATTATGCCCAAATCTTTATTCTGCTCAACAAATTGTACTATTTTACGATATTCCAATTAATTTATGATACTAATTTCATCTCAACACAACCGAATTTAAAAATTTGGAAAAAATTCAACTACATGGTTTGAAAAGCTTTTCGAACCCTCATGACGAGTAAAATAGGATGTAATGGATAATTTACACAACAGGTAGGACACTTAAACATCTAGTAGTTAGAATAAGGCCATTTTTCTGGACCTGTCAAACCAGCAAAGAGTGTTATTGTCCCTTTAAGTGACTCATGTCTTTGTTGTTTTGAAAGGAAAGGGGGGGGGGGTATTAAAAAAATTTCCTTTTTCTCCAACATTAATATTTAACAAGTCAGCTATGATGGTGGTGCGTGTGAGTTATTCATAACTTGAATATTTATAACATTGTTTCTTAGATCCGGGATATTAATTTGACTTCCAAATTCGGTATTTATGTTTGATTTATTGAAGTTGCCAGCATGCGAATGTAGTTTTTGTTCTTACAATATTTACATTATTGATCGTCAAATCTGTTTCAAACTGAAATGAGATTTCGAATTTTGTTTAATGCTTTGGATTGTTCGCACTTGGTTTTATTTCATTTAACGCCATTGTCTTCTACACCAATTGGTCTAATTATTTTATTAGGTCGGTTGACGGGGACGGGGGCGAATGCTTAACAGTTGCGTGTTGTATCATAAGGTCTGTTATTAAGTCAACTAGCGTGGTTTCGATTATCCGATTTTACATGACAAGGAGTAAGGTCGCCTGTGCAACCCATAAATGAAATAAAATGTAACCAATTGTTAATCCGTAAATAGCCTAGTTTGTGAGTGGGCGTTAAATATCCCCTCCTCTTTTTTTCTATTTTATCAGGAAAGCGTAACGTGGGACTTAGCATAATGTAAGGTGGATGTAACGCAGATGTAACGTAAACGGGGCCCCTGTAAGGTGGGAGGTGTGATGTACCGTAGTGTTAGCCGTCAGATTGAACATAGAACTGATTCATTAATCCCCTTATACCATATTAATTAATCCCATTATACCACATTCTATTGATTCTGTCATATTACCACGATACCCGCATTTAAACTCATGTTTTTACAAGGATAGTCGGATTTTACTTCATGCTTTTTCATATGACCCACAACCATGATGTCCCATTACGTTTTACTGTACAATAAACTGGATCAGAGATTGCTAGATTACCATTTACAAGCCGTTCGATTAACACATAGCTGTTTTTTATAACTATTTTATAAAATGAATTTATTTTATATCAATGTTATTGATTTTCCGTCGCTTTAGAGGGTTGTGCTATCATTACAGAACGAGACCTAGGTTTCTAGACGACATAAGACCAGATTAATTGGCAGCTTTTAAAAAATAGAGCCATTTAACTACATAAATTCAAATAATTATCTGATATAGTTGGACGTGAATTATCTTTTATAACAACTGAGTCTACCAGATAATAGGGTATCGTACAAGTAAACAGAAAGTCCTTTTCTCTTGTTTCTGTTTCTAGATGAAGTTAATTTATTGTAATTTATATCTGTCTCTTTCTCGATATCTGGATTAGCTTTATTATAACGTCACTTCCTTGTTTCATGTTGGTCATGATAAAACACGCCAATGTCAGTGGATTTTATTACGTATTTATTTTGTTTTACGGTTCAGAATTTAACGAACATAGGAAAAACAGAAAGGGAGAGAGAGCGGGAGAGAGAGAGGGAGAGAGAGCGGGATAGAGAGAGGGAGAGCGAGAGGGAGAGAGGGGTCTAACGTTTACTCAACACAAACTAGTTCAATAACATAGGGACCTTAAGCAGTGGGGGGGGGGGGGGCGGGGACCGGGGGACCTACAAGGTTGTAGATGCGATAGAAGCGGGGAATCGAAACCACGCCACTCAATGACATACCATCCACCAGCCAAGTAGAATCTATAAATGATCCCTCACAACCAGCCAAGTATAAAAAAATTCTTTTGGCTATTATACCTACCACTGATATATCCCTTTTCACTTCAATAATATCTTGTAATACTTTAAAATTATTTTTTAAAATAAATAACAATATCAATCAAAAATTGAAAATAATAATATCTTCCCCATTAAAATTACAAAATACATGCCTGATCATTCGGTTTTATCTCTAAGCTAGGATTTGAGCATTTAGATACAAAAACCAATCGGAATAGTATAATATATAGTATAATATATGGTATAATATATAGTATAATATAGAGTATAATATATAGTAAAATATTTAATGGACCATCTGTTTGGAATAGTATAATACTTTTTTTAAAACAAATATACCTAATGGGCCACCCGGGTGTCATATTTATTTCGTTTTTGGGGCTTCACGCCCGCTTCCATCAATGATAATATGGCAGACATCCTTCCTCAGCATCGTGCCAGAAGACCAGCAGCTCCACCTACAGACGACAAGCAGCACCCCGGCCGCCTAAAGGAACGACCGGCGACAGAAGCCAACTTTGTATATAAGTTTAATTTTTTTTTCATAAAACTATATATTATAGGAAATACGACGATGTGAATTTCCACCAGCCTGGGTCAGTCCTTGTGTAGAGACTTAAACTTTCCCCTAAATTCTTAATCCTAACCCTAAAGTCAGGTCAATATATGGAAAATACCCCCAACCCCCCGAAATTAAATTGCTACAAAAGGTTTCTCAACTGATTCTGGTAGGGTTTAGTGTGCTTAATCCTAACCCTAAAGTCAGGTCAATATATGGAAAATACCCCCCAACCCCCCAAAATTAAATTGCTACAAAAGGTTTCTCAACTGATTCTGGTAGGGTTTAGTGTTTATAACAAACTGATCAATTTACCAAAGTAGGACCCCCCGGGAAAGGTGTGTGTTTGAGAGGGGGGGGGGTAAGATTGCGTCAAAAATGGCCATCGGAATGTTTCAAAATGTGTGACAAAGTAATACATACATAGAACTTTTCTAGATTTTACATTATATTATATTGGACATTTTCAACTATAAACAACTTCTGCTAATGTGTTCAATATGTTATTTACGGGCAACACACAAATGACCTCTCTTAGTTTTGACAATACGCACGATCTCATTAAATATCTTAATTATCCATATGTTATTTATAATCTACACATGTTCTATGTGTTGAACACTCAGCAGAACTTCGCGACTTATTTGGAAATACGAGGTGTGGTTATAGAAACTATAATCTCCATTCCAAATAAGTTAATCTGTCATGTATCATTATTTTCAATTACTGTATGCTTTATAAAGCCAGAATTAACTGACAGTAAGTCAGACTTGAATAGAGCTCCTTCCGACCTATGTCTATTCTATGTTCTCAATAAAGATCTACCAACTATGCTGATAGTCTCTTATCTGTAGTGTAACAGATAATAGAAATGGTGCACGTGAGCCAGACATAGCGTGTACAAGTCCTAGCCGCAGGAAATCTTGTTAGTTGCAGAAGTTAGATTTCCAGATGATCATGGGCCACTGATTGAAGACAGCAGAATGGTATCTATAACTTCTGAATGGGATCCTGGGGAAAACCTTGGAAAAAATGAAGTTTCCAGACGTTTTTTTAAGGTAGGTGCATATTTCCTAATAAATTGACCATGGAAAGCCAAATAGACCAAGGGATAATTATATTCAATTATTAAGGTTAGGGATACGCTAAATATAAAGTTTTAAAATTAATGTCAAACTTGTAAAATAAATAAGTTAGGGAAATAAGTGACGTTTAAAATGGACGATCACAAGGTTATAATAATATGTAGAAATGGAGAGGCGTTCGTCACACGTTAGATGTGGGGTTTAGGACGATTTCCACATAGCCAGTGTCACAAAAAAAACTGCAAAATGCTATCAAAGTAGTAGATGTAATACGTTGTTCAGTGACTGAGAGTTAGGTTTAGACTAATTGTCTATAGGAATAAATACGAATCGTAAAATTGAAAAGGTAAAACTAAGCTAAAAGAAATAAATTATGTCTCCGAACTATAAATCTAGATTGTAATAATGTAATGTTATGTTATGTCCAATTAATGTATATGTGTTTAACTGGGTATTTTTCCGGTATGGATCTGTGTAAAATTTATGTTTATGGGTAAAGGAATATGCCCAAGGGAAATTTGAACCTGACTGGCCCTTTGTAAATTCGCGAGTAGCGTGTGGGTCGGTATTAGGATTTAAATAATGGTTTAAAGTGAATCAGGGTGCATTGCCATATATAGCGAATAGCTTATGCAATATAACTGTTTCTGGATTATTCGTGTAGTTTTGTTTTGTTTGAAAAGTATAAATTTGTGTTAAAAACGTGAAATGTGCGATGATATAGCATGACGAATAAATTTTGAATTTCCTCATATATCATGCGTAGCGTATACGTAAAACCATACTAATGTATTGGCAACTTATTTGTAAATTGTTGTTTGTTATAATTATGTGTTTATAGGGAATATAATACATTCAGTTCTTGAAATAAATACTGATCACATTTGTTTAAAGAAATGAATTAACGCTTAGATTTAAAATGTTAATAGGGAGATCTATATGAAAATTTGCAAACGTGACGTGTCTGTCTTATCTGATCTCAGTGTGTTAATTAGCACACATGCTGCTACAAGCTTGTGTTATACTTATACACGCAGGCTCGTTCGTATACGCCATGTTAAAAGGTATACCTTTCTATCCTATACCCTCCATGTTAACTGTTGGTGTACAGTGCAGTGGAATGTGATACGGTTAAGATAATTAATTGAAGATGATTTGTTAATAATGAGATAAAACTGTTCACTGTTAGTAAGTAAGGAGAATACTAATCAGTTTCCATGTTATTAATTACTGTAGGTGATAAGTACTAATTAATGCTAATAATTGTTATTAAGGGGACAGATTGAGTTGTATTTGTTAATAGTTTATTCAGTTAAATGTAACTAGAATTAAAGATTCATACAGGTGTATTCCCAATAAAGTAACTCCGATTTTAATTTTAAAATAAACTTAAGCGTGATTTTATGATTAAGATATAATCACATTCAATTAAAATAAATGTTATAAATTAAGAGTAATGTAATGATAATTGGTCTAATTGGGTACGTACACTGGTCTTTTTAAAGGGATTTATTGTACCATATCTTAACGCGAAACAACAACGAACATCACATGGGAATTCCGGAATGAATCTGAAGCGAAGATTGCAGCAGTGTTTACCATCATCTAATTAGCTATGCAAAAATCAGAACTGTGAATAGAACATCTAATTATGAAGTGTTAAAATCAGTGAACATATTGACATTGAAACAGTGTTTTTTGGTTTTTTTTTAAAATGTGTTTTATAGTATAACCACATAGTCATATTTTATATCGTATTGTAGCATGTTTATCAGTGTATTTAGATTTTAGAATTGTAATTTCCATATTTAGAGTTTTGCAGTGTAGATATTGTATTCTATTGTATTTAATGTATGTTAGATAACAACGCTCAAAAGGATGGTGTCGGCAGAGACCGAAGACGGAAATACGTTCCATGGAACAGATGATTCCACACCAGCACTACGACACAATCCAGTGACTTTAACTTTGTCATAAGTTGTGAAGAAGGTTCCAGTAAAAACTTTAATAGTATGATGTCAGTACCAGAATATAATGGTAACAGGAAGTGACAAGTGTACACTTAGAATGGTATCGTCCTACAAAAAACTTCTAGGATCCAGGTTGTTCCAGTTTTGTACTATAAATATATATATATATAATCGCGTGTGTTTGAAGTCTATCATATGTACTGTTATTATGTGTACTGTTATTATATCATGTTTGCTGTGTTATATCGCGTGTGCTCTTCCTAATTCGTGTGTAATGTAATTTTATTGTGTGAAACATCATTGTATACAGATGAAGACAATGTCCCACATGTGAGAATTGTGTTTGTTATGTCCTTTTGGTACATAACTCGTGGGTGATGAAGGAATGTGACAAAGTAATACATACATAGAACTTTTCTAGATTTTACATTATATTATATTGGACATTTTCAACTATAAACAACTTCTGCTAATGTGTTCAATATGTTATTTACGGGCAACACACAAATGACCTCTCTTAGTTTTGACAATACGCACGATCTCATTAAATATCTTAATTATCCATATGTTATTTATAATCTACACATGTTCTATGTGTTGAACACTCAGCAGAACTTCGCGACTTATTTGGAAATACGAGGTGTGGTTATAGAAACTATAATCTCCATTCCAAATAAGTTAATCTGTCATGTATCATTATTTTCAATTACTGTATGCTTTATAAAGCCAGAATTAACTGACAGTAAGTCAGACTTGAATAGAGCTCCTTCCGACCTATGTCTATTCTATGTTCTCAATAAAGATCTACCAACTATGCTGATAGTCTCTTATCTGTAGTGTAACAAATGATCACAACTGTAGAACTATCAACTCAAATTTGATAATCTTGGTTTCTTTCCCTTGGTTTTGGAGGGCAAAGAACACATTATGGTAATTAAAAATGAAATTAGCCTATTTATCAAAAATATCCGCTAACACCTCCAAATGTAGTCCGGTCAAAATACAGTTTAACCCCCCCCCCCCCCAAATTGCAACAAAAGGTTTCTCAACTGATTCTGGCAGAGTTTAGTGTACTTTACAACATACTAAAACACACCGGAAAAGTGTGTTTTTTTCAAGATGGCGTCAAAGATGGTCATCAAAACATCATACTGATCATAATTATGTATCTATCAACTTAAAGTTGATGATCTTGGGGTCTATTCCTATGTTGTTGGGTTTTGTGTGTCTGTGTGGGGGGGGGGGAGCAAAGTACTAATTAAGAACTGTATTTTAACCGGACTTCTATGCCACAATCTCGTCAAGAACGAGTGTGCTGGTTAAAAGGCTCTCCTTACTTACTTTACAGAGGGTATTCCAAGGGACAATGTTATAGTCGTTCGGATGGGACAAAAAACACAGGTTCCGTGCACACCAAAAGGTTCATTGGCAGTTGGGATTCCATATAAGATTAGAGGTCAGATTCGGTGAACCGTCAATTTTTCTGGCAATGTATTTCTGTTTTTCGCGCACAAACGTCAGAGAATGGGGAACATTATATTCATTTTGCTTAGCATATTGTAAATTTAATACTTTTGTGCATGTGTGTAATTTATTAAAAATAAACAACCACCACAGCCTTGTGGAAAATAAGCTTTAGTTAATGATTGATTCATTCTGAGAATTCTTGTGACATAGGAAATCTTTGGGCAAATAGTCTCAGCTCCAGTCCCATCCAAAGGTGTATATCCGTCTTCATTGGTCCGGTCATTGCAGAACAGTAGGACGTTAAGCCCATTTCATTTGAATTAAACCTATCAAAGAAACTTGGTCTCACATGTTCTGTGTTCACCTAACCAATTAATTTGGGCATAACTCGCAAAAAAATAAATTAAAGAATTCAAATTGCAATAAATTTATTAGATATGATAAAGTTGTTCAAAATATGATCACGACTGTGTAAATCTAATCTTGTTAAAATCTGAAATAAAAACATAAAATTTAATGTTGATGAAATAGGATACTTTTATGGCTGTGATTTTCTTGTCGTCCTATTATTCTGGGCTAATGAAGACGGGCATACGACATATAGGGGATGCTCGATTGACAGTCCAGAACGTCCCGAATTGACAGAATTGCAATCGAGTAACGCGGAATTTAGTCCTGTCACACAGTTCTATCAGTCCCGACAGCTGAGGTGGTGTGAGTAGAATTGTGACGTATTTTAAGTAACAAATATGTTTCAGCTATCATGATTGGTTAAGATATTTTTTATGAAGTCGTCACATGCGTTGTACTCCAAAATTACCCTTTTTATTCGATTGACACTTTTTTAGGAATTGAGTTAATTTAATTCCAGAACGTTCAATCGAGTAGGCCTACGCCTTCAGTGTGCTCTTATAGGGACAATTTCATCCCGGAAAGCGGCCCACTCATATCGGTTTCCGTCCATCTAAATGACGAGACAGCTTCCCCGTGTCAGTCCCTAAGTCTTACAAAGGGCAGGAAAATCCGGATGAACTTTCTCGACCAACACCAAGCGCGAACCTCCAAACTACCTGAAATAATTAAACACTCTACCTGAAATAATTATAACATATTTACCTGTATCGTATAAACAAGGTCTATTTAATTATCATTGGACATTGCTTCATAGGTTAAATGAAATGCATCAAATTCTTCTTGATTTAAAACTTCATCGTCTGTAAAAATAAAAAAATATTTTTCTTAAATCTATGTTGGTATGACAGAGAGGGATGGTGTTTAACATCCACTTGACAAAAAGTAGGTCTAACGTATTATGCGTAGTTGTCTTTAGCTGTGGGTGAAAATTGGAGGACCCGGAGAAAATCCAATAAAGGAACTGAACCATACTTCAATGAGGTTTAACGCGCCACTGTTCTGCTCTGACCCGACTAATGAAGTGCAAATTAAACGAAGTGGGGTTTATTGTCCCCTGGTTTATCGGAAATTTTGCTCGGGCTGCGGCACTATTTCCTACTCTTATGTTAACGGGACCTCAATTTTTGGTCACGACCCAACTAGACACCTCTCCTTGTCAGCCCCCCCCCCCATCCAATTATAATAAAAAAAAAAGGTTGTGTGAAATAATTTTAAATATTTTGATCTATTAACCTACCATTTCTATCAAACTCGGCAAAAACCTTTTCTACATCACCAATGTCCATAAAATTAGCCATTTCCGCCATAGTTATAACACCATCAGCAGTTATAACATCAAAACTAACATCTCTTTTTCCAATTGCACGAGCTATTCCACGAACTGCCAGTGATATTAACCTAGTACTTCTCCTTCTCCTTGACCAACCTTCAACAGACTGGACCAGGACAAGAACAGCGAGGGTTAGAATCAACAACTTCATTCTGTAAAACAACAAGATTTTAGATACAGAGCTTTAAGACTAACTTAAAAACATACTTATTTCAAACATGTCTTTAAACTGTTTTGTTGTGAATGCGCTTAGAAACACTCTTGTGTAATGAAGCGCTATATAAATCGAATAATAATAATAATAATAATGACATTAAAACGCCAAAATATAGGGTAATGGTGTATTTACCTTGTCTCAAAATCTCAACTCAAAATTTTGAGTCGTTTGGACGTGAACGCCAAAACTGCTTATCCGGGCACGTAACTCTTTTAGGATTTCGGGTCAATTGTTTCGTTGGGTGACCTTATAACCTATTACGGTTACTTGAGAGGGTTATGCAGTGAATAACCCATGTGCCATACTTGATAGAGAAAGGCAAATTTCAACTACACATTATTTTTATACAAAAATGTTTGGTTTTATCCAGATACCACAAAATACACCTTGGGGCACCGGACTCGAATTCCAGATGAAGACTGACGGATTAAGTCGTTTGAAAACTTATCATAAATACTGAAGTAGTTTCTGGGCCCTTGACTCGAATATTTTAAGGGGTTTTAACACAAAATTAAGCAGTTTTATTCCCAAAACAAATATCGGGATAAGCCCTTTAAAATACAGCTGTGACGCCATCCTTTGATGTTAGCGTACCATTATTTCCAATAATATACGGGCAACTTGCCAATCGTACTTTATCTATACTAGATGAAATATTAGACTCGTTTTATGTTTTTCATTGAAAACCGCGCAGGATACTGTCTTTATTTTAACTTTAATGGTCTCTGGATGACGACATTGCGTAATATATTGAAACAACACTCTGCTAACGCCTCGCTCTCGACTATTAAACTATTCATATTTAACCTGGCCAACATAATACCTTGGCCCTGTTTTACGAAATCTTAACTAAAGATAAAATCCAAATTTTAGTAGATACTTCAATTTTGATTGGCTATGCACTAAAATCAAAATCAAAAAAATATTATCCTAACATTTGGATTTTATCTTTAGTTAAGATTTCGTGAAACACATCCCAGATCCATGCAATATAAAATTAACCATCATAAATATTTCTACTAATTTCAACAGGCGACCAAACACTCCTTGTCACGTACAAGCAGAGAATCAAAAACCACGTCACTTCTTGACTCAATGACAGAACTTCTGCTCGAGTATGAAACCAAAAGCGTCCCCCATCCCCTCAAAGTGAAACGATTTGGGGTATAACGTCTCCTTACTACAATATTTATATTTTAAGACTAACATGACGATATCTCATGAAATAGTGTTGAACAACTACCGGACATAAGCCATGCAGGATGTCATTGTTCGTTTTCTATTTCCAAATCATAAAAAATCTAAACAATGGCGATTGAGAGAGAGAGAGAGATAGAGAGAGAGAGATGGAGTTTAACGTCCACTCAACACAAACTAGGTCATTTAGGGACAAACATAGGGTTTTTGATTTTATTTCAATAATTCGCTTGCGCGTAAGGGTCTTCAGCAGTGGGAGGAAACCGGAGTGCCCGGAGGAAACTCACGAGGTTGAGAAGGCGCCCATATCTCCATGCCACATACACTCACACCAGGGCTCGAAACCACAGCCGCAAGCCAGAGGTGACTGGCCAGCTAGAGGTCGAAGTGCGGCACTCTAGACCACTAGGCCATCCCAACCCCCCACAATGGCGATTAGATACTTTTCTGTACAGCAGCTGGGCACAGGCCACGCACTATGCTATGTGAGAATCTTGCCCGGACAGCGACTGTTTTAAAATATAATAAAAACTAGTTTACCTGTGTGATGTAGACCTTAATAGTACCAGTAACACCTGAACGATGAGTGAACAGATCCAGTACTCTGTGTATTTATATATTAACAGGTGATAAATCTCATCATTGACTATAATTAATATTTACACCATGATGAATTGTTTACCTTTTGATTTGATCATCAATGAAACATTTTAACAACTTTTTGGCGGGAGATCCTGGACTGTTGACCTTGTGTTTATCACGAACATCATTCATGAAACGTTTTAACAACTTTTTTTGTGGGGGTGGGGGTGGATGGATCCTGAACTGGCGTTAAACTATTATTTGATAATTTCCGTGATGTGTCAAAATAATTCCATGGGAGTGTGCGATCTGGGTATACTGCGAATAAAAATACATTTCTTTGCGCTAAAACCGTGGGTGGTATCGCAGTCTAGACCGTAAGAGAACACCTGTGGAAAAGTCGTGATATATGTGTATAAACCAATTATTGTTTTACTTATAAATTGTCTTGTGTTTTTGAAAAGAAGAAGGATGTAATCGTTGGGGGTTGAAATGGCCTTAAGTTAGAATTAAAATTAGGTGTTAGTTTAAATTAAATTTTTGATGGCTAAAATGGAGTAATCTTGGTTGCAGACAGGACAATTGTGTTTCTATTCCTTTAAGCATGGGAGGTTGGATGGCCGAATGGTTAGCACTTGCGTGACTTATCATACGGCCTGTCATTGAGTCAAGTGGCGTAGTTTCGAATCCTCGGATGTACGTGACAAGGATTAGGGTCGCCTGTCCAACCTCATGGGGTTTCTACGGTTCCACCCGTTTCCTCCCACTGCTAGAGACCCCTACGCGTAAGCAAATTATTGAAATAAAATTGAACTATATATGTTAGTCCCGAAATAACCTAGTGTGTGTGTTGAGTGGATGTTAAACCCCGCCTCTCTCTCCCCCTCTCTCTATTTTTGACAGCAAATCCAAATCTAAAATCGATCAACATGATAACACCTTCCATACTTATAACAGACGGAGACAGTAACAGGAGGGCAACCATATAAAGATAAATTGACCAGTCTTTTAAATCTGACGGTTCATTCATCAATAGATAAATTTATATTGAAATTGTTAAAAAATATCGAGACTAATGGTTCTTTGAAATCATCCGTAGACTGTGTTAGACCGTCGACTCCCTTCATTTATAATACGAGACTTTGCTATTTCCGTCTCTCAAGGCTCTGTTACTTCCGTCCCTCGGGGTGGGTTGGGGAGTATCGTTTACAACAATTGTAGAATTTGAATTTACAAAAGCCGTTTCAGGGGATCAGCCTCGAGTGGGAAATGAGGTATAACTTCCACTCGGCATAAACCAGGTCACATCGGGACTAGCATATTGTCCGATTCTGGATAATTTTCAAAACAAGTAGGACACTTAAGCATCTAGGCTAAGAGTGTTATTGTCCCTTTAAGAAAGAAGTTAAGCCACCAAGAGTGTAATTGTGTGTATATAGTGACCATAGAGTACGCGCCTAGAGCATGCATTTGTGGATGAATTGGCGCTTTACAAATATACATTATTATTATTATTATTATTATTTTAAGGAAGAAGTCAAGTAACCATTGGGTCATCCAACCGCCCGCCCTTTAAGTTAAGATTGTTTGACTGAAAACAGTCGTTATAACCTTCGTCTATTACTGTCAGCCTTAATCAAGTCTGTAAAATGGTGGAACCCCACTACAATAAGTATGGGTATAATTCTAGTTAATGTAACGATACACGAGGAGTCTGGTTTAAATATAAAATAATTGTAGTGTTTTATGGAGACTTGGGGATGACAATAAACTTTGTACGTGTCTAATAGGGGTAATAAAATGGTAATGGGTTGACTCCATTCGCCAGTTAAATAATCTGAAATGTAGTACAAAATAATGTCCACTCCACCGTACTAGGTCATTTTTAAACTAACATATGGTTTAATTTTATTTCAATAATTTGCTTGCGCGTAGGGGTCTTTAGCAGTGGGAGGAAACCGGAGAAAACCCACGGGCTGGACAAGCGACTCTATTCACGCCAATGAAATGGGGTTTAACGTATTACGTTTCGGTGCAGTGGTAACGAGG
This sequence comes from Patella pellucida, assembly GCA_917208275.1. Classification (NCBI taxonomy): domain Eukaryota; kingdom Metazoa; phylum Mollusca; class Gastropoda; family Patellidae; genus Patella; species Patella pellucida. The sequence goes on along the minus strand of OU795036.1, from coordinate 93,611,820 downwards.
GGGCTGACGGGGACAAATGTCTAGTCGTTCATACGGGGCAAAATATCCCGTGTACATGGTGGTGTGCCCGTAAAAGATCCCTTGACATGTATAATTCGATACAAAAGTAACCGTGTAGCCGCTATCCCTCATAGAACACTGTGTGGAGAATGCCTAGTCGGAGAAAATCCAATTTCACCAAAAATCACAGTCTATTTCATTGGTAATTATCAAATACATTAACATCTCCTGTCGGTTTTTTTTAATTTTTGTTTCATCTTTATGTTATTTCTGATTAATGAGATTAAACGTTAAACAAAAAACCCGATACACCCATTTAATTTTTTTAAAAGAAAACCTCTGTCCATGTCACAAAGGTATAAAATGCCATTTTTACAAAATATATAAATGTTATAGAATATAAAAACGACTTATATTGTAAAAAAAAGTACATCTCTTCACAATATAATTACTGGGCTGATTTCTCGACTACCAATCTCGTTTCATGTATGAATGCCATAGAATAAAAGAAATCGTTTATTGTGAAAAAAATACATGTTTTGAAAACATCTACTTGGCTTTTTTTTTTATCTAGCGATATTGTCTGATTGGTGATTTTAACAAAGATTCGTCCATTTATTGTTCGACAAAAAATAATCACTCTCCATTTTACGACGAATATGAATTCCATAGAAAGCAAATTGTTTAGATTTTTTTTTTTATGAAATTGTTTTCTGAATGATGTGCTAAACAAACAGTAACAACAATGAATCCCATTTAGTGTTCGACAAAAATTAATCTTCCTCCATTTTGTCAAGTATATGAATGCCATAACGAAACAAAATCGTATGTTAATGTATTGGTAAAAAAAAACCCACTACAGGTCATTCAGCCAGGAATATCACTTCTTGGTTATAGTCCAAGAGCTAGCTGAGATTTAATAAGCATTCCGTGTACAAAAGGTTTTAGGCCTGGTTATGGGTGGTAAAATGAACAGCGCTCCTTTGGTGGTGTCCCCAAAAGCTTTATCATTTTGACATGTTGCACTGTTCGCAAAATACTATTCAACCCAAATTACAAAATCCATGTTTATAGGAAATGTTATTTATTAGGATGTCCAACAACAATTTTAAACTGACAGATCTAAAATAATTCGCGTAATCGTTAAAGCCCCAATACCACTCTTGTTGTAACTGAATAATATGTCCCAAACTTTATTCTGGTCAACAAATTGTACTATTTTACAATATTCCAATTAATAAATGATGCAAATTTCATCTTAACACACCTACTTTTAAAAATTGGAAAAATTCAACCACATGCCGTAACATGGTTTGAAAAGCTTTACGTGAACACTTTCAAATGCAACTTGGATTTAAACATATTTTTGAGCCCTCTGGACAAGTAAGATAGTTGTAATTGATAATTTACACAATACTTAAACATCTAGTAGTTAGAATAAGGCTTTTTTTTCTTGACCTGTCAAGCCAGCAAGAGTGTTATTGTGCCTTAAAAAAACGTTCAGTTATTTTTCGTATCTCTTGGGAATTGTTCAGTGTGAAACCTATTGTAACGGAAAACACATTTCCATATACCTATCAATTTATTTTAACAACGTTTCCAGACATCCCGGTAAAAAAAATATCTAATAGATAATTTGAGAAATCTACGGGGACTCCCATATGTCATTATTCTTCCAAGCACGTGTTTAGATAATGATAAGAGAAAGATGTTATACTGACATGGCGTTCACAAAAAAACAAAATAAAATGAAGTCGGATTTAAGACCTTCTGCTGTGCTCCGACTTGACAAATGAAGACGGACACGAAGAAAATTGTGCCCGAACAGCCTACTCTTATATCGAATACCAGCTGTCGAGGGATGCCGACGTATGAGAAATTTAGCAAACACGCTGATGTACGTTGAATACGTTATGTTTACGCTTTCAACAAGTTACGAGGACGCTGAAATACGATGGTATAAGTTGTTATAACGCCGAACGCGGCAAACAATTTTGTTCATGCATAAATGTTTCAGCGTTTGCCGACGTTTTGCTTACATGTTAGGCGTAAGTTAGAAGAACGTCAGAACTGCCTGTCCAGACAGGTCATTTTTTCGTTGAGTGACCTGATAATCGTTTCCCATTCCATAAGAGGTCTATACCATGAATGACCCATGATGTGCTGTATATGATAACAAAAGGTAAATTTTACCTACACATTATTTTTATGAAATAAAACTCTGGTTTTATCAAGACATCGTATAATAAAGATGAAGGCTGACGGGTTTAAGTTGTTTGGAAACTTTACACATATATTGAGTAATTTGCTCGGCCCTAAGGTAGAGAATTTTGGTGGATTTTAACACAAAATTAAGCAGTTTTATTCTCAAATTTATACTACGGTCTGTTAATAAACTTGTTTTCAACCGTGTCGTGATTTTTGTTATTGATGAAGACCACTGACTAACGAGCTTGTTGGTTTTCCATATGATCATCACGAACAAGAGATGAATAATGTTAAACCATCATGTCAACAACACCTACGATAATAACACTTATAACCGCGCTCAGATTAAAGTAATTTAAATGAACCCTTTCATATATTCATTTTTTTTTCAATAATCATCCTGTAGCAATATAATTACCCAACTGTAATAATGTGTGTTGACATCTATGCGTTTGAGCCTATTTGAACTCGCGTAAGAAGTCTTAGACTGTATTAATTTTAACGTTAAAACAAATATTTTAAGTATAGTATACCCAGATCTGCAGTTATCGGTTTTTTCACACCATGGCAAGTGTTTAACGCCAGTCCAGGATCTCCCGCCAAAAAAGTTGTTAAATGTTTCAGTGATGATCAAATCAGAAGGTGAACAATTCATCAGGGTGTAAATATTAATTATAATTAATGATGAGATTTATCACTTGTTAATATATAAATACACAGACTGCTGGATCTGTTTATTCATCGTTCAGGTGCTACTTCAGGTATACATCACACAGGTAAACTAGTTTTTATTATATTTTAAAACAGTCGCTGTCCGGGCAAGATTCTCACATAGCAAGTGCATGACCTGTGCCCAGTTGCTGTACAGAAAAGTATCTAATCGCCGTAATATTGTTTGGATTTTTTTACGATTCGGAAATTTGAATTGAAAACGAACAGACGCAAACGCTGGTGCTTGGGAACAATTCCTCCAATAGCCGCTGCCCGGGCACAATTACCCCAAAAGCATCCTGCATGGCTTATGCCCGGTAGATGTTGAACATTATTGCAATATATATATATTAACCCGTCATCTGACATATCGCCATGTTAGTCTCCAAAAAAACAGAACTATTGTTACAATATATTACGCAACATCTTTAGCTCGAGACCATTAAACAACTTAAAATACAGACACTATCCCGTGCGGTTTTCAATGAAATACATAAAGCGAGTCCAATATTTCATCTAGTATAAATAAAGTACGATTGGCAAGTTGCCCGTTCATTATTGGAAATAGCGGTACGCCAACACCAAATGATGACGTCACATCTGTATTTTAGTGGTGTGTTAGTTTAGTGGTGACATCATAAATATAAAACTGTATCATGTGCTGTTTCTAGATTTCATAAACTCATTAAAAAAAAACTCTTGTTTTCAATCAATAAATCTATTGTCTTGAAATACCGCCCATCAGAAATATTATTAAACATCAAAGGAGTCATCTGGTCATTACAGGTGAAGATTTTTTTCTCATGTCCATGGCTTTTATGGCTTACACCTCAGAGATGTGTGTCATGTATTTGACTTGACCTCGTGATGACCCCCTCGAGACCACCTGATACCACATACTGTTTATATAATAAAGTCAATGTATCTAAAATCTTGTTGTTTAAACAGAATGAAGTTGTTGATTCTAACCCTCGCTGTTCTTGTCCTGGTCCAGTCTGTTGAAGGCTGGACGAACATGATTAGGATGTCCAAAGATACGATACGTCGATGGAGTAAAAGAGATGCCTATTATGACGTCATAACTGCTGATGGTTTTATAACTATGGAGGAAATGGCTAAATTTATGGATATTGGTGCTGTTGAATTAGAAACGATCTTTGCTATGTTTGATGGCGATGGTAGGTTAATTGATCAAAATATTTAAAAATTATTTCACACAACTTTTATTAAAAATGGGAGGGGGGCTGACAAGGACAGCTGTCTAGTCGTTCGGTTGGAACGAACAATTGAGGTCCCGTGAAAATAAGAGTAGGAAATAGTGCCGCAGCCCGAGCAAAATTTCCCCTGGAGCAGTAAGACAATAAACTCCATTTCATTTAATTTTCACTTCATTAGTCGGGTCGGAGCAGAACAGTGGCGCGTTAAACCCAATTTAAGTTAGGTTCAGTTCCTTTATTGGATTTTCTCCTCTAATTTCCATCCATTGCTAAAGACAACTACGCATAATACGTTAGACATACTTTTTGTCGAGTGAATGTAAAACACCATCTCTCTCTCTCATACCAACATCCCTCATCTCCTCCAAAATATTATAGATTTAAGAAAAATATATTTTTTTGTTTTTACAGACGATGAAGTTTTAAATCAAGAAGAATTTGATGCATTTTATTTAACCTTGTCCAATAATAATTAAATAGACCTTGTTTATACGATACAGGTAAATATGTTTTAATGATTTCAGGTAAGGTGTTTAATTATTTCAGGTAGTTTGGAGGTCGCGGGTTCGCGCTTGGTGTTGGCCGAGAAAGTTCATCCGGATTTTCCTGCCCTTTGTAAGACTTAGGGACTGACACGGGACAGCTGTCGCATCATTTGGATGGACGAAAACCGATATGAGTTGGCCGCTTTCCGGGATGAAATTGTCCCTAAGAGCACACTAAGGGCGTACTCGATTGAACGTTCTGGAATTAAATTAACTCAATTCCGAAAATAGTGTCAATCGAGTATAAAGGGTAATTTTGGAGTACAACGCATGTGCCGATTTCATAGAAAATATCTTAACTAATCATGATAGCTGAAACATATTTGTTACTTAAAATACGTCACAATTCTACTCACACCACCTCAGCTGTCGGGACTGACAAAACTGTGACAGGACTAAATTCCGCGTTACTCGATTGCAATTCTGTCAATTCGGGACGTTCTGGACTGTCAATCGAGCATCCCCTATAGGTCGTATGCCCGTCTTCATTCGCTCAGAACAATGATGGGACGGCAAGAAAATCACAGCCAAAAAGGTATCCTATTTCATCCACATTAAAATTTATGTTTTTATTTCAGATTTTAACAAGATTAGATTTAAACAGCCGTGACCATATATTGAACAGATTTATCATATCAAATAAATTTATTGCAATTTGAATTATTTTATTTATTTATTTTTTGTGAGACTCAGTTATGCCCGAATTAATTGGTAAGGTGAACTCGGAACATGTGAGACCAAGTTTCTTGGATAGCTTTAATTGAAATGAAATGGGGCTTAACGTCCTACTGTTCTGCAATGACCGGTCCAATGAAGACGGATGTACGCCTTACAGTTTGATGTTCTTGGATAGGATTGGAGCTGAGACTATTTGCCCAAAGATTTCCTATGTCACAAGAATTCTCAGAATGAATCAATCATTAACTAAAGCTTATTTTCCACAAAGCTGTGATGGTTGTTTATTTTTAATAAATTACACACATGCACAGCAATATAAATTTACAATATGCTAAACAAAATGATTTTAATGTTCCCCATTCTCTGAAGTTTGTGCCCAAAAAACAGAAATACATTGCCAGAAAAATTGACGGTTCACCGAATCAAACCCCTAATCCTATATCGAATCCCAACTGCCAATGAACCTTTTGGTGTGCACGGAACCTGTGTTTTTTGTCCCATCCGAACGACTAGACATTGACCCTTGCCATACCCTCTGTAAAGGGGGTAAGGAGAGCCTTTAAACCAGCTCACTCGCAGCATCGGTTAATAGTTTGGAAGACCAAACAACTCTTTCTGCGGTGCTCTACACGAGATTATGGCATAGAAGTCTGGTTAAAATACAGTTCTTAATTAGTAATGTGCCCCCCCCCCCCAACATTATTGGAATAGACCCCAGGATCATCAAATTTGAGTTGATAGATACATACATAATTATGATCAGTAAGAAGTTTCCATGCACATCTTTGACGTGTGTTTTAGTATGTTATAAGTACACTAAACCCTGCCAAAATTGTTGCAAAATTTGGAGGTTTAAACGGTCAAATTTAAGTTGATCAAATCATTTGTTGCGGGTCTTCGCGGTCCACCTTAAAAATTGCGTGTGGGTATCTGATGAGGATGAGGACACAGACTGATCAGGTTTATAGTGTCGAGGTGCTGATGCATCGTCGTCAAGAAGCAACGGAACCTTTGAGAAAAAAGGCCAAAGGAATTCTCCACGACACGTCGGGTACGAGACAACCTGTAGCTGTAAATGCGTTCTCGTAGGACCCGTGACCGATGGGATATTGGTTTCATAATCTAGGTTGGGAAAGCAAAGGTGTCATCCCCTAAGAAGAGATAGGGCACTGGCTGGTCATAATTAGGGAGTGGTTCTGGTTGAGACACTTCAGCTCTTTTCTCTCCTACAGCATCATGCTGAGAACAGGTACTCAATGCCCCACCATCCACATAGAGGAACTTGTAGGTAGCATCTGCCACTGCAATCAGAACAATGCTGTGGAAGCCCTTGTAGTTGTAGTAGTAAGAGCGCCAGCATTGGGAGGCTTCTTCATGGAGATGTGCTTGCCGTCCACAGCCACCACACAGTTGTGGTAGTTCCATTTGGAGCTGAACCTGGCAGTAACTTCCTTCCATCCCCGTCTTCAGTTTTGGGGCAGAGCAGCACTTCGTTCTTGTACACCGCGATGATGGATTTACACACCTCGGGTGTTAACTTGCAGATGGTACTTAATTCAACCCCGAAGCTGTACTGCAGACTTGAATAGGAATTTCCAGTGGCTAGGAAGCGGAGGGTGACAGCTAGCTTGAGTCCATCTTGAAGCGGTTCCCTTATGAATGTGGACTGCTTCTGCAGGCGAGGGGTTAACTTCTAAGCCCCTTTGATCTTCCTTGTTGAGTACAGTCAGTAAACTGTCATACTGTCTACCCTCTTGCCCAAGTCGGCACAACACCGTCCGAATTGCGCAAACCCGTCGTATGTAAACAATGCGCAAACTTTGCGTGAACTCGTCGTGCCAGTTCGTGTCAATGTAGACACTGATGGGCACGCATTTGTGAACTCGTCGTGAACTATGCGTGAACTAGACGTGAACAGTGTGGTAGCCTCCCAGTTCGTACCCAAAATGTCACGAATTGCCACGACAAAATCGTGGCCAAAAGTCGTGTAAGTGTCAGCCTGGCTTTACAAGGATCGTGGCCTAGTTGTCTAGAGAGGGTCGCGTTTCTATTTCCAGCTATCTAGTCAGCGGATATCTCTGGCTTACGGTTTGTTGTTTTGAAGCCCGGTGTGGACGTGTTTGGTTTGGAGGTATGCTCCGGGTACTCCAATTTCTCGATAGGAGCCAGGTTAAGAAATGGGGTTTAACGTGTGTGGTTTGGATGTATGCACCGGGTAGTTACTTCAGTAACGTAAATTTGATCGGCTCTGCTCTCTACTACGTTACTACTTTATATACAAAGTTGGCTCTGGTCGCTGGTCGTTGCTGTAGGCGACAGGGGTGCTGCTGGCCTTCTGTAGGTGGAGCTGCTGGCCTTCTGTAGGTGGAGCTGCTGGCCTTCTGTAGGTGGAGCTGTTGGCCTTCTGTAGGTGGAGCTGATGGTCGTCTGTATCACCCAAAATGAAAGCGGACGTGAAGCCTCATAAACGAAATAAATATGACACTCAGATTGCCTATTAGATAGGTGTCTCTTACGGTCTAGAGTGCGATATCACCCTCCGTGGGAGCGGAAGTTAGACCCCAAGAAATGTATTTTTATTCGTAGTATACCCAAATCAGCTGATATTGTTCTGTCACATCATGGCAAGTATAAAATGATAATTTAACGCCAGTCCAGGATCTCTCTCTCCCTATCTCCCACCCTCTCTCTCTCACTCTCCCCTTTCTCTATCTCTCTTCAGCCATTACGAAGATGACAACGGTATTTATAAGATAACCTCTAATTGACCCTTCAATTTATCAGGGTGTAAATATCAATTATAAACAATGATGACGTGCATCACGTGTTCATTTTAGGGAAAAAAACATTGGTTTATACACATATAGCACGACGTTTCAACAGGTGTTCTCTTATGGTCTAGACTGCGATATCACCTTCCGTAGGAGCGGAAGTTAATCCCCAAGAAATGTATTTTTATTCGCAGCATACCCAGATCACACATTCTCATGGAATTGTTTTGTCAAATCATGGAAATTATAAAATAATAGTTTAACGCCAGTTCAGTCCCACAAAGAGTTGTTTCATTAATGGTGGTGTTGATAAACAGAAGGTGAACAATTCATCAGGGTGTAAATATTAATTATAATTAATGATGAGATTTATCACCTGTTAATATATAAATACACAGAGTACTGAATCTGTTTATTCATCGTTCAGGTGTTACTGATTCTATTAAGGTCTACATTAAACAGGTAAACTACTTTTTATTATATTTTAAAACAGTCGCTGTCCGGACAAGATTCTCACATAGCACATTGCATGACCTGTGTCCGGTTGATGTACCGAAAAGTATATGATGGCCATTGTTTAGATTTTTTATGATTTGGAAATCGAAAAAGAGAACGGACGCAAACGCTGGTGCTCAGGAAAATTCCTCCAATAGCGCTGCCCGGGCACAATTCCCCCAATAGCATCCTGCATGGCTTCCATAGAATTACTATTAAACAACACACGGGTTCTAATTTCCATGGCCTTTATGGTTTACACCCCAGAGATGTGTGTCATGTATTTGACTTGACCTCGTGATCACCCTTTCGAGACCACCTGATACCACATACTGTTTATATAATAAATCAATGTATCTAAATGTTGCTGTTTTATAGAATGAAGTTGTTGATTCTAACCGTCACTGTTCTTGTACTGGCCCAGTCTGTGGAATGTGGTTGGGGGCGTCTGGGCAGAAGTTTAATAGGAAGAGCTGTTGTCGACGGAGCTCGTGCAATAGCTCGACTGGGTAAAAGAGATGTTAGTTTTGACGCTATCACTGCTGATGGTGTTATAACTATGGAGGAAATGGCTAATTATGCGAGCCTTGAGGAGGTAGAAATGATTTTTGCCGAGTTTGATGGCAATGGTAGGTGTTAATTCATTAAAATATTTAAAAATTATTTCACACAACCTTTTTAATAATTGGATGGGGAGGGGGGCTGACAAGGACAGCTGTCTAGTCGTTCGGATAGGACGAAAAATTGAGGTCCCGTCAAAGTAAGAGTAGGACATTGTGCCGCAGCTCGAGCAAAATTTCTCCGACAGCAGTAAGACAGTTAACCCCATTTCATTTAATTTCCACTTCATTAGTCGGGTCGGGGCAGAACCGTAATGCGTTAACCCCATTTAAATTCGGTTCAATTTCTCCAGGTCCTCCAATTTCCACCCACTGCTAAAGACAACTACGCATAATACGTTAGACCTACTTTTTGTCGAGTGGGTGTTAAACACCATCCCTCTCTCTCATACCAACCTCCCTCATCTCCTCCAAAATATTATAGATTTAAGAAAAATATATTTTTATTTTTACAGACGATGAAGTTTTAAATCAAGAAGAATTTGATGCATTCCATTTAACCTATGAAGCAATGTCCAATAATAATTAAATAAACCTTGTTTATACGATACAGGTAAATATGTTATAATGATTTCAGGTAAGGTGTTTAAACAGGTACATGAAGGAGTTAAGGGCGTTGCCATGTCTAAGATTCGCACTAACTTTTCAAACTATTTCTCGGTGATACTTTACTACCTGTCTCCTTTTTCCCCTAAAACATAAATTATCAAAAGAAAGTAGCTATTACATCGCCGGATAGGTCAGGATTGTCAGTCAAAGGGAGGGAATCCCTCGGGAATCCCTGACCTTGGTTGATCTAAAAATAGCACCCGAATTTGATTTGGTCGTTACAATGAGTAAAGTAGCTCGTCTTTCTTGTTTCTGCATAGAAATATGCTTCTGTAGCCTGGTTTTGGTCATTTCTGACACACTAAGGGGAATTTATTCTATCTCGAATAACTAGTCTTTTTGACAGATGCCAATAACGAGAAAATGTCTCCATTCGTTTTCTTTTATTTGTTCGTCGAAGATATGGTATCATTTTTCATAAACTACACAGACAAGAGCGGCAAAGTCTACTCATTGCTAATTCAAGATAATGTGTCCATGTTTTTACACATAGCATTAATTATTACACGATGACGTCACGATTCCAAAGAAGCCTTTTTGTAACCATGGAAAACGACGATAAAAATACAAGTTCTACTCAACTGATTTTGACGAACTTGGCATCAACTTAAAGCTTACATTCAGGGGAACATTTCTATGGGACCAATTTTGATTATATGAAATATATTTTATTTCAGAACAGTTTACGTAACGAACTATGATTTTTTTGGATTTTTTAGAATTTTGGCATTATTATTGGCACCATAAACAAAACCTCCCGTAATTTTATTAAACACTAGCTTAGCTAGTTACATGCCAAAAATTATTTCATTCGGATCAGACAAGACTGAGAACGGTTTAGATTTATGCCGAAAATGTATCATTTTAAAACCGATTTGAAAATTTAATATCTTTAAAACCACAAGAGATATGTGCCCAAACTATGACTTAAATCACAGCTTCATATGTCTATTTGATGATCATACCAAATTTATGTGAAACAGACTTTGAAAAATAATATAAAATTAATTGTGAAAATACCGTAGGTTAGACATGGCAACGCCCTTAAAATAAAACTTACAACTGATTGACCGTAAACACTTCTATAACTACATTGTATATCACCCGCCATATTGTTTTAACTGGTTGAAGACATTTCGTCTGCTATCATCTCACAATATTCACTAGTTGTATCACTACCTGTCGCTATTATTGTGTGTGCAGATTGACGTCCACATAAAATAATCCTTGGCAGCGAAGCAGATGAGTAGGTCGTTAAACCCATTTCTTTCCCTTTTTGTTTTCTTATTTATTCGCTTATTTGGTAAGGCACCAACTCGCTAATCTGGTGGTCAAGGGTGAGCTCTTGGTGTTGGTCGAGAAAGTTCATCCATATTTCCCTGTCCTTTTCAGCTGTCTCGTCATTTGGATGGACGAAAACCGATATGAGTGGGCCGCATTTCGGGATGAAATTGTCCCTCAAAGCACGCTGTATGGCGTATGTCCGTCTTCATTCGCCCAGAACAATAGGACGTTAAACCCCATTTCATTTCATTTTTTTCTGTCGGTAAGAAAATCATAGACCACGTTTCCTCATTGATATCAAATGTAGTAAAATGTATACCACTGTAAGTACGTTAAAGATCCCCTGACAGTTGGGAAATTGAAAGTAGGAAATTGAAAGTAGGATGTTACACCGTCTTCATTAGCCCAATTGATGCCAAAAAGTATCGTGTTTCATCAACATTAAATTATTTCAGATTTAAACAGGATTAGATCAACACAGTCGTGATCGTATATTGAACAGCTTTAATATATCTAATAAATTGATTGCAATTTGAAATGTTTTTAGTTATTTTATTTGAGACTCCGTTACATTTGTCATTATTTATATCAAAGAGGTGGCTACGTTACCAATATCCTTATTCTCACTAGATATACCCCCCCCCCCCATTTCCTTTTCAGTAACTTATAATTTCGTATTAACCTTACCAATTCGCATTCCCTGTAATGATATGGCATCAACGATCATTGCATATCTGCATCTTCTACTGTGAAAGCGGACAGCTAAAGGTCATGAATTCAATTCCATAGTGATTCAACAGCTCAGTGATAACCAAATAGTAAGTGCAGGGGGGCTGCACCACATATGATTTACACAAAAGACAAACATAGCGACAAGACACCATACTCAAAAAACAACAACAAACAAACAATTCAAAAAAAGCAAATGGATCCGGGGGCTAGCCGTAAGCGTCCACTGCGCTGTACAGTCCCGGGCCTGTGGTGACACAGACTTCACTCACATTTGAAAACAACTGGGAATGCAACCCAAAGAAATAATTATATAGTGTCAGCATGAGTCATGATCTATTATATTATGTTGTAAGAATTACGAATGTAAGTATATTGTTGTATAAATTCCGCTACACAAGTAACCACATAGTTAAATGTATCAGAAGTAGGCCTAGTTCAAACTAAATCAAATCAATAAAAGGATTGAAGTATATTAAATGCATCTAGGACACACATTACAACCGTCACAGAAACAAAAACAAAACTGATTACGGGTTTCTGACTAATTAGAGAGGGGAGGGGGGTTTAATATCTACCATACATAAACTTGCTTGCACGTTGGCAACCCACGAGGTTGGACAGGCGATCATACCCCTTGTCATGTACAATCCGGGAAACGAAACCACGCCAGTTGACTAGACGAATAACCTTATAATGCAACACGCAACCATTAACCATTCGACCCCCAACCTTTGTAGCAAAAAAATTCGGCCGTAAAAAATTAATGCTGGGCAGGCAAATCTACTCCTTGTCACGAACATGCGGAGACACGCAACTGTTAATCATTCGCACCCTCCCACCCACTGACCTAGCAAAATAATTCGGCCGTATTTAATTTCACCAATTGGTGTAGAAGACAAAGACGTTAAATCAATTTGAAGCAGATTTGAAGATCAATAATGGGAATATTGTAGGAACAAAAAATACATTCAAAAAATACATTAATATGCTGGCGACATTAATTAATCAAACATAAATACCGAATTTGTAAGTCAAATGTCTCGGATCGAAGAAACAATGTTATAAATATTCAAGTTATGAATGACTTACACGCACCGTCATCATAGCTGACTTGTTAAATATTAAAGTTGGAGAAAAGGGAGATTTTTTTTAATAACACCCCCCCCCCCCATCCTTAAAAAAACAACAAAGACATGAGTCACTTAAAAGGGCAATACCACTATTTGCTGGCTTGACAGGTCCAGACAAAATAGCCTTGTTCTAACTAAAGTGTCCTATTTTACTCGTCCAGAGGGTTCGAAAATATGTTTAAATCCAAGATGCATTTGAAAGTGTTTACGTAAAGCTTTTCAAACCATGTAGCTGAATTTTTTCCAAATTTTTAAATTCGGTGTTTTAAGATAAAATTTGTATCGTCAATTAATTGGAATATTGTAAATAGTACAATTTGTTGACCAGAATAATGATTGGGGCATATTATTCATTTACAACAAGAGTGGTATTAGGGCTTTAAAGGGAAATGATAGTTATAGCAAATATTTAAAGGATTAATAGCTTAAAGGGTAACGCTCTGATGAATTTGAGAACTGGTTGAAGTAAAAGGGAAGCTCCTCGATATAGTTCCATGAATAAAACAAACTAATTCTGTGTAAGACAGCTCTTATAGCACTTTATTCCATTCTCAGACTAACATCATACGATTAGTGATACGCTTTCAAACAAACTGGTAGGGAAGCTATTATAGCACTTTATTCTATTCTCAGACTAACATCATACGCGTAGTGATACGCTTTCAAACAAACTGGTAGGGAAGCTATTATAGCCCTGTATTTTATTCTCAGACTAAAATCATACGATTAGTGACACGCTTTCAAACAAACTGATAGGGAAGCTATTATAGCCCTGTATTCTATTTCCAGACTAACATCATACGATTGGTGACACGCTTTCAAAGAAACTGGTATGGACGCTCTTATAGCCCTGTATTTTATTCTCAGACTAACATCATCCGCGTAGGGACACGCTTTCAAAGAAACTGGTGCAGTTGGAGACTGGCTTCTAGATCACCATTCGCTATGTGTGTGGATAAACATCCTACCACGCATGCACAGTGACGCTATTCAACAATATCATCATACAGTATGCCCATTCGGCAAACCTCGACAGATTCCGGTACTCTCCGCCAACGGTTATGGACGACTTCGCTTGTGGACGACTTGACTGGCACCCATCTCCTGGGGGCAACCATGTTTATCCGGGTCTTTTAAAATAGTTCCAAAATGGCGGACTTCATCATACAGCCGAGTCTAGATGTAGGGCACCGGAATCTGTCGAGATATGCGGAATCTGTCAGTATGCCCTTCGAAAGGTTGGGATATGATAATCCATTGTTACATCATATCATATATCATCATTGGTACGTCCATTTGTCTGGGATGAGCTTCTAATAATAAGTACAGGGGGACTGCACCGCACAAAAACAAACATATGGACAAGACATCATACGATTAGTGATACGCTTCCAAAGAAACTAGTGCAGATAGAGACGGGATTCTAGACCAACACTCGCCTTGTATCTCGATAAACATTCTACCACGCATGAGCAGTGACACCGTTCCACTATATCATCAGACAGTATGCCCTTCGAAAGCCTGGGATATGATAACCCATTGTAGCAACGTATACCTGGGGTGGGCTGCGCCACACATAATTTACAAAAAAACATATATATGGACAAGACATACTACTCAGAAACAACAAACAAACAATTCAAAATAAATATAATTCTTTGGTATAGATTTCACTTTTATAGAACCTAATTACATTACAGCGTAGTGATACATCATTTTTTGAAAGCAGCTTAGCTATTGTATAGTCCTATATACTGACCCAGTTTTTTCCCTTAAGGTCAATAAAATAAAAGCAGTTTCCTTCTTTACTTAAACAAAGTGGTTTCTTTAAAATAAAAGAAAGTAGTTCCTTTTTGATTGACCAATCAAATTTATGTAAAGCGATATCACCACTGTGTAGATATCACAGTCGATTATGTAATTTATCACACAAGCGATATCTACTGTCAAATGTATTATTGGGTGATAAAATTTGATAATCCCACGATAGCAATTTATAATATCGTTTTATCCTCTATTACCGTAAACAACATCATTATATCATAACTCCTAACATTCTATTATTAAAATGGCGGGAAAAGGGAGTGATTCCATATGAGTGAAAATGTTATCTCTTCGTGCTTGTAGAAGTTGTACCAGCTGAACACAGACAATATTATTTAGACGTTCTATAATCTGACTTATTATTATTCATGAATATCATAATTAAATTGAATACAGATATTCTGCATATTATTCACAACCGCTTTACTGGATCTTTTGTAGATAGTCTTTGTGGATAATTTAGGGGACATGTGAATTGATTTCCAATATTTGATGATGCTCAATAGCCTTTTTTGTAGCTTACCCGGTGGCTGTGTGACTGTGGGGACCTCACAGACCGTCAAGTCATACCATTTTCACTTTGTTTTTTATTTCAAGTGAAGGCTCGTGTTATTTACACACAATTATTTCAATAATTTGCTTGCGCGTAGGGGTCTTTAGCAGTGGGAGGAAACCGGGGTGCCCGGAGGAAACCCGTGAGGTTGAGAAGGCGCCCCTATCTCCATGTCACATACGCTCACACTAGGGCTCGAAACCACATCCGCAAGCCAGAGGTGACCGGCCAGCTAGAGGTCAGATCTGTCGTATCTGCTAACTCTAGTTATCATTGGTGCTGGCGAAGACCAACCCATAGCTTTCAGATGGTACCAAAAACCAAAGTCCCATACACGCGCTGGTATAGACAAAAATAACCCTCATCAGTTGAAAGTCAAAGGAAGGGTTGCTATCAGGGAACATTTCACTCTTGGCACGGTCAGGTCTAAATATTAAACCCAACAGCAGATTTAAACAAGGTCGTGACGATATCAGCTGTTGTCCTTTAATTTAATACCAAACCATCTTGGCACACTGCGTATGGTCGCCTTCACTAGCTTGGTTTGTAGGGAAATGTAGAATTTTAAGCTCTGTTACATTTCAGTTCTCTCTTTCCTTAATACACCATTAATACGCCATTAATAGCCAACAGAATGGCTTTCGCTTTTATCTACAGAATTAATCAACCGTTTAAAATTAGAGACTCAGGCGTTTATATTTAACGAAATGAAAGTAATAGATGTGGAAATTCCCCATATTTTATGGGAATAAATCGATATCTGTAGCAAATACAATAAACCTTGTTTTAGTTAATAATAATAATAATAGTTTATTCTTATATAGCGCATTACATAACAGCATAAAAAGGCATAAAATCTCAATGCGCTTTACAATAATAATAATACTAAAAACATAATAATTATTAAAACAAAAATTCCATTAAAATAAATTACATTGTATAAGTAAAATTCAATGAACAAATACATGGATGAAATTTTCATTGTACATTTAAAAAGATTTTAAAAATTACATGTCACACAACAAATAAATTAGTGTGGATTAAAGAACAAAATGTCGTTTAAAAAGGATTGTTTTAATTGTGGATTTAAAAGCATCAATATTAGTTTCAGAACGTATTTGAGGAGGTAGAGAGTTCCATAGAGTAGGGGCATATTGACCAAATATTCTATCAGTTGACTGTGTGTGGAGCTTCTGTTCAGAATGAAAGTGAATCTGTTTTTATTTAACCTGTTCAAACTGTGGCGATGCTAAGCAACAGAAAGGGCGAACACACCTGCAATAACTATCAAATTATGAGAAATAATCTTAAAGATTTTAGCCTCTGGTCGAATTTCCATTAGATTTTTCCAATATTTGTAATTTTGTTAGATTGTGACATTTAATATCTGGCAGAGATCATTCTTTGACTAATTTATAACATACTTAAAGAAAAAAAGCTACTTATTTATATGGGCGACGTTTCGAAGAGTATTCTCTCAACGTTATCAAACTACTTTCCTTCGAAACGTTGTCCAAATAAATAAGTAACTGTTTTCCTTACACATGCACCAATTAAGAGTTGAATCTCCCTTTTGCAGGTTTTTCTTTGGGTCTGAAATGTTACATAAATCATTAATTATACATATATTAACATGAAAAGAGCATAATCAACTCTTGATGTCATCTTATGTGTCCGGTTTTCATTGGATTCCAATCTGATCTGCTGTTCATTGATGATTAAACGCAAAACTGGATAATCAAGACTTTTTTAATTATTGTGACAACGGTAACAATAACAAACGAGGCAACAGTGATTTTAAAATAAAGTTTTCTCGGCTTAGAGTGAAGCATATCCACTTTATATTATCTATATTTATTCCTCTAGACCACTAGGCCATCCCAACACCCAGTACAAGAACGTGTTCTGCTTTATTCCTCTAGACCTCTAAACCATCCCAAAACCCAATACAATGTATCTTTAAGTAAGTGTTTTATTTTATTCCTCTAGTTTTTAACTTTTATAGTAAGAACTGTCAGCTCTTTATTTATTATTACCTATTATAGTGAGAACTGCCAGTTCTTTATTTAATATTACCTATTGTTTCTTACATGTTCTACTTTATTCCTCTATCTATATTCTGACCTCCTAATAAATCTATTCCGTTCGGTCTCTACTGTCGTCCAATTATATTTTGATTACTGTATTTAAATAAAATATTCCAGTCATGTAAGCTTCTTTGTATTTATTTCATCTGTGGGTTGCCTTTAGTAATTTAGTTTTACTATTTCGTCTACATTTATTCCTAAATCCCATAGGGTTTCGTTATCCGGATTATGGGGTTAATTTTATTTGACCAGGCTGTCCTCATCTGTCCTACATGTTTGTTACCATGGGGATTGTAAAAACAACAAGATTGTCTTTTATAATTATCCAGTAGCCCCGACTAGTACCATTTCGTCTACTTTTTATACCAGTTCGTCTCTAGTGGTTTACGTTATCCGGATTGTGAGTTACTAGTGTTTTATGTCGATAAAGAGAGATATTACGAGTCGATTGTGAGTTACTCGTGTTTTATGTCGATAAAGAGATATAGTTAGAATCTACTCCCTAGAGATATTACGAGTTGATTTAATAAATAAAATGATTCCTCCAGGATTTATTCGTCAAATTATCTAATTTTCTACTGAATCAACTAAAACCTTCCTGTAAAAACTGTTCGTACTGAAGCTATTACGTGACCTAAGTGATCACCGACTGAATTAGAGGAAATGGCCGTATTAATCGGATTGTACTTTTTTTGGTTCGTTGTTTTCCGGTTTCCATATTTCTATATATTGACGTCATGAATATTTGAATGATATATTGTAAACAGAGAATTATCTCAGCATGGTTACCATGGAATCAGATATTGAGAGAAAGATGATCTTATTATTGGAATAAAAATGAACCAATTGTTATAATCCCGAAATAAGTGGACGTTAAATCCTATTCCCCCCTCCCTCTTTATTTTGTCAGGAAAGAAAGGGAGAGAATTGGGGTTTAACGTCCACTCGACACGAACTTGGTCATTTCGGGACTAACATGGTACAATTTTATTTCAAGTCGCTTGCGCGTAGGGCTGTTTAGGTGTGGGAGGAAACCGGAGGACCCATAGAAACCCCACGAGGTTGGACAGGCGACCCTTCTCAGGATCACGTACAGCCGGGGATTCGAAAAAAGACTTAATGACAGGCTTTATGATACAGCGCGAATGTGCTAACCATTCCCCCAACCTCCTACATCCCAGAATCCTAGAATAGTAGGACATTAAATACCAGAGAGAGGGACAGAGAGATTGAGAGAGAGAGAGAGAGAGGAGAAACGGTGTATAAAAACATTAAGAGAAAGATCTACTTGATTTGATAATTGTTTATTTTTTGCAATGTCTGTTTTGCTGTCTTGTCCGTAGGTTTATCTAGTATATTTTTGTTTTGCGTGTAGTTCAGCGTCAGGTCTACCAGTAAAATAATATTGTAACAATTGAAAAAGTCGGCTAAATACATTGGAAAAAAAAGGTTTCTGATCACAGAGTTTAAGGAAAGAAAATGACTAGTTCCGTACAGGAAAATATCGACGTAATTTATTATTAAAGTTTTCTCTTGCTCGTAATGTACAATTACAGAAGCCATAAACGGTAAAGCAATAAGAAACCGGGTTTTTTCTAAAAGGTGTATTTTAACCATTTATAAGTTGATATTAAGAAAGGTCAGATAGAATCAACGGTATAATTATTATAAAACCAAACACGAAATGTTGACAATAAAAATATAAAAAATATAAAATCTCTGAGAAATACAATGGGATTAAATTTCCTACTTTTTAGCCACGAACTTGGCTAATGATGACACTAAACAGTGATGGACATTTTACACGGATAATGGCGTTACAAACTGTCATGGGAACTTTAAAGTGATACCATTGAATGCATGGGCCATACTAAACTTATACAGCCTGTCTACAATTATAACCCTGCTTGAGAACAAACACGAAACTAGTTCACATTCATTTCAGTTCCTAAATCGATGAGTTTAGTTGAAAACACTAAGTATACCTACACAATTTAGAGAAGTATGGACTCCGCTTCCATTAATGTATGTAAATCTCTGATATGACAGATGCGAATCGGAGTAGACCAGAAATACAAAATGTTAGACTAATATTTGGATGTGGTGGTCATTAAGGGCAGAGATCGATACCCGAGGTAAGTAGTTCTCTGTGGGCAGAATGTAAAACGATTAGACGTTATGTACAGTGGCGTCACTAGGGGGCGGCGCAGGGGGCACGTGCCCCGGATCTTTTCATGTGTGCCCCGGATCTATTTCGAGCAGACAAAATCGATAATTTGCAATAATTACACTACTTTTCCCTATCATTATTTCGAATGTCCCGAGTACGGAAGATAAGCTTTCCAGTGCGAAGCTTTTCTGGATTATCCTTTCTGGCCTACCGTAGATTTCCTCAATTGCCTGCACGTGCACAGTTTAATACAGTTTTATATAACTAAATAAATATTTGACTGAAAATAGTGTAGAAACGATCGTGCATGACCTAGTTTACCCGCCGTGTATGTTTAGCGGGACAACAATATCACATTAAATTTAAGTTCGTGATAATTCCCAGTATTCGTTTTAATAACTATATTATTATATCAACAAAAATAATCCGCGGTTTGAAATATCAATAGAATACCCACGGCAACGTCATTTCGTTATTAAAACGAATACTGGAAAATATGTACGAGTTGGGCCTGTGCCCCGGATCTAATTGGGTCCTAGTGACGCCTCTGGTTATGAATATAAGAGGGGGGTGGAAATGGGGTTCAACGTCCAGTCGACACAAACTGGGTCATTTCGGGACTAACATATGGTTTAATCTTTATTTCAATAATTCGCTTGTGCGTAGGGGTCTTTGGCAGTGGGGGGGGGGAACCGGAGGACCCGGAGTTAACAAAAGAGGTTGGACAGGCAACCATACTCCTTGTCACGTACAACTGAGGATTCGAAAGAACGTTGACTCAATGACCGGCTTTCTGATGCAGCGCACGCACGCTAACGATTTGGCCATCCAACAACCCTATTCATATATAAGACATTTGAAAAGCCAACTTTTTACCTAGGTATACCTGCTGAATCTGTTTCGTCGAGTTTAAACGATTAGACATTGGATATTCCTACAAGGAACTTTAAAGAGTAGACGCTTTACCTTCCTGTCAACTGGTACATTGTTTGTTGTTGTTCTTTGTGTTTAACGTCCGCTTCCACGGGTTGTGATATCGCCCACGTAGGTGTCTTTCCTGTGCGTGGGGGGGACCAGAGTTCCAGAAGTAAACCCACGATGTTGACAAGGCACATACGCTAACACCAGAGATCAAAATCATGACTGCAAGCGCGACACAGTAGACCACTAGGCCATCCCAATCCCCAGGTACCTGCTGGACCTTGGTGTTTCGTCCAACCCGGCGACCGAAATTTCCAGAATATTCCCTTTATATTATCTAGTTTTAAACTATTATAGTGAGAACTGTCAGCTCTTTATCTAATATTACCTATTGTATCTTTAATAGTTAGTGCAGGGGGACTGCGCCACATATGATTTACAAAAAGGACAAATACAACGACAAGACATCATACTCCAAAACAGCAAACAAAACAAACAAAAAAACAACAATTCAAAAAATGAGTGAATGGATCCGGGGGCTAGCCGTAAGCGTCCACTGCGCTGTACAGTCCC
Source organism: Patella pellucida (assembly GCA_917208275.1). Classification (NCBI taxonomy): domain Eukaryota; kingdom Metazoa; phylum Mollusca; class Gastropoda; family Patellidae; genus Patella; species Patella pellucida. The sequence continues at coordinate 93,590,692 of OU795036.1, read as the reverse complement.
GGGTCTGAAGCAACACAGACTTCACTCAAGATTGAACATATTTACTCGTACAAGAAAACGCACAAACAACCCAACACAAAGAAGCAAAGAAAATGTAGACGTAAATACGTCGCAATGTTATCAATGACGTCAATAGAATTTCTATTAGGTGTTCTATTTTATTCCTCTATCTTTATGCTGACCTCATAACAAACCTATTCCGTTCGGTCTCCTCTGTCGTCCAATTATATTTCATATTACTGTATTTAAATAAAATATTCCAGTCAGGTAAGCCTCTTTGTATTTATTTCATCTGTGGGTTGCCTTTAGTAATTTAGTTTTACAATTTCGTCTACGTTTATTCCTAAATCCCATGGGGTTTCTTTATCTGGATTATGGGGTTAATTTTATTTGACCATGTTGCCCTCATCTGTCCTCCATGTTTGTTACCATGGGGATTGTAAAAACAACAAGATTATCTTTTATAATTATCCAGTAGCCCCGACTCGCACCATTTCGTCTACTTTTTATACCAGTTCGTCTCTTGTGGTTTACGTTATCCCGATTGTGAGTTACCCGTGTTTTATTTCGATAAAGAGAGATATTACGAGTCGATTGTGAGTTGTTCGTGTTTTATGTCGATAAAGAGAGATAGTTAGAATCTAATCCCTAGAGATATTACGAGTTGATTTAATAAATAAAATGATTCCCCCAGGATCTATTCGTCAAATTATCTAATTTTCTACTGAATCAACTAAAACCTTCCTGTAAAAACTGTTCGTAATATTAGCCTATAATGAAGCTATGACGTGACCTAAGTGATCACGGACTGAATTAGAGGAAATGGCCGTATTAAACGGATTGTACTTTTTCTTGGTTTGTTGTTTTCCGGTTTCCATATTTTTATATATTGACGTCATGAATAATTGACTGATGTATTGTATACAGAGAATTATCTCAGCATGGTTACCATGGAATCAGATATTGAGAGAAAGATTGATCTTATTATTGGTATAAAATTGAACCAATTGTTATAATCCCGAAATAAGTGGACGTTAAATCCTATTTTCCCCCTCCTCCCTCTGTATTTTGTCAGGGAAGAAAGGCAGAGAATTGGGGTTTAACGTCCACTCGACACGAACTTGGTCATTTCGGGACTAACATGGTACAATTTTATTTCAATAAGTCGCTTGCGCGTAGCGCTGTTTAGATGTGGGAGGAAACCGGAGGACCCAGAGAAACCCCACGAGGTTGGACAGGCGATCCTTCTCAGGGTCACGTACAGCCGGAGATTCGAAAAGACTTAATGACAGGCTTTATGATACAGCGCGAATGTGCTAACCATTCGCCCAACCTCCTACATCCGTGAATCCAGGAATAGTAGGACATTAAATCCCAGAGAGAGGGAGAGAGAAAGAGAGAGAGAGAGAGAGTGAGTGGAGAAACGGTGTATAAAAAACATTAAGAGAAAGATCTACTTGGTTTGATAATTGTTTAGTTATTGCAATGTCTGTTTTCTGTCTTGTCTAGTATATTTTTGTTTTGTGTGTAGTGCGTGCAGCGTCAGGTCAACCAGTCAAATAATATTGTAACAATTGAATAAGTCGTGTATTTAGATAGATTAATTCCCACTGGCTAAATACTTTGGAAAAAAAAGGTTTCTGATCACAGATTTTAAGAAGAGAAAATAACTAGTCTCGTCCAGGAAAATGTCGTCGTAATTTATTATCAAAGTTTTCTCTTGCTCGTAATGTACAATAACAGAAGCCATAAACGATAAAGCAATACGAAACCGGGTTTTTTCTAAAAGGTGTATTTTAACCATTTATAAGTTGATATTAAGAAAGGTCAGATAGAATCAACGGTATAATTATTACAAACCAAACACGAAATGTTGAAAATAAAAATATAAGATCTCTGGGAAATGAAATGGGATTAAATTTCATACTTTTTAGCCACGAACTTGGCTAATAAAGACACTATATAATATGAATAGGTCGTTTTATTAAAATCGACACAACACGATAATATGTTGTCAATACAAATATAAGGTCTCTGAGAAATAAAATGGGATTAAATTTCCTACTTTTTTAACCACGAAATTGGCTAATGATGACACTATACAGTGATGGACATTTTACACAGATAATGGCGTCACAAACTGTCATGGAATCTTTAAAGTGATACCATGGAATGCATGGGCCATACTAAACGTATACAGCCTGTCTACAATTATAACCCTGCTTGAGAAGAGACACGAAACTAGTTCACCGACATTTTAATAACCTACACAGTTTAGAGAAATGTTTACTCCGCTTCCATTAATGCTACGTTCACACTGAGCACAGTTCTGATCCATATTCCGGAATACGTACTCCGGAATACGGTTACGTTAATGCGATTTAAAAATGACCCGTTCACATTGCGTTAATTCGCTTCAAATTCGCTTGCTGATCCGGTTCTGGAGCATTCACACTCAATGCGTAATAACGCCACGGCAATTATCGGTTGCGATTTAAACTAATTCTGAGGGCCTCCGACAAATTCCGAATGTCCCGAAGGAGGCCGAGCCGAAAGATCCCGAGAGGTGAAGGTCAAATTATTCCCAGGATGGTTGCGCCGTAGATCAAATAATCCGCAAATTTCTCTGACATTTATATTAACACGTTTTCCCCCAACGACGTAAAACGGAAGTAGGTAGGCAGAACTCAACTGCGCATGCGTAACGCAGGATTCCAGTTTAATACGTATTAAGCTGTACACACTGCGATGACAAAGCGATGTAACTAATTCGAATTAGTTAAAGCGAAATGGAATACGCATTAAGAACCGTATTTGTTAATACGGTTTCAACATTAGCGGGTTCAATGCGCTTTGGGATACGTATTAAAGGCCAGTGTGAACGCAGCATAATGTGTGTAAATCTCTGATATGACACAATATGTCAAATGGAGTAGAACAGCAATACGGAATGAGGATTTACGTCCTATATGCACCAAACGCTCCCATGAAGACGTCCATTGACTATGCAGTGTGTACTGAGAGGGGAAGTTCGTGCTTATTCTTCATCGAAGACTATCATGGGGTCTTTTACGATGGTCGATCGGGTTGTTTAATGTGAAAATATAGAATTGTTTTAATAAAATGTGTCGATATTATGTTCCGTTTTTCTATGATTGTTCAAATTTTGTGACGTGTATTAACATCATCGATTACCTAATGGGTCTTTTAAAATGGAATGTTTTAGTTGGATAAAAATAAACATAGAGTTAAACCCACGATTACCTGTCATGTTTATTCTGACAATATTCAACTTTATTTATAGAATGTATGTTCAATACTTGTACGTTAAAGATCCCTTGGTCAATACGTGTACGTTAAAGATCCCTGGTCAATACTGCACTCTTAAACACTACTGTGGCTATCATATCGTAATATGTTTACTAGTAAACATTGGCGTGCACGTTAAAGACCCCTATCCCTGACTCTACATCTAACCCTAATCCACAATCTCGTCAATATTGCACTCTTCAAAACACTGCTCTGGCTGTCATACAATTATATGTTTACTAGTACACATTAGCGTGCACGTTAAAGATCCCTTGGTCAATATTGCACTCTTCAACACACTACTGTGGCTATCATATGATTTTATGTTTACTAGTACACATTAGCGTGCACGTTAAAGATCCCTTGGTCAATATTGCACTCTTCAACACACTACTGTGGCTATCATATGGTTTTATGTTTAATAGTACACATTAGCGTGCACGTTAAAGATCCCTCTGTCAATACCGCACTCTTCAACACACTACTGTGGCTATCATACGGTTATAAGGTTACTAGTACACATTGGCGTGCACATTAAAGATCCCGTGGCAGTTGAAAACTCGGTATAAGAGTAGGCCGTAGTTGAATGCCAACTACCAATGGTTCTTTTATTTGCACCAGGGCCGACGGAAGCAATTCTTGATTTGGGGAGGGGGGGATTCAGGGGCTGCTATAACATGAAGAAAAGAGTACTTGCGGTCAAATTGTAGGGGGGGGGACTGTGCACTTTAAAGACTCCCATGAAGTTTGAAATCGAAATAAGGGTATACCGTGGCGCTGCTGATGGAGCACAATAAGAGACTGATACGCTATTGGTTTAGAGTACATGTCAAGGCATAGTGTCACTTTAATGGTTTATCCAACTAAAAGTGAATTATCGGAATAAATGAGGCAGTAGTGTTAGATATTAATATACTGCTCAAATATATTATAAATAGACAAGCTTATGTAAATAGATAACCTAACAGACCATGTAATACACAAAGCCCCAGGGGATTCATCCATTAAGCCGTATAATTGCTTTGTACATATATATTTAGATTAAATGCCGGGAATAATCAAGTTATTTTCTGAAAACGGGTATTTTTAGTGTTTCTATAAACGTTGAGCACTTAATTATATTGACTATTATTTGACCTTTGGTGTTTCCTTTCAATTTAAAATGACAATAGACCTTTTACTGCCTGTATGGTCCAATCGGAAAACCTATCGGCAATGCTGTTGGTGTTTGGTTGGCCATTGCCATGACAGAGATAGGTATACGCTACAACAAGGGGTACACGACTCACTATGTCCCTTCCCCCTCTCTCTCTCTCTCTCTCTCTCTCTCTCTCTCTCTCTTTAAGAGACACTACGCCCCTACTAGAAGTAAGGTGCTACGAGTGTTTAGTTTGGAGGACTTTCTCCCATCCACTCTCTCTCCCTGTCTCCATCTCTTCCTCCCCCTCTCTCTCTCCCCCTCTCTCTCTCTCTTAAAGATACACTACGCCCCTACTAGTCAGTGTTTGGTTTGTTATCATCAAGGACTGCGATGCCCACCTCCCCTGAGGCTAGGGATATACGACTAAAATGCTGTTTACCCTCCACCCCCTCTCTCACCCCCCTCTCTCTCCCTCTAATGGTTTTGTTTAAAGCGACTTTGCGTCCGTACAATCACGATCAATGTGTCGTCGTCGTCGTTCACCATCTTTAAACCATGCTAATTGTTAACATCTCTTTAAATCATACTAATTCTTAACATCTCTTTAAATCATACTGATTGTTAACGACACTTTAAATCAGTCTAATTGTTAACATCTCTATAAATCATGCTGATGGTTAACATCGTTTTAAATCATACTAATTGTTAACATCTTTAACTCATACTGGTTGTTAACATCGTTTTAAATCATACTAATTGTTAACATCTCTGTAAACCATGCTGATTGTTAACATCTCTTTAAATCATACTGCTGGTTAACATCTCTTGAAATCAGGCTGATTGTTAACTTCACTTTAAATCATACTGATTGTTAACCTCTCTTTAAATCATATTGTTAACATCTCTTCTAAATCATACTTGTTGTTAACATCTCTTTAAATCATGCTGATTGTCAACCTCTCTTTAAATCATGCTGAGTGTTAACTTCTCTTTAAATCATACTTGTTGTTAACATCTCTTTAAATCATACTAATTGTTAACATCTCTTTAAATTATGCTGATGTTTAACATTTCTTTCAATCATACTAATTGTTAACATCTCTTTAAATCACACTAATTATTAACTCCTCTTTAAACCATACTGATTGTTAACATCCCTTTAAATCATACTGCTGGTTAACATCTCTTGAAATCATGCTGATTGTTAACTTCACTTTAAATCATACTGATTGTTAACCTCTCTTTAAATCATATTGTTAACATCTCTTCTAAATCATACTTGTTGTTAACATCTCTTTAAATCATGCTGATTGTCAACCTCTCTTTAAATCATGCTGAGTGTTAACTTCTCTTTAAATTATACTTATTGTTAACATCTCTTTAAATCATACTAATTGTTAACCTCCCTTTAAATCATGCTGATTGTTAACCTCCCTTTAAATCATGCTGATTGTTAACATCTCTTTAAATCATGCTGATTGTTAACGTCCCTTTAAGAAATGGGCGTTAGTCGTAAAATACTGCTATTATACAATCAATATCATACTGCTATAAAATACAACAAGTGCATGTAAGTCAAGCGTTAAAATAATAATATTACGAGAGGGAGAGAGAGGGAGAGAGAGAGAGAGAGAGAGAGAGAGAGTGTGTATGTAAGTCAAGCGTTATGTTTAGATACCAATATATTGAACTCGTAAGATGAATGACCTGACGTAATAAAATAATAATATTAAGAGAGAGAGAGGGGGGAGGGGAGTGGGGTATTTACATTCGGCAAACCTCGACAGATTCTATGCATCTAATCTCGGCTGTATGAACAATTTTAAAGGTTCCGAATGAAAACTGGCTGCCCCTATTGAGATTTCTGTGAAGAGTGTAATATATCAACAAACATCAAGTTTGGCATGGGTTTGGGGAACGACCAAGGAATTTTATCAAACCAGCAGTCTTGAGACAATAATATCTCTGCCCATTGAGGTATACACACTCTACAAAAGACTCAATTTGAAATTTGTTGGTAAAAGCTGCACGTTTTCCTGTTCAAGTAAACCGGTAGCCGCATCGCAAATGTATGGGCGTACATATCACTTACTGTCATACAGCCAAGGTTAAATGTAGGGTACCAGAAACTCTTGTTGTTGAGCAAAACGGAATTTGTATAATGGTGATACATTTGTGAATTGTTTGTATTTCATACTTTTAGTAAATCATTCGTACGGGCATATGTCATACATACAATGTCCTTGTTAGCCCCCTTACCCCGTCGTGTCCACACCTAGGAAAAGCGGAAACCACGCCCAGTGCTATATCTCAGTTAGCGATATTTATAGCATAAACCTAATGACAAAATAAATAGTTTAGGGCGTGTAAGGGAAGCTTATTGACAAATAGATCGCGCATTATGCAGGCGTCACTTGCATGATTATATTTACTCAAATAAATATATGTTATGGATCGGGTATTATACAATAGTCTTCTATTTTAACCCGATACGGACGTGACATATGTAGCAACAACCTTTCTCTTCGTTAAAGTTGACCGATCGTTAAAAGATAACGGATCTTTGAGCAACCGGTCCCAGTTCATTTTACTGGCATGCAGTAGTTCCTTGGGTACACACAAAACACAATGAATAAATATTTAGTTGTTATTGTTGTTTATTAAACATTTAACGTACAGTGCAATAAATATGATATTATGGACAGGTTAATTGAATTAAATTATTTACACGTAAAAACACAAAATAAAAATGTCCGTGTATATCAAAAGTCACCTTAAAATTAAAATTGGTAAAAACAACAAATAAAAATTCTTTGTATATCAAAGAGTCAATTTAAAACATACTTATAAAATGGTTGTCCTGAGAAGAAAGGGGTTGGTCATCTTCTCCCTTTATCATTATAACACATGTTATTTTTTTTAAATGGGGTTTAACGTCCACTCGACACAAGCTATGTCATTTTGGGACTAACGTATGGTTTTCAATTTTTATTTCAATAATTCGCTTGCACGTAGGGGTCTTTAGCAGTGGATGGGAACCGGAGTGCTTGGAGGAAACCTACGAGGTTGAGAAGGCGCCCGCCCCTTTTTCTATGTCACGTACGCTCACACTAGGGATCGAAACCTCAAAACAGAGGGAAGCACTCTAGACCACTAGCCCATCCCAACCCCTAAAAACACATGTTAAAACAGAAGATATACATATAGAGTATATCCGCCTGTATTAGGCTGAAATGAAATGAAATGGAGTTTAACGTTTATGTTTTGTTTTGAAGTTCTGCTAAATGAAATGGAATGGGGTTTAACATCCTACTGTTCTGCTCCTAAACTGCGCTTAATGAAATGGATTGGGGTTTAGATCTGTGCCAAGGGCCAAATTGGAAAAAGGCTTCAGACCTAATTTGCTACCCTTGTAAAATGACGCGATTATTATTATTGTTATTATTAACATCCTACTGTTCTGCTCCTAAACTGGGCTAATGAAGACGGGCATACGCCATACAGTGTGCTATGAGGAAAATGTTGCCCGGGCAGCGCGCTACGGCCCACTCTTATATCGAATTCCTACTGCCAAGGGATCGTTTACGTGCACGCCAATGTGTACACTGGACCTCTGTTTTTTGGTCCTATCCGAACGACTAGACAGCTGTCAGGCCTCTATTAGTCTGAATGTACTAGTCCCTCGCGTACACACAAAACACATTACCTTTAATATTTAATGGTTATTGTAGACGACCGCCTGATGACAGCAATGATTACTCAGCAAACAAACCATTTATACCGGTTCTAAAAATAAACAATATACCTATTGATAAATCTAAATATAGATAAAGTCTCGGTAAATGATCCGATCTGCGCGGATTAATACCATATATAGATAATAATCAGCAACATTATATAGACCACTTGACAAGAACCAACAATAGGTTATTACGTTTCTAAAATAAACCACGTCTTTTATTTAGGCTGGTGGTGGAATTTATATTCAATTATTCTATCTATAGATTAACACATTTAGAGAGAAATGGGGTGGTTTAACGCCCACTCCACACAAACTAGATAGGGTTCTTTAGCAGTGGGAAGGCGACCCTACTCCTTGCTACGTACAACCTGGTATTTGAAACAACGCCAGCCAGTTGACTCAATGACAGCTTTAATGGTACAGCGCGCACGTGCTAACCATTCGGCCATTTACACCCCCCCCCCCAAAAAAAACCCCCAAAAAAACAAACTTTACCTTCATTTACTGCAAAGGTTACCTAGGTTCTGTAGAGGTGTTCTGGTTAATGTTTTGTCGTGGTTATCTAGTACCACTGACAACAAGAATGTGTCTAGGGGTCTAAAGTCGGGCAATGACATATAGACTGGTAATCCTATGTGTTAAAATCGTGGTGCCCATATAAGCACACCTTGTTGAAATCTAGGGTATCGGCTCTGCAAATGACCAATAGTTCTTCGGTTTCTTCCTACAGTAATGATCGAAATCATTCGCACGATCTGTGCCAAGGGCCAAATTGGAAAAAGGCCTCATGCCTAATTTGCTACCCTTGTAAAATGACGCGACTATTATTATTATTATTATTCTTAATAATCCGGTAAAGGAAGCACCTGGTCAATTTCTCGGGGCTCACACATGTATCCTCTTTATATAAGAAAGAGTCGGTTTAATTTAACTTTAGATATCATTGGGGTGCTCGGAACACCCGACCTTCTACGCTGAGAGGCGAGGAAAAATCGCAGCAAAACACAAGCTGGGGAAAGAGATCTTATATTTAGCTTATATTTAATCTCAAAGATGTGTGTCTAGTTTCCTGTATTATGGATGTTATAAAGATATAAAAACCTAGTTAACGTAAAAAATGTTCCAGAGTTAATTGATCACAATGTGAAGTCCTAGAAGAAGTCCCCAGACGACAAAATCACGGGCAGTTGTCTGGAAGTTCCTGATTACACAGCTGGCGGGCCGACCGGACACAGAGTTCGTGTCCCTAGAGTGTCACATTGTTACGGCTATGATTTCGAGCCGTGGTGTGAGCTTATGTGGTATGGAGATAGGGGCGCTTCTCAACCTCGTAGGTTTTCTCTGGGCACTCCCCCCCCCACTACTAAAGAGCCCTACGCGCAAGCGAATTATTGAAATAAAATTAAACAATATGTTAGTCCCGAAATTACCTAGCTGTGTTGAGTGGACGTTAAACCCCATTTCTCCTCTTTTAGAACTATTTCAAGATTAAACAAATAGAATCATATTCCCTTTAATAACAACTCAGACGGAAATAATTATTCATTGTATTTACAAAATTAATTAGATTTTTATTTCGTTTCCTTTTTTTTTATTGTATAATCGACCAATTATAATCGATAAAGCTAAAAAGCAGAATATAAAACCAAACCAAACGAAACATAACTCGAAGGCATCTGATAAAATTATAATCAATAAAGCAAAACAATATAAAACGAGACAGAGGGGAACTGGCATCTGATTAATACGAGATTGACGGAATCATTACCACTAAAGTACAACAAATCTCTGGTGTTTATATGTCAAGCTGTGTTTATGTGTAAATTAGACCGGGTAATTCTCATAGACTAAATGATAGACTGACAGAAAGTGAAGCCTGGTGTTTCTATGTCAAGCTGTGTTTATATGTAAATTAGACGGGGATGATTCTCATAGACTAAATGATAGATTGACAGAAAGTGAAGTCGGACTCATTATTTAGTAAGTGTTATTGACACCATTCTTCTATTCGTTGACATGGAAATCACCATCTTGGCAACGCCATATTGTTTGTTGTTATGAGATGAGTAGCCACAAAGACAGTAGTTTAGATTATTTTGACAGAGGGTGAGAGAGAGAGAGAGAGAAGAGAGAGAGAGAGAGAGAGAGAGAGAGAGAGAGGGGGAGTTATTATAAGATGAGATGTCACCAAGACACTTGTTTAGATTCTGACATTTTGTATTTTTGTTTTAAGAGAGAGAGAGAGGGAGAGGGAGAGAGAATGAGAGGGGGGGGGGGAAACGGTGTTTAACATTCCATCAAAATTAACCAGGTCATTTCAGGACGAACTGAATCGCTTTTACAAGAAACACAAAGACGCCAAGTCGCGGGTTCAATTCGATGGTGGCCGAGAAAGTTCATCGGTATTTCCGGCGTGGCTTCCCCTTGTCAGTGGTGCTTGACAGAGGTCTGACATGGATAGATGTATAGGCGTTCGGATATGACGAAAACCGAGGCCCGTGTATACATTGGCGTGAACGTAAAAGATCCACTGGCATTTGGAATTCGATATAAGAGTAGGGATGGATGCGGGACCTCCGGTTTACCCTGCCAACGTTTTACTCGCTAGGCCACCCAAATGAAATCCAATTATTACCAATTTTCCTCAGCCCACTGGTGTCATTTAACAAGATTACTATAATTTCACTGACATTTCTTTCTTGCCCTACTCTGGCCATAAACGGTAGACCTGTATAAAATCATACGGTCACGTGACATCAACCAACCAATCGATAGAGATATACGCCATCTTAAATTATTCAATTTGTCTGCGCGGCTTGGGGTTATTCCGATTGAGAGGGAAGAGGAGCCATGAAAAACAACCCTATGAAGATTAATTGTCATGACGTTTAAAGATGGCGGTTCATTCATCATCGATGCCTGAAAATAGATTTTTCACCATCTGGATTAAAAGAAAGAAACCCGAACGATCTTGACTCTGTAAAATTTATATCTTTTTGATACCTTTCTGTGTTCGACTCGTCTGTGTTCGAGTAATATCGGCTCTGTAGTTTGTAGGCAAAAAAAAACCTTACCCTTGTCGAGTATAATAGACTTTTCACCATCTGAAGGATTAAAACAAAACAAAAATCAATCTTGACCCTATAAAATAGGTATTTAAGCAGCTCTACGAGCTAGATAAACCCTTGGACAGACATTGCAAGAAATAAACAACAAATTTAATATCAAATCAATCAAGTGAACGGATCCAGTGGCCGGTGTTAAACGTCCACTGCGTTGTACAATTCCTGGCCTCTAACAAAATTAGCATGCTGGTTTTCGATTGTCATTGTTGTGGGAAGAGGGGGAGAAAATAAACCAGTTTGTTCCAGCGTATCTATTGTATGTTAAAGAACCCTTGGCAGTGTCATTTGATAATGTGGTTCAGAAAAATAGGCCATCAAACCCCATTTCATGTCGGATTTCTCTTGTAAGTGGTGAAATACGGAATATCCTGTAACAAACGAGCCGTCTGGTTTGCCCCCGGAAAGGAAATGAACTTAGCTCTATGTACACACAGACGTGCAAGTAGCACAACTTTTGATTGTGGACTTTGAAGGTTTAAAGGTCGCTGTCCGGGAAAAAATCCTCACCCTAAGAGCACACTGCATGGCGCATGCCGAGATACTACAAACACGTATGACGTTAATCAACCATTTTATTTGCATATTGACAAAATCTTTTAGAGTCACATAAAGTGAAACACTGGTCTCAATCATTGGTTAGATATACATAAATACGTAAGATAAATCTTAAGCTGATTCAAAAACAGATCTAGATTTCTATTTGTTTTATACTTTCCATGGCTTACACTATATGGAAATCTTACAAGTTGTAGTGGAAAGTCGCGTCATAGGTCAAACGAGATGCTTTTAAGCAATCAGCGTGGATGTTTCAACACCCCTGGCACAGATCGTTTCTTGGTTAAATCCGTTATATCAAACAGACTGCGGGTTATATAACAACTCTTCCAGATCGTAGTGTAGTAAAGACAAGTAAAACGAAATTTGGAACTGTACAAAACGAAACGAAATAGGATCTGTGTTTTAATCAGATTGTATAACTCTTTTTTTATGTTAGGTGAGAGGGGGCCGTGGTGGATGAGTGAGTAAAGCGTTGGTGCCGTGTTGACAGAGAAAGTTCATCGGATATCCTGACGTCGTTCCCCCTTGTCAGTGGAACCGAACGGGAGAGGGGCTGGCATGGGAAAGCGTTGTCATTCGATTGAAGTCTAGTGTACAAATTGACGGTCGGTTAGAATTATATATATATGATTAGGCCATTTTATTTCATTTTCTTTCATTTCACATCAGGCCATCTTTAAAGGCAAAAGCATCTGCTCCCGTACTGAAATTGTTTCCCTTGGTAAAGCCAAGATCTTCAGATAAGATAAGCTTGCTTTGTCATTTAGAGGGTCAACATTTCAAAATACACCCCACAGTTGCAAACATAAATAAATGGCCTGTTCATATATTGCGTGTCGGGTTGGTCTGACTGATACCATTAATCAAATGTATGAGTTGTATGACCGATATGTTCCCCATCCATCCGATTAATCTCAAGATCTTCTATTTTTTCTGTGCGTGGGATTTCACTTCCATGTCATTATAGAATTTGCTGCCTTACATCATTAGAACTGTTGACTCCCCAGATGCATTTAAATCTCAGCTAAAGACGTTCCTGTTTACAGAACTGTTTCCATAGTTCAATGGAGAAAACTTGAAAAGCGCAATAGAAACTTTTAGTATTATCGCGCTATATAAATATAGGACTACTACTATTACTATAATCTCATTTAAATACAGATATTTATTTCGTTTCGGTCTTTTATACTTCCAATGGTCTATACTATAGAAGATCTACCAAGCTATACTCAAAGGTCGTTTCAAGGGTCAAACGAGCGGCTATTGACCGTATGCCGTCAGGCATTGATTAATTAATCAGCGTTGACGTTTCGAGTGGTTTACCCACAGTTCTGTGCCTGATATGCCAAGAAGTGTTCGTAACAGACCGTTTCATTGGCTTATCACTCACGTCCATCGAAACGCCGGTAATAATATAACAACTCTTTCACATCCCAGTGTAGTGAAGACAAGTAAAACGAAATTTTGAACTATAAAATATTAAATATCCTGATATTCTGTATGACATAATTTAATTTAAATACCTTGAACCATATTGGTTATTAATACTGGGGATGAGGCGAGTGCACTAACGCGTGTGATGTATGTTATAAGGTCTGGTGTTAAGTCATGTGACGTGGTTACACCTCCTTATCCTTCCTACACACGATTTGAGTTGTGTGCTGTCATAAGGTCTGGTATTAAGTCAAGTGGCTGAGTTTCGATCTCCCATGTTACGAGGAGTAGGTTAGTCTCCCTATCCTTCCTAAGGACAATGAAATTACGTATACCCCTCGCCCACATAGCCAACTGTCCGCCTTCATAAGTGCAGAAAGGTAGGATAAAAATAAAATAAAACCAAGTACGAACAGTCCAAAACATTAGACAAAATTCGAAGTCCTAAAAAAACGATATAGGCAAAATAGTGTGGCGCATGTCCATATGATTAAACTCTATTTGGTATCATTTACTCTCTGGGGAAAGTTGCGACCTTTTACAAGATATATGAATGAACAACAAAGACGGTCTTGGCGAAGAAAGGTCTGATTACTCAAGATGGTTCACCTTTTTGTCCGCAGGTTCGCCCCAGACTCCAGTGTAAAATCCTGATTATAAACTAATTGTCTCCTTCTTCGTCTGGATACGTCATCAGAGTAATTGGTCGTCATTAGATTTAAATGTTATTTACAGTCTCGTATTCCTAATTTTCTCATAGAATGGTCTGATTGCTTATCACGGGGTTTACCTTTAGTCCCAGTGGTCCATTGGGGTGGGGTGGGGGCTCTCCTCCATTACGGCTCGAAAAAAATATTTGAAGCATACATCCGGGTCCCTCTAGGCTCCTTGCCCCTGTACAAGTGTCACAGCTGCCACCCCCCCCTCCCACGGACCCTGTTTAGTCCCCGTTTACACCAAATTGACCTACTTGTTGCAATCATCAAAGTAAACTTACTGCCACAGTCGTCGCCTGGACGACATTATACGAGTATCTTGTCACCATGGGTAGATGGGGGGCTGGATGGCCGAATGGTTAGCATGTGCGTGCTGTATCACAAAACCTGTCATTGAGTCAACTGGCGTGACTTTGAATCCCCGGTTGTACGCGACAAGGAGTCCAACCTTATGGGTTTTATCCGGGTCTCCAGTTTCCTCCAACTGCTAAACACCCCTACGCGCAAGAAAATTATTGAAATAAATTTAAAACCATATGTTAGTTCCAAAATGACCTAGTTTATGTCGAATGGACGTTAAACCCCATTTCTCCCTATTCACCACAACAGTTCCACAAAATTATTCTAAGTCGAAAACCTTGTGGAATGTGGTACCACAGAAGCATACAGATAGCCTGAGAAGAAATTTTGTAAAAAAAATGTGTTTTTTTTTAAGTTTGATAACTTGTGGAACTCTTGTGGTGAAAAACACCACAGACCCAAAACACTTTTACAAAAACTGGTTTAAGTATAAAATAATTGTCAGGTTTTTATTGTCCACAATATGTTTAGACGTATCTCACTTAGGTTTAATTATGTTCTTTTAACCATCTGCGGTAAATCATTGATTTCCCAATTGTCATGTCTTTGGGTAGCTCTAGATATTTCCTAGGTGTTCGTTGTGTTGGACACTTCACAGATCGAGCGACATATCACAACCTCTAGATAATCTCGAAATACATAAATAAGCAACTTTCCGTCGTATGTAATCAACCCGGTGGAACGATTTACCCAATAGTACCCAACACTTCGCAATACCCCCAATACGACCCAATGCTACGTAATACCACCCCATACCGCCTCAGTATCAACACATGCTACCGAATACTTCAACACAATGATGCAAAATGGACATATCATTTGATTTTTTATTTCACAAATAGAGAGCGATATCGCAGAAAATGTACTTTTAATGAAATACTACTCAATTTGCCCCACTTTATCACCCCAAAACGTGCAAGTAATAACCTTTTAATACCGAATAGCATATAATACCCCATTCTTTTATCTCCCTCTTTTTCACCGAAAATTAGTGCTTAACGACGGAAATACGGAAGTAATCTATTTCTCATCACGGTTTGGTGAAACTGGCGATCACCTTGATTCGCTACGAGTTGGCGATACGACGGTTGCTACTGCAGATACAGTCCGAAACCTTGGAGTTATATTTGAAACGGACTGCTCTATGGACGCTTATGTGAAACAAACCAGCAAAGGTATAATCATACGCTCTCTACAGAATAGGACGAATCCGACCCCTTCTTGATAAATGTTCTGTGGAAAAACTAGTTCATGCCTTGATAACCTCTCGCCTTGACTACTGCAATAGCCTTTACCACAACCTCCGACTTTTTCAAATTCGTAAACTACAGACTTTACAGAACTCTGCCGCGCGACTCATAGCAAGAATTGGGAAGTTTGACTCTGTAACATCTGTACTACGTGAACTTCATTGGCTGCCAGTCTCTCAAAGATCCAAGTTTAAAATTATCGTTTTAACTTTTAAAATAATTCAAGGCTATGCACCTGTATATTTAAACGAACTAGTGACTGTGAAAAGTCCACTCCAAAATACGCGTTCTTCAGGAGGTTATACTCTCCAATTCCCGAAGAAAAATCCCAAAACCAATTTCTATGGCGATCGAGCATTCAAGTACTGTGCTCCGAGGCTCTGGAATGCTCTGGAATGCTCTGCCTGTCTCCCTTCGAACAATTTCAAATTCTGAGTCTTTCAAACGTCAGTTGAAAACACATCTTTTTAAAGAGTCCTATAACACCTATAACCTGTAACTGCGGTAAAATATCATATCATGTACATATATTGCCACCTCTATCCTCCTGTTTTTATTATAAATTTGAGTGTATTAAATGTATCATATTTCTGTGTGTATATTCAACAGTTTAACATATGCCGTATATTACATGATCATATTTTTAAATACTCCTACACAGTATTGTTATTATATCAGTTTTAATGTAGCATGTGTTGATATGTAAAGCGCGTTAATTATTATTATTATTATTATTATTACAGGCAGAACCTATTTCAATAACACCCCCCCCCCCCATACAGTTTCGTTTGATTCGAGATCAACGAACCTTTGATATTTTAAAATTACAGATAAATTCTCCGTGTTTTAATTTCTGTTGATTAGCCATTTATAAAATATCGTAAATAAGAGAATACAGGAAGTTGTGTAAATTAACAAATGTTGGTGAAAGTTGTAAAACTACCGTATTAGGATGTTTTATATCATACCGCAGATGATATTAATGTATACAATTACAAGTTATGGCGTCTTTTATAACTTTAAAGTAGAATTCGCCTACAGACAGTAGAAGTAGTATAACTTATGTCCCTGGATTTGTTACTTAAATTTTGATGAATAGTTTGGATGGAATATTTGATCTAACTATAGCAACACAACTCGTGAGTTTTAACATAAGTTTAGTCAGTTGGTTTTATTAAATGATATCTGATTCCTCTCGCTAAAATCCCACGGCTTGGGTGGGTGCCAATGTGTCAACTGACGGGGTTTCGATTCTCCGGCCGACGTTAAAGGGGTTTTCTCCTGTTTCTCCCAACCCCCTACTAAAGACCCCTACGTGCTAGCAAATTATCGGAAAGGAAATGAACCATGTGTTAGTCCCGAAATGAGCTAGTTTGTGTCTTTTGGACGTTAAACTTTACCCCCTCTCTCTCTCTCTCTCTCTCTCTGATGTTGTTAAGGCTGTCCTGACCTTTCGTGGTGCAAAGATGGGCGATACAATATAACCGATATACTTGATCAGGGCCTGGCAATAAAAGTCATCTGGCCCTTACAGTGTGACGGTTATCTGGATCTATACCACTGGGAAGTGTCGGGTGGCGGCCATGGTGGTTTCCCTTGGAGTTAGAATTCGAAATAAAGCTTAAACCGATCCCTTAGCCTAGTTAGCGCAAAGCGTAGGACGCTAAACCCCATATTAAACATGTTTTGATGGCACGGAATTTGTTATTTGTTGCAAGGGATGTGTCAACCTTCAAGGGACGACAATCGGAGACCTTTTTAACTAACAAATCTGTAGCCATAATTTCATTTTGGAGGTTTGTGGACATTCGGACAGTTTTTACGGTCTGTCAAAAAACACGCATGTTTCTAACTGTGTCGTGTTGGTGACACTCCAGGAACAACTGTTGTCGATTCTTGCCTGTCTACAAAACTTGGACTGAAATATCGATATACACCGCGTGATATTCCGGTTCAGATGATACTTTTTTACGGCAGGTGTCGTAAATGATTGACGTCTAACATACTGAATACTAGGTATGCTTCCTCTTAGGTATTTTTGAATCATGTTGAAACTGGAGAGAAACACCACGACTGTCTCTTTTAATCGATCTTTAATTGCTGTTGACGCGGTTTCTAATAAACAACTTCAGTAAATTTGAGCATAGTTTAAAGTGAGAGAGAGAGAGTGAGATAGAGAGAGAGAGCGGGGGAGAGAGAAATGGGGTTTTACGTCCACTCGACACAAACTAGGTCATTTAGGACTACCGTATGTTATCAATTTTATTTCAATAATCCGCTTGCGCGTAGGGGTCTTTAGCAGTGGGAGGAAACCGGAATGCCCGGAGGAAATCCAAGAGGTTGAGAAGGCGCCCCTATCTCCATGTCACATACGCTCACACTAGGGCTCGAAACCACAGCCGCAAGCTAGAGGTCGAAGCGTGTCACTCTAGACCACTAGGCCATCCCAACCCCCCTTAAAGTAGCCAAGTCTTTAACTCAATATCATCCAAAGTGTTGGTCATTAAACACAGCACATATTAGTCTAGTCAATTCAAATCAACATTGATGTTGTGATCTTAGCGGGAAAAGATGGAATTCTGATATCCAATATTTAAGACGAAATAAACATGTTACCATTGGTTAAGAATCGTGTATCATTATGCGTTTTGACGCCATTTACAATAAGGGACTCGCAGAACAAGGCATAAAATCATTACACAAGTCACGTCAAACGGCGACGTCGTATTCTTATCTTGACTCAATGGCAGACCTAATACTGCAACGAGCACACTTTAACTAATCGTTCGCCCAACTCCCCTCGAACGGCTAGAACCGGGCATAAACAATCCGGAATATACCCACGAAAGGATCAGAATCATAGTCATGCCAGTCCTACTGATAGAATACTGCGACCCATTTGTAACTAGAGAAAAACCATTATTGACTACCGGGTTGTAATTTGAGCATGCATCCAATTTATTTGACGACAAGGTCCTTCATAGATAATAATTTTCATAATAATAGGATAATAATTTCCATAATAATAGGATTGTAAACTGTAATAGAAAATGTCTACTGCGTCGGTCATAAACGGGTAATCCCAAATAATGGTTTCAAAACATATTCATTAAATAATCTGAGTCACAAAGAACCGTGACGTATTAAAGGGATAGTTGCATGTTTTCTAAGGAAATCACAACATAATTATTTTAATATCTTTTCGTTTAATAATTTGACAAACAAGATTATACAATCACAGAAAACATGTTTTACATAATAGAAAAATTATTCCCGCTGTTTTCTATCCGTTCCGTGGAATTGGCTCAATGTTAATGTTCGAATTTGAAAATTACATGTTTGCTAATTTCTTAACTGAGTTTAAAATAACAAAAAGAAAAGGTGCTGCAGTGGTACTGATTCAAGTGCAGTTGTTTCGATTCCCCGAAGTAAGATCGCCTATCCAAACTTGCGTTTTTCACTGGGTCTTTCGGGTTCCTCCAATTGAACCATATGTCAGTCCCAAAATTACCTAGTTTGTGTCGAGTTGACGTTAAACCCCATTTCTCCCCCCTCTCTCTCTCTCACTCCTTCTCTCTCTCTCTCTCTTCATTTGCTGACCATGTTTGGTACTTTCTCAGTCCGAAGCATCGATTGTTAGTTCGCTCTCTCTCTCTCTCTCTCTCTCTCTCTCTCTCTCTCTCTCTAAACAGTCATCAATACATCTGCTCGGGCGTGGATTCTGTTCCGAATCGTCAATGGCCGCGAGAAATCATTATGTCAATTACAGTGTGTTCCATTCGCGAATTTATACAATCGACCCTTTGCTAAGTTGGTATCAAGTGGACATCACTTTAGTCCGATATCTTTAGGCTTTCTACCTCGTCTTAATATAAACATGTTCAGTTTCTCACCAGCTTTCCATTAAATTAACTTGGTCCGCGAGTCATGACCGTATGTATCAATTGAAGATAATTTAGATGATTTACGTGCTGTGTGATGTTGTATGGGATGCTGGACAAGGTCAAAGGTCAATACGGACAATAATGTGATCAAGATGGATCAATTATTCCTGCAGGTGACCACTACTTGTGGCGGCTGGCGGCACTCGAAGACTTCTCTATATTGTCTCAAGAAATATTACCAGGGTTTGTGGCTGCTGGTGGCACTCGAAGACTTTTCTACAACTGTTGTACCTTGTCTCAACAAATACTTTAATGATTTCTGCTACAACCAAACAGAAGAATAATATGGAGACTTCGATGTTTTTCAGACAAACAAATGGTATTTGAATTGTACTCGGGTATTTTTGTCTAATGAAAATACGTACATACCCCGGGCTAATGCCACAGGCGATCACGAATCTTTATAAATGTGGACTTAACATAATTAACTCGGATTTACAAATAAGTATAGAATATATAATTTTTATGAACATTTTTGTTTTACCAATTTTTCTAGTATTTTGTTTTAAAGTGGTAACTATTCACGTTTGTATCTTAAGGCGGCTACAGATCGACCTTGCGACGCGACTCAACTGTCGGCGACTATCGTAGATTGCACTCAGATCGAATTCAGCAATGATCGCCGACCAGTTGCTTTCGGTCGTACGATTGAACGCGAGCGCGCTCACATCGACACCGATACACTAACTTATAGATCATGTGACTCGTTCAAAATGGCGCCACACAAAATATTTTGAGAAAGTAATTTAAATTCACTCGAGGGATTCAAATTTTTGTTTACGATTCTATTTGATATGATTTATATATTTCTAAATTTTAGATTTATCAACAAAGGCTTTATGTCAACATATTACAATAACGTCGTAGACAGGCAGCTACAGCAGTCGCGTTAGTCGTTTGTCTAAAAAAACGAATTTGGAAGAAGGATTGGCAATCAGGCTTTCTTCTTCTTCTTCTTAACACACCGAATTTAAAATATTTGGAAAAATTCAACTACATGGTTCGAAAGGCTTTACGCAAACATTTTCAAATGTAACTTAGATTTAAAAATATTTTCGAACCCCCTGGACAAGTAAAATAGGATGTAATGGATATTGTAGCCCAAAATGGCAATTTCGTGGATTCTGATTGGTCGAAAAGTGGTGTCGAATGAGTATAACAGTCCTCTAAATTTCTTGGGCGACTCACTGCGAATGAATATTTTCTTGGAACTAGGACTCTGTTTGCAGTGGCCAACAATTCTACACCTCAAAACTTTATTCTAGAAAATCTTCATTATTTATTCTTGTATGTCATCAACAATGAAATTCAACCATTGGTTTATTGAAACACCTGAAACACACAAAAAAACAAAGTTAATGGTGTATTTGAACGATAATAAGTAAATTTTATTTGAAGGATGGTCTGTCATAACCAAACTGGTCAAAATCGAAGATTTTCAACAAGTGAATAAAAATACAACAACTTGTTGAACTCTATATGGACCGTAAATAACTCATGGTGATATATTTTATAAGACAGGCTGATACTGATATGAATAGGACAGACACTAATTTTCATAGTGATTCATACACAGGTTTTTTTTTGCGAAGAAATAAAATCACACCGTCGAAATGACAGGTTTCAAACAAGCATAGCAACCACATGCGTACGCTACACAGCATATACATACACGGTCACACCAGTGTTTGGACATTAATCAAACATGATATGCAATTTATTTAGGACCTAGTCACTGCCGGCGTTCACAATTATTAAAAAAGTACAGATTTAATACACTTACGATGTTTGTGTCCATCTTCAACATGATCGTAGAGTGACCTCCCTTTTCAAACAGGCACTATCAACCAGTCGCTTTGTGAACCAAATCGAACGAGAATGGTGTTACAATCGCTACGTCACGGATGTTTTCATGACGTCAAAATTGTTTTATTTGGTTTTTACGTCATTTAAACCAATAAACGACCGTCAACAATCGCGAAAGAAAGAATCCCATTAAAAATGTTAAACATTTTGGGCTACAATATCGATAAACACCTCCTGTTTAGAATTTATCGGACTGTTATTGTCTATTTAATACCGCTTAAATTTTTCATTAGAGGCGCAGTCCATAAGTTTATTGATATGCCAAACAGATTTTAATCTCTATTTTTTAGTAATTTTACAATATTATGTTTAACTTTGCGTATCCATGTTAGCGTATGTATAACCAAAACATATATATATATATAATATACATTGAACTGTACATTTTCATCTATTTTATTATAGGGGGTTTGGATGGCCTAGTGGTCTAGAGTGCCGCTCTTCGACCTCTAGCTGGCCGGTCACCTCTGACTTGCGGCTGTGGTTTCGATGGCCTAGTGGTCTAGAGTGCCGCGCTACGACCTCTAGCTGGCCGACCAACTCTGGCTTCCGGCTGTCGCGTGAGCTTATGTGCCATGGAGATAGAGGCGCCTTCTCAACCTCGTGTGTTTCCTCCGGGCACTCCGGCTTCCTCCAACTGCTAAAGACCCCTACGCGCAAGCGAATTATTGAAATAAAATTAAACCATATGTTAGTCCCGAAATGACCTAGTTGCGTTGAGTAGACGTTAAACCCCTTTTCTCCCTCTCTCTCTTTCTCTCTCTTTCTCTCTCTCTCTCTCTCTCTCTCTCTCCCTCATTTTATTATATATTTGCTACTGTTACGCGTGTGGTGTTCATATTAACTTTTGACCAGATGGAATTTTTTTTGGAAATATAAAACATGAAACACGTGATTGGTGTACAACATGAAACACGTGATTTTACAAATTGATGCTTTATTATTTATGTTGCTATTTTGAAGTGCCGCATGTTTTGACAGAGTTGTTTTTTTTATTCTGATTTTCTTTATTAAAATCAATATGAATATAAATACTAATATATTCGTCTACATTAAATATTGATCATTGCTTGATAAAGATACCTGTAAGAGTATTGAAACGTTGCATGTAATAAACGAAAAAGTAGAAAATTCATAAAGTTGTGTTATTATGAATATTATACCTCTACTTCTAAATGTCATTTAGGGGATCACGGTGGCTAAGTGGATAAGGCGCTGGTTCGCTAGCCTGGAGGTCGAGTGTTCGATCCCTGCATTGGCCGAGAAAGTTCATCGCGATTTTCCGACGGGATTTCCCCTTGTCAGTGATGCAGAAGGAGGGCCTGACAATTACAGCAGCCTAGTCGTTCGGATGGGACGAAAAACCGAGGTCCCGTGTACACATTGGAGTGCACGTAAAAGATCCCTTGGCAGTTGGAACTCGATATAAGAGTAGGCCGTAGCGCCGCTGTCTGGGCAAAATTTCCCTCATAGCACACTGTATGGCGTATGCCCGTCTTCAATTAGCTCAGGTTAAGTGCAAAACAGTAGGACGTTAAACCCCATTTCATTCATTCATTCTAAATGTCATTTAAGAATATCAATATGAATATATCAACTAATATATTCGTCCACATGAATTATTGACAACTTGTTTAATAACATATAGGTCTATATAAAATATTGACATCTCCTTTCTTTATAATAAACGTTTCATTTATTTAAAGAAGCTATATTTTGGACATAGAAATTAGCGCGAATTGGCCGCGACACAATATGTAATAATTTAAAGGAGCTAAATGGCTAATACCTGGACATTTGCGCAAATTGGTCGCAACACATGTAATACTGTAATATGAATTTATACAAACTGTTTTGCATTCAATCGTTTCCGTTTTACTTTGAACTGTCATCAGCTACGTTTGGCGAAAAGACGCCGGCAGTCTCAACCGCAAGTTAGTTTCTAGCGTCTGGTCCTTCCAGTCAACCCAGATATAATTTAATGCGCATGCTCTCAAAATATGTATATAGCATCACCGTTTTACATGACCTGTGGAATATGTCTAGCCTCATTCTTTGAGTACCTTGTTACAAATGGCACTGAAACGCATTATCGTACACGATTCGTGTAACAATGGTAAAATGTTTATTTTGTCTTTAATATTGGATATCAGAAGCCCATATTTTCAAGGCAAGGTCACAGCACCAATATTGATTTAAATTGCAAAATAATACGTGTCTTCAATGTCGAAAATTTTGGATGACATTGAGTTAGAGACTACGCTCCTTTAATGTAGAGTAGAGAGTTATTGACATAGGAAGTATATCACATACATGGAAGTAAGAGACTTAGCTCCTTTAATGTAGAGTAGAGACTTAGCTCCTTTAATGTAGAGTAGAGACTTAGCTCCTTTAATGTACAGTAGAGACTTAGCTCCTTTAATGTAAAGTAGAGACTTAGCTCCTTTAATGTAAAGTAAAGACTTAGCTCCTTTAATGTAGAGTAGAGACTTAGCTTCTTTAATGTATAGTAGAGACTTAGCTCCTTTAATGTAGAGCAGAGACTTAGCTCCTTTAATGTAGAGCAGAGACTTAGCTCCTTTAATGTAGAGTAGAGACTTAGCTCCTTTAATGTATAGTAGAGACTTAGCTCCTTTAATGTAGAGCAGAGACTTAGCTCCTTTAATGTATAGTAGAGACTTAGCTCCTTTAATGTATAGTAGAGACTTAGCTCCTTTAATGTAGAGCAGAGACTAAGCTTCTTTAATGTAGAGCAGAGACTTAGCTCCTTTAATGTAGAGTAGAGACTTAGCTCCTTTAATGTATAGTAGAGACTTAGCTCCTTTAATGTAGAGCAGAGACTTAGCTCCTTTAACGTAGAGTAGAGACTTAGCTCCTTTAATGTATAGTAGAGACTTAGCTCCTTTAATGTAGAGCAGAGACTTAGCTCCTTTAACGTAGAGTAGAGACTTAGCTTCTTTAACGTAGAGAGATATTGACATGTTTAAATCAATTCTGTTTCTTTATAATATACGTTTATATTGACACGTGGTATTTTAAACTTAGATCAATTCTGTTTTTGTTATGTAGCCATTTTAATAAAATCTATAAAAACATAAAATGAAAATTTCAATAACACCTGCCGTTGCTACATGTACATGCGGTGAGGTAAACAAGCTGAACGATATTTTCCAAGATATGAAGCTAGCCTGGAGGTCGAGTGTTCGATCCCTGCATGGTGTCCAACCTGAAGTTTTTTTTCCAATGTCTACCAGTTTCCCCGCAAGGCGCAACCGAATTATAAATATCAAATTGACTTATATGTTAGTCCCACTATGGCATGTCTCTCTCTCTCTCTCTCTCTCTCTCTCTCTCTCTCTCTCTCTTCTCCCTCTCTCTGTTTGTCTCTTCTTGTCTCTTTCTGTCTCTGTCCCTCTGTCTCTTTTTCTGTATTCTCTTTCTCTCCCCCACCCCCCTCTCTCTCTCTCTACCTCTCTCTCCTCTCTGTTGCGATATTTTAAAACGTGATAGATTACAACACGATATCAGATGAGGTTCACGTAACCAATCATGCCTGTTGTTATTTCCAATTTAAACAATTTAGCTGATGAGTGGGTGTCATGATCTCAAGATATCTTCTTCCTGGAAACAAGTTCCTGTTCACGATTACCCGACGGACTTTACATTTTAGCCAAACTTTCTTCCTGTCATTTCCCATTTCTTGGCTTGGTCTTCCGACCAATCGATCATGTTTTCATTCCAAGTAAACGTTAATGCTGGTATTATTTTGAGACTTTAAGCTGGCTATTCACAGGGACATTGAGAAGAAGTAGAATGTGTATTCAAAGACTTGCCTTTACAGCACGAATACATGGCATGTGGTGTCCGGACACCAAGTAAACGTTAATGCGGGTATTATTTTTAGGCTTCCAGCTGGCTATTCACAGAGACATTGAGCAGAAGTAGAATGAGTATTCAAAGACTTGCCTTTTCAGCACGAATACATGCCACGTTGTATCCTGACAACTATACATATACACCTTTACGTTGACACCCCACCGCCTTGTCCCACAGACAATGACGAAACAATTTTGAAATAACAACCCCGAGCACCCAGTCCTGTTTTTCTTGGGAGGCCGTTCATCTACAATCAATTAACAGCCGTCAGAATCAAACCCCGGAATTCCCGGTTGATTGGCAAAGCGCCAGGATCGAACCCTTAACATCCTGATTAGTTGACCATCCACCTCACATTATATAGCGACCAGGCTAGAACCAATGTAAGAGGTAAACCAAGGTCCCATTATCTTCTGACTAGTAAAACACCAACATCTAAACCCGAATCTGCCTGATTAGTGCGCTAACCACAACACATTACGTAAATATTAGGCTAGACCACTCCCCTCCTGAAATAATGCAAGAGGGAAACCGGGTCCCCTAGGATATAATGACTAGTACAGCTCCCTAAACACTGAGTCAGACAACAGGATCGAACCCTTAACATCCTGATTAGCGCGCCTATCACAGCTCATTACATAAATACCAGGCTAAAACCCTTCCCTCCGGAAACATGCAAGAGGGAAACCCTTAACATCCAAATTAGTGAGCCACCTACAGCACACTACATAGAGACTAGGTCGGAACCAATGCAAGAGGGAAACACGTAACCCCAGGATATAATGACTAGTACAGCTCCCTAAACACTGAGTTAGACAACATGGTCGAACCCTTAACATCCAGACATGGCCGTAACTAGGCCGTAGGGGTAAACCGGGACCCTCAGGATCCACTGATTAGTCAACTCCCTAATCACTGAGTCAGACAACAGGGTCGAACCCTTAACATCCTGATTAATGCGCCTATCACAGCCCATTACATAAATACCAGACTAAAACCTTTCCTTCCAGAAACAATGCAAGAGGGAAACCGGTAACCCTAGGATCTACCCACTTAACATAACACCGGGATCGAACCTGGACCTGCTTTATTAGGGAACCAGACACTGAATAAAGACCAGTCTAGAACTAGTAATAAATCTTTCAAATCCCCAACAAAATAACAAATTATCTTTCCATAAATCCCCAACAAAATAACATATTATCTTTCCATACATTCTTGCAGCGTTTATTGATTTCGTGGATGTTTTTACATAGTGGTAATATCGGTTAATTTGCCAAAAAACAGATAACATGCACAACTTGTTTCAGTTTTGTATTGTCTTGTAGATATATTTTGTTGAGAGAGATGGAGGGGGGCAGAGAAACCAGGTCAAAGAGAGACCTCCAAATGACCTGGTCTCCCTCTCCCTCTTTCGCTCCTTCTCTTTCTGGGGGTTGGGATGGCCTAGTGGTCTAGAGTGCCGGCTACTTCTGGCTTGCGGCTGTGGTTTCGAGTCCTGGTGTGAGCGTATGTGGCATGGAGATAGGGGCGCCTTCGTGGGGTTCCTCCGGGTCATCTGGTTTCCTCCCACTGCTAAGGACCCCTACGCGCAAGCGAATTATTGAAATAAAATTAAACCATATGTTAGTCCCGAAATGACCTAGTTGTGTTGATTAGATGTTAAACTCCCTCTCTCTCTCTCTCTCTCTCTCTCTCTCTTTGTACTACAGTATATCTATATCGACACAGATCACATATCCCTAACCGTTAATATACTATATATAGAACCGTTACGTCATTTATTATTAAACAGTCAACATTATACAGTTAACATTACATCCTGGTATTGAAATTGTTCACTAAACGTCTGGTCATCAGATATAGAGAAGAAATATGTAACAAGAAAATAGCTTGAAGAAAACAAATATTCCCCACTAAAATCGCCTCTCCACATTTCATATACAAGGAATGGGCACAAATGGGTCGCTACGCGTATAATAATGTAATATAAATGTACAAAAGCTGATTTACATGTAAACTTTTCTGTTTTACTCTAGGGGGGATGGGGTGGGGTGGCCTGGTGGTCTAGACCTAGTGGTCTAGAGTGCCGCGCTTCGACCCTAGCTGGCCGGCCACCTCTGGCTTGCGGCTGTGGTTTCGACCCTAGTGTGAGCGTATGTGGCATGGAGATAGGGATGCCTTCTCAAACCTCGTGGGTTTCCTCCTGGCACTCCGGTCTCCTCCCATTGCTAAAGACCCCTACGCGCAAGCGAATTATTGAAATAAAATTTAACCATATGTTAGTGCCGAAATGACCTAGCTGTGTTGAGTGGACGTTAAACCCCATTTCTCTCTCTCTCTCTCTCTCTCTCTCTCTGTTTAACTCAGTTATTGCTTATCAGTTATGCTCGGTGAAATATGAGAAAAATTCAAATTGAACGCCATAATGTGGCGTCTAGTTATTCAAGTCTACACCGGCAATATTCTGTAGTGGAATATGTTTCGTTTCTTTCATCGCGTCGCTTAATTATAAATGGCGATCGGAAGCATTTTGGCATGCGATTTTCGTTTTGTTTTGACTATTGGATATCGGGTAAGATTACAACATCGATGACGATTTGGATTAGCCTATAAATCGTGTTTGTAATGTGGAATACTGTGGATGATATAAAGTTAGAGACTTGCACCCCCTTGAAGTGTTATAAAACTAGTGTTTAATTCAGCTATAGCATTGCAAATAAATATTGTTTAATTAATTTTTTTTTAAGAAAAATCCGTTTATGACCTTATATTGCATTGTTTAGGTGGCATTATTTTTATAACTGGATGAATGAGAAGAAAAATCCGTTTATGACCTCATATTGCATTGTTTAAGTGGCATTATTTTTGTAACTGGATGAATGAGAAGAAAAATCCGTTTATGAGCTCATATTCCATTGTTTAAGCGGCATTAGGTTAAAACATGACAAGAACATGTGAAATATAAGCTGCTTGATAAAGTCTGTCGTATATTTTTTTATTCTATCAATCCATTTTACCCTTCAGCAGAAATACATTGATTTTGTTTTTCTCGTTATTAATAAAAAAAAAACACCACATGATCTCACGCTGTGTTTCAAACCTTCTGTATAGTAAAAGATCAAGGACAAATAAAACGCCGGAAGCTATCTCAGCTGGTATTTGTTTCTACCTTTTTGTTAACAAGGTTAGCAATGAACTCTTTCAGAGCTGAAAAGGAACCGAGGCACGAAATAGAATAATAAATGGCGCGCGTTACTGAACTCTACTCACGATTTATTTTATTTTGTTTTTTTCTTTGTTTGTTCGTTTGTCATGTTTCCTGTGTATAGTTTTTGTTGTTTTGTTCGTCATTGTTTCACTTTTTTTCTCCCGTCATTGATTGCTGTATGGTCTGGCTGAGGATATTGTTGTTGACATCTATTTCAATATTGAAGGGGGATTGGATGGCCGAATGGTTAGCCGTGCGCACTGTATCACAAGCCCTTTCGTGGAGTCAAATGACGTGACTTACCTCGTGGGTTTTCTCTGGGTCCACCGGTTTCCTACTCGCAAGCGAATTATTGAAATAAAATTAAGCCACATGTTAGTCCCGAAAGCACCTTGTTTGTGTCGAGTGGACGTTAACCCCATCTCTCCCCCTCTCTGTTTCTATCTCTCTATCTCTATCTACTTCTCCCTCTCTCTTTCTCTCTATATCTCTCTCTCTCTCAGTATTGATGTTATTGTTGTTTACATCGGTTTCAGTATTGGTGTTATTATTGTTGACCTAGGTTTCAGTATTATAGTTATTGTTGTTGAATTCTACTTCAGTATTGTTGTGATTTTTAGTTCTGTTGACATCCATTTCAATATTGAGCATTGGGGTTATTGTTGTTGACGTCTATTTATGTTTTGAGTTCATTGTTGTTGATCTGTAATATTCGCTCAAATCCAAACCGGGATATTATCTACCTTTGATATTTGAATTTGTCTTCCTCATTGAACGCTAAACATTATTTTGAATACATTGTAGCGTAGATTATTTCGCAAATACAAAATAAGAATTAAGACTCAATTACCGGTTGATCCGGCGTATAGGTACAGGTATAGCGATGGACCGGAAGTAACATAAATCCGGAAGTGGAAGTGGTAGACCATCACCACCAGGCCCATGTTACTCTCCGCAAAAGTTCACCCTCGAGGCAGCTCTAGTGTAGCCGCCAACAGATAGGCAGACAATTAGTGCTAATAGAGTGAAGTCTGTGGTTGAACAAAGCGGAATACGTCTAGACAAGGATACCAATTCTAAGAAGCTGGCAGAAAAAATGGCGGGATATATGCTTGAATCTAGAAGCCAAAACACAGTAAAGAAATATATGTCCTCATTTAAACGCTGGGAAGCATTCATTATGTGGCTAGGCCAACAATGAACAAACAGACAGATAAACAGTGCTAATGTAGCTGCTAACCCTGAACAGACAGCCAGACAGACAGACAGACGACAGACAGCCAGACAGTCAGGCAAACAAACGACAGTCACAAATATTAGTATAGACGTGAGACTATAAACGAGTGATTAATGCTAACTGACAGTGAGGGTGATTCTCCCGCCATGGTTCAATACGTAGACATTAGTTGAAGTGGTTATCAAGTAGTTTAAATAATATCAGTCATTGTATTGATCTTCGTATAGTCCAAACATCACTCCTCTTTAATCCAATATGTCATTCGGTCACGTTCGGCTAGTAGTTACAATAAATGAAATGAAATGGTGTTTAGCATTCTAGTGGTCTGTTCCGATTGGTCTAAATAACATGAAATGAAGAGAGAGAGAGGGAGAGAGAGAGAGACATGATTGTGTCCATTTCTTTTTTATTATTATTTAAATGACAGTAGCAGGCCTCGAGCCCAACTTATGTGTGATATTAATCAATATAACATATTTACAGAGAATTACAAAAAACAGTCATACAATACAGTAGGCCTACAGGTGTCCATTTCTACGTGTCATAGAATAGTAGTAGTATTCCGGTGTTTAATAATAATAATAAAAATAAAAATATGTACATTTATATAGCGTTAGTACTCCATGCACAGAGGCATGCTCACAGCGCATACAGTTCAGTTGATTATTAATCATGATATCATTTCTCAGAAAACAATGGGTTTTAAGTCTTGATTTAGAAAAATAAATAGTTCGTGACGATTTAATGATTTCTGGTGGGTTGCTCAACTGTTGAGGTGCATTAACTGCGAATGATCTGTATCCGAATGATTTTAGCTTCCGCCTTGGGCAACACAACTGATGAAGTCTTTTTGATCGGAGGTTACGTGAGGGAACGTCTACTTCCACATAAGTGATATCGCAGACCACTTGGCAAATCTCGACAGATTCCGGTACCCTACATCTAGAGTCGGCTGTATGATGAATTCCGCCACTTTGGAACTATTTTAAAGGACCCGAATAAAGCAATGGCTGCACCCATAGAGATTATATCAACAAACTAAAAATGGCTGCCCCCATAGACATTATATCTAGAAAAGACGCTATTTCGGGACTTTTTTTGTAAAAGCGGCACGTTTCCTGTTAAAGTAAATCGGCAGTTGACTAGCCGCATCGCAAATGTATGGTTGTAGGTACATATCACTTAATGTCATACATCCGAGTCTAGATGTAGGTTACGGAGGGTACCGGAATCTGTCGAGGTTTGCCGAATGATCGCAGACAAGAAATAGGAGAGCCGAAGCTGCTTCCTGGTTTTAGGATATGATTTTGCAATTTTTCAATTTTCGGCCTTAGGCAATGAATTGGGTTTATATTTAATAAAAAAAAACCCAGATTGTTTGGTAGATGTTTTCTTCTGCTTCTGGATTGGTACAATAACGATTTAAAAGGTTTAATATCAAGATGGCTGAAAGTTTGTGTATTGAAACCCGGATTATAATCGAGCTGTGTGACGGAATATAAAACTAATAAATGTCAGACGACGATATTGGATAAACAAACACAAAGAGCAACCTGCTACCATGTCTCTCGTGTCGACATCTAAATTAAAAAATAAATCTATATAAACATAATATAGTATACCCGATAAACAATTAAATTATAAATCTATATAAACACAATACATGTATACCCGATAAACAATTACAAAAATAAATCTATATAAACATAATACAGTATACCCTATACACAGTTCATATAATATGGTATTAGCCAATTTCTATAGCGCTCCATTGTACATGAGTGTTTCTAACCGCAACATTCGCAACAAAACAGTTCAAAACATTTGTAAGTTAGTCTTAAATATTTTGATGGAAGAGGACTCACTAATTGCTTGTGGAAGGTTATAACCAATTTCTATAGCGCTTCATTGTATATGAGTGTTTCTAACCGCATTCACAGCAAAACAATTCCAAAACATTTTGAAATAAATGTGTTTTTAGGTTAGTCTTAATGATTTTGATGGGAAAGGACACTAATGGTTTATAGAAGGTCATCCAACATTTTAGCTGCTCTATATACCATATTATGTTTCGGGATCCTCAATATGCTATCATCACTTGCGGAACGAAGGTCGAGTCTCCGGGGAGTATAGAAATCTAAGGGCACTTTGGAACAATTGGACGCAATGTCAGAAAAATAGTTTAAACACAAGGTATACCATCTTGAGCCTAGTCCACAACCAGCCGTGCGTGCTACTACGGGCAGTCTACGGATGCAATTTTAGTAAACCCGCGAGACTCTGTGTGTCATTTCCGTGTATTCAGCACCGAAGAAGATAGCAGTCTGGCCTGAGATACCTTTAGACCCGCACGTATCAAATTTTCATCCTGTTTTTTTTTTGCGGCTGATCCGCGAGCTACCAACCCGTGCATAACAAGACATGTATGGCGGGGATATGAGCTAAACTTGAATCATCAGCGGGGGTTTGGGATGGCCTAGTGGTTTAGAGTGCCGCGCTTCGACGTCTAGATGTCCGGTCACCTCTGGCTTGCGGCTGTGGTTTCGAGCCCTGGTGTGAGCGTATGTGACATGGAGATAGAAGAGCCTTCTCAACCTCGTGGGTTTCCTCCGGGCACTTCGGTTTTCTCCCACTGCTAAAGACCCCTACGCGCAAGCGAATTATTGAAATGAAAATAAAAACCATATGATAGTCCCGAAATGACCTGGTTGTGTTGAGTGGACGTTAAACCCCATTTCTCTCTCTCTCTCTATGCTATTATGGCCTATTCTTATTTCAATCTACAACTGTCGTGAAATCTTTCACTTGCTCCCAGTTGGATACACGGACCATAGAATAACCCAATAAGACTGACAACTGATCTATCTCTCTCTCTCTCTTTCTCTCTCCATCTCTCTCTCTCTATATATATATATATATTTCATTCACTCTCTGTCTATCTATCTATCTATCTCTCTCTACTCTCAGAAAAGACACCTCCGTATATTGCCCTATTCTTCGCCAACCTATGACATCATATTGTTCTTAATTTGTCTAGTTTAAATATCCAAGGTAATAATATATTAAATTGTTTATAGTAATGAATGAATGAATGAAATGGGGTTTAACGTCCTACTATTATGCACCTAGCCTGGGCTAATGGAAGACGGGGTTTATAGTAATACCCTAGCTATTTTAATAATTAATATAAAATGTTCCAGAAGAGTTAAATAATAATTGAGTTAAATTATTATAATATCCCTACACTGTAAATAACAATTATCTATGTGTTGTGTGGCCGAATTCCGTAATCGATGTCTTTTTGGAGAAATTGTGTTAAAAGTGTGAATTATTTCTTCAAACTACGTGTTTTATGTATTTCGGTGGAATATTCAGTATTGAACAGGAAACGTCCGTGAAATTTAGGGATAAAATGTTTTATTCCCTTCTATAATGGACTTAATTCTGTTATTTTACGGAAGTTTCGTGAAATTTAGGGATAAAATCTTTTATTCCATTCTATAATGGACTTAATTCTGTTATTTTACGGAAGTTTCGTGAAATTTAGTAATAAAATGTTTTATTCCCTTTTAAAATGGACTTAATTATGTTTTTTTAACGGGATGAACAATGTAACGACAAGTAATCATATACATATATAATCATTCTTAATAATCATCATGTTATAGTATTCATTTAAATTTATTAACCACCACTCGACACAAACTAGGCAATTTCGGGGCTAACAATATGGTTTAATTTTATTTCAATAATTCGCTAGCGCGTAGGGGTCTTTAGCAGTGGGAGGAAACCGGAGGACCGAGAGAAAACTTCAATTTATTAACCATAATATGAAGGATCATATTTTGTAAAGTGTGGTATTTTGATTGTCATGTATATCTCATTTCCATTATACATGTATATAAGATCTATAAAGTGTATTGTTATTCGTCATGGGGTCTACAATATCACCGTAGGTGAAAGTGGACGTTAATCCCCCCCACCCAAAAAAAAAGATCATACGGCGATTGCAAGTATTTTCATAAATGGGTTAAAATATGTTTTAAAATTCCGTGTATATAGACTGTATTATCTAGTAATCAAACACCCTCAAATCCGGGGGGCGGGGTCCGTTATTGCCTAGTGGTCTTAAGTGCCGCGCTTTGACCTCTAGCTGGCCGGTCACCTCTGGCTTGTGGCTCTGGTTTTGAGCCCTGGTGTGAGCGTATGTGGCATGGAGATAGGGGCGCCTTCTCAACCCTGTGGGTTTTCTCCGGACACTCCGGTTTCCTCTCACTGCTGAAGACTAGGGTTGGGTTAGGTATAAAATTATTGAAATAAAATTAAACCATATGTTAGTCCCGAAATGACCTAGTTGTGTTGAGAAGACGTTAAACCCCACCCCCCTCTCTCTCTCTCTGTCCCTCAAATCCGGATAATATAACCGATTGGCTCGTGTAAGCCGGTTTGTCTCTATGACAGAGTTTACATACCTGCAAATTGATACAGTACCGCAAGCTTACATCTGACAGCGTAGGTCCAATCACTAACGAGTGTTGTTGTTCGATACCTTGCTCTCGTATTCTTAAATTAGCACAAAATTGTTACGTTTAAAGATTGTCTGCGATATCACTTCCGTTGAAGCGGACGTTAAATAAAGTTTTATTTCACGCACGCGTATAAAGTCAATGTTTAATTCAATGAAATTGGTATCACATTTACGCACAGGAAACACAATTTACTTCATTATTATATTATATTTTCATTATATATATAAATATATATGTATTATATAGTTACTATTATTAAGTCTTAAATTCGATCATAACAACTTATAACAAGCCCGTTGATTGGTTGCCGTGTGACGGATTTTACGCCAATCAATACAACATCGATTCCCGCGTACAGAATATCCCACAGCACGTGTCAGTGTTTTAACAGATACTAGGAGACGCCGAAGGATAATGTGTCATATATAAATATAGGAATACATTGCTATCATTTGGATCCTACAGGCGGTAAGTCTTTTTCTTCTACATTTGCTCCCGACTTATAACGTGTTATACAAGCGATGAAGCACAGATACAAGTAAGCCGATTACTAAATGGTTTTATAAATGGTATTCAGTCAGGGGTATTACATCAATCTTCTAATTTAACTCCGAACATCGCTGGATATCTATACATTATTACATGCGACATTTGTCGTTAAACAGTCGCAGTAATTAATACGTTTATTTAACGACCGGTTCAATAGACTTGGCACCACTGCAAAGAAGAATATTATAAAATGCGACAGTTGTCGTTAAAACAGCCGCAGTAACGTTCATTTAACGACAGGTTCAATAAAATTGGCACCACTGCAAAAGAATGTTATCAAATGCGCACTAATATTTTGTTTTTAAAATGTGGTCTTTGATTCATTGACGTGGGGTCTGAGGGTGCGGTGGCCAGGCCCTCTCTAGTTAGGATCCCGGTTTGTCTAGTCCTTCGGGTGCAATGGAAAACCAAGGCCCACATAAACTAAAAACAATTCCCGGTTTCACAAAATATTCTCAGACTTAAGTTAAATATTTACTCAGAATTGTTCGCCTTATTTAAACTAAAATCTAGCCATTTATAAAACAATCCTTGTTGTTATGTATCAAATACATAAATAAAAAACTATGTGCAAAGTCTAATGTTTCTGGGTCACAGATATTGCTCATAAACTTTGAGAATGTTTCGTTAACTCGGATGAGGTTTATAGTTTATTCAATACAATTTGGTGAAATGAAATGGGGTTTAACATCTCGGCTAATGGAGAGGGGCATACGCCATACAGTGTGTTATGAGGGGAACTTTACCTGGACAACAGCGCTACTTCCAACAACCAAAGGGATCTTTAACATACCTCTCGGTTTTTCGTCCAATCGGAACGATTAGACATCTGTCCTTGTTAGCCCCTCCGTCCTACAGCACTGCCGAGGGAACCCCGCGTCCTCCGGGCTAGCGATCCAGCGTACGTAAATCACCGCAACTTCTCACAAAACACCTCGGTTAGAAGTGAACGTATAACCCCAGAAACAAATAAACCCACAAAAATAGATAATGGGTGTTATGAATATAACATTATACGTTGTAAAATATTCCTGTTAGGGATACTACCAAATTATATCAGGCAGGAGGGACATATTGTTGATGTTATTGTAAAAGTACTGGGAAATAATTTTGTGACTATCAGTAATATTTGTTAATAATGATTTACTTTGATTTGATCGTTTAAAAAAACCTTTAAAGTTAATATATTTTCAAAGCTCCCCCCCCCCGACACATCTAAATCATTTTGGAACTAATATTTGAGAATTCCGTGATATTTTAATACCTTTTTGTTTTGAAAAATCCGGAAAGTAAAATCAGAGAACATAACTAAACACTCGACATTTCGTGTTTGACTTGCGATGCTTTTTAAAAAACTTGCCAGGGTTAAGTGAGTAGAGCTGGGCCGGTTTATGGTGGACGCTGTATGTTCGTTACAATGGGCTGGCGATTAGCGGTGATCCGGTATATGGTGAACGCCGTATGCTTGTTACAACCGTCTGGCGATTAGCGGTGATCCGGTATATGGTGGACGCCGTATGCTTGTTACAACCGGCTGGCGATTAGCGGTGATCCGGTGTATGCTGAACGCCGTATGTTTACAACCGGTTGGTGAGTAGCGGTGATCCGGTGTATTGTGAACGCCGTATGTTTGTTACAACCGGTTGGTAAGTAGCGGTGATCCGGTATATGGTGAACACCGTATGCTTGTTACAACCGGTTGGTGAGTAGCGGTGATCCGGTTTATGTTGGACGCCGTATGTTAGTCTTACAACCGGTTGGCGTGTAGCGGTGATCCGGTATATGGAACGCTGTATGTTTGTTACAATGGGCTAGCGAGTAGCGGTGATCCGGTTTATGTTGGACGCCGTATGCTTGTTACAACCGGCTTGCGAGTAGCGGTGATCCGGTATATGTTGGACGCCGTATGCTTGTTACAACCGGTTGGCGATTAGCGGTGATCCAGGATATGCTGGACGCCGTATGCTTGTTACAACCGGTTTGCGATTAGCGGTGATCCGGTGTATGCTGGACGCCGTATGTTAGTCTTACAACCGGTTGGTGAATAGCGGTGATCCGGTTTATGCTAGACGCTGTATGTTAGTATCGCAACCGTCTGGTGAGTAGCGGTGATCCGGTTTATGGTAAATGTCGTATGTTAGTCTTACAACTGGTTGGTGATTAGCGATTTATTTTGGACGCCGTATGTTAAATTTACAACCAGTGAACGCGTTCCCTTTGTGGAATCTTTAGCAGCTATAGATAACACATCTGAAGTTGTGCGGATATCATTAGGCTCTTGGAACGTAAATAGTTGATCATTCAGATTAGTTCTATTCACATCTGAAGTCGTACAGAACGTAGTTTGGTCACCTTGAATTGACCCTAGCAAAAACTATGATGATGCATTCGCGTGACAAAAAAATCCACAGGCCTGGAATTTTGGCATTCACCTGACCTGACAATGAACAGACTTGTTGTTTTTGTCGTTTTAATGGATGCATTTATTTAGCTGTCACCGGTCTACTCAATTATATGGTGGCTTTCTGAATCAAGCTATATACAAATCGTGTTTTCCGACGTCTGTAATCTATAGCAAACATAATGTTATAAAGCTAACGATTTAATGTGAGTACATTAAAGGGACAATACCACTTTTGTTGTAACTGAATAATATGCCCCAATCATTATTCTGGTCAACAAATTGTACTATTTTACAATATTCCAATTAATTGTTGATACAAATTTCATCTTAACACACAAAATTTAAAAAATTGGAAAAATTTAACAACATGGTAACAGCATGGTTTGAAAAGCTTTACGTAAACCTTTTCAAATGTAACTTAGATTTAAAGATATTTTCGACCCCCCTGGACAAGTAAAATAATATGTAATGGATAATTTACACAACAGGTAGGACACTGAAATATCTAGTAGTAAGAATAAGGCTATTTTTTTCTGGATCTTTAAAATATCCTTTTCGCTAGCTGTGGCTCTAGATCAGATTCCAGTCCAGAGTTAATCGATCGTGAAGCAAAGAAAATGACATGGGGTTTAACGTCCTACTGTTCTTCTCGAAGACGGGTATACACACCATGCAGTGTGCTACGAGGGAAATTTGGCCCGGGCAGCGGCGCTACGGACTACTCTTATATCGAATTCCAACTGCCAAGAAACAACATTATTACCCCCCTTGTTCTCCTATAGACAACATGGACGGCCATTTTCCAACGTTGGAATTTGAAGTTGAAAATAATATTTTTGCTAATTTCTCAGCTGGCAATAGTGAAGTATAGGATTAATATGATTATTCTTCAACAAGGTAGGACTGTTTATAGATACCATCTATTTTGAGGCTTTCTTTTAATAAATTTTTAAAAAATAACTTGAAAATTTGAAATTGGAACTTTAAAGGAGGTAAATCTCTATCTTTGGCACCTAGAAATGCATGGACACATTCAGTTTCTGTTTTTACTTTAATTACTTGGGGGGGGGGGGGGGGGTAGTAGTCTACAGTGCCGCGCTTCGATCTCTAATTGGCCGGTCACCTCTGGCTTACGGCTGTAGTTTCGAGCCCTAGTGTGAGCGAATGTGTCCAAAAATGACCTAGTTTGTGTCGATCGGACGTTAAACCCCATTTCTCTCTCTCTCTCTCTTACTTTAATTTCTAACCAGTTAAATGTTCGGTTAAATATGGTGTCTAGATATACAAGTTTACACCGGTTATATTCGCCGACATGGGATATGTTCATCGAGTCGCCGACATGGGATATGTTTAGCCGCGTTCATCGAGCCGCGTCACACAAATGACGCTCGAAAGCATTCTGGCATGCAATTCGTGTGCCAATCTTAGAATTTCTATTTTGTCTTACAATTGGATATCATCAGAAGTCCATCTTTTCACAATTTGCACACGATTCGCCGAACGTAACTGATTTCAAATGGGTGTAAAAACAGAAACCATTGAATGTAAATCAATTTATATGCATTCATATTACATTGTAACATGCTAAGAGAGAACCTCGCATTTTGATTGGTCAATTAGACACCATCTATTGGACAATAACACCCCTCTGTTTTAGTATTTTCTTTTAAAATCGTAAATAGCATGTTACAATGTCGATAAACACTTCATGTTTTGCATTTAGAGGGGTGCTATTGTCCAATAGACATGTCCTGAGATTTTACATTAGAACCCGCGACGCTACGCGTCTTGGGTCCTAATGATCTCAGGACATGTCTATTGGACAATAACACCCCTCTAAATGCAAAACATGAAGTGTTTATCTCCTAAGTATTATATGCGTTGCAACCCATTAATTGTGTCAGTTTTTAGGTCCCCAAATGTTAGCGATTTGCCTCCTTTAATTAATGGTTAAATAATTAATTTGAGTGTGTGTATATAGCCGTGAAAAATCAGACATAAAGCAAATGGCGATCAACGCCTCTAATGAACGATTGTATGTCGTGTGAGAATGTATTTGTGCCTTTTACTGAACTAATAAGACCTTTTACCTACTTTAGTTTGTTAAGATTTTTTATTAGACAATCACGTGATTACTGTCTGTTATACCAAAGGTTACTAAACACAAATCGATTCTTTCCATTAAAAGGTCAGAGAGTGAGAGAGAGAGAGAGAGAGAGAGAGAGAGAGAGAAATGGGGTTCAACGTCCACTCGACACAAACTAGGTCATTAAACTAGGTCTTTTCGGGACTAACATATGGTTTAATTTTATTTCAATAATTCACTTGCGCGTAGTGGCCTTTAGCAGTGGGATGAAATCGGAGGTCCCGGAGAAAATCCACGAGGTTGGACAGTTGACCTTACTCCTGGTCACGTACGACCGGTGATTCGCAACCACGCCAGTTGACTCAATGGCAGGCTTTTTTTATACAGCGGCCATCCAACCCCCTAATGTGTTGTACAGAGTAGTTCAGATAAACATTAATAACTATAAATGGAGGTTGTTGTCGTACACGTCGCGTACTGTGGAACACGTCACAGTACTTTATATTGATATAGACAGAACGTTCAGTAATAAAACTCTCAGTGCAATGTCATTGATTCTTGCGTTTGGCTTTGGAATCTTCCCACAACTGAAAGTCACATTGCCCGTTGCATAGCCGGGCAATTATTGGTACATGTATATACTGGAGCTGTCACACATTGACGTATAGCAAGAGCGTATGCCGACGTATAAGAAATTTAGCGAACATGCTGAGTACATTTTTAACAAGTTACGATAACGCTGAAATACGATGGTAAAAGTTGCTAACGCCGAACGCGGCCTTAAATTTTGTGCATTCATAAAATTTTCAGCGTATGCCGTCATTACCGACGTATTGCTTACAAGTAAGGCGTAAGTTAGAAGTACGCGACAGGTAAGTTATGCCTTCGTTCACATAGGTTATATATTCGTTCAGCGCGTTAGACGTACGTTATATATGCGTTCAAAAAGAGCGTCCTCTTGGTTTTTAAATTCAGCTCCAGCGTACACCAGCGTGTTGGGACTATTATTTTATACGTCGGAATAAGTTGTCTAAAACGTTATCGGTAGGTTGGTAGAGCGTTGTCGGTAGGTTAGATATAACGGCAGAGCGTTGCCGTTAGGTTACGTTGAAACGTTATCGGTAGGTTAGGTTGAAACGTTATCGGTAGGCTGGGTAGAAACGTTATCGGTAGGCTGGGTAGAAACGTTATCGGTAGGTTTGGTAGAAACGTTATCGATAGGCTGGGTAGAACGTTATCGGTAGGCTGGGTAGAACGTTAACGGTAGGTTAGGTAGAAACGTTATCGGTAGGCTGGGTAGAACGTTATCGGTAGGCTGGGTAGGTAGGCTGGGTAGAACGTTAACGGTAGGTTAGGTAGAAACGTTATCGGTAGGCTGGGTAGAACGTTAACGATAGACTAGGTAAAACGTTAACGATGGACTAGGTAGGGTTTGTGTTGAGTCCGAAATGATGCGGGGCCGAAATGTTGGGGGCCAAAATGATGTGCTACCTGCAAGATCTGCAAAACGTTGATGGCAGGTCGAATATTACCAACAGATTTGGTTGTTAAGTTCTTATATCGCGCTAACAATAATATGACCATCGAGTCGACATATAACCTCATCAAAGATGACATCTAATATAGCTTCGTCCCGGATTAAATGTCCATGACTAGTGGGTATACATCGACCCGAAAATAAATTACTTGAACCTAAGCAAATACTGAATTAAATGCAAGCCAATTTTATTTATGTATTCATGTATTCTTCAAGTAAAGGTTACAACATGCTAAATAAATATATATATATATGAAATAAGAACTATGTGCTACATTGTATGATTGTGGTGTGAAATTGGACGAGAATAGAGAAATATGATACTTAGGATAGCCCATAAAACCAGAAGTATATAACATCCGTTGCCTATACAAGGCAGGTAAAGGGACAATAACACTCTTGCTGGCTTGACAGGTCCAGTAAATAGAT
Source organism: Patella pellucida (assembly GCA_917208275.1). NCBI lineage: Eukaryota > Metazoa > Mollusca > Gastropoda > Patellidae > Patella > Patella pellucida. The sequence goes on along the minus strand of OU795036.1, from coordinate 93,549,389 downwards.
AATAGCCTTATTCTAACTACTAGATGTTTAAGTGTCATATCTGTTGTGTAAATTATCCATTACATCATATTTTACTTGTCCAGAGGGTTCGAAATATTTTTTTTAAATCCAAGTTACATTTGAAAAGGTTTACGCAAGGGTTTTCAATCCATTTGGTTAGATTTTTCAAATTTTTCAAATTAGGTGTGTATAGATGAAATTTGTATCATCAATTAATTGGAATATTGTAAAATAGTACAATTTGTTGAGCAGAATAAAGATTGGGACATATTATTCAGTTACAACAAGAGTGTTATTGAGCCTTTAAACAACTATCATTCCCCAGTAATCAGAGGCTAACCCTACTAAATGTTTAATATCTATATCAGTGTATCCAGTTTATCTCGAATACATGAATAATGCCTCGTGTTTATCTTCGTACCAGCTGATTTGGTGCTGCATGGGTTAAAAGTTGTATAACATAACTCATGTCATGGCGCTCAGAGATAAAGAATTAGAAATTACGAGTCCCCCCCCCCCCCCCCACTGCTAAAAATAGAATTGAACCATGTGTTAGCCTTGAAATGACCTAGTTTGTGTCGGGCCGACATTAACCCCCCCCCCCGCCCTCTCTCTCACACACATATCGCTCTCTCCCTTGCTCACAAACACAAATTTTACTCTTGATAACGCAACGTACTGTAAACAAACTAATTAAATAATTCGAGTTGTCGAACGTTATATATGAGAAATGTGGATGATTATAAAGTTCACTAAGTTTAAAAATGACTATAATATAGTATGTTTTACTTCCATGCCACGGGCTGGTGGTCTAGAGTGCCGCGCTTCGAACTCTGGCTGGCCGGTCACCTCTCGATTGCGGCTGTGAGCGTATGTGACATGGATATATGGGTGCCATCTCAACCCCGTCGGTTTCCCCCGGGCACTCCGGTTACCTCCCACTGCTAAAGACCCGTACGTGAAAGCGAATTATTGAAATAAAAATTAAAAATCGTGGGTATCCTCCGGGCACTCTGGTTTCCTCCCACTGCTAAAGACCACTACGCGCATGCGAATTATTGAAATGAAATTAAAACCATACGTTAGTCCCAAAATGACCTAGTTTGTGCCGAGCGGACGCTAAACCCCATTTCTCTCTCTCTCTCTCTATCTCACTCTCTCTCTCTCTCTCTATCTATCTCACTCTCGCTCTCTCTCTCTCCATGTCAAGACGTGGCGTAATTGACTTTTATAAATCAATATAACTATTACTACGTTCAGCAAACAGAGTTAAAAGCACATAGCGTGTCGATTAAAATTAAGTGGTTTGGTTTGGTTAATATCAAGTTAAAATAGTATTATTGCGTGTGTTATAAGATTGGCCATTTTAAAACAGCTCCCCAGCCACCGTTTCGTCATAGTATGATCGAGTAAATATTAAGCTTAATGAATTTAGTTTCCTGTTTTCGTTAATCTGTCTATTGTTGAAAGTAAAACCGGTTAAATGACCCCCACCACCTTTTAAGTCCCCGACCCCCACCCGTTTTGCGTGGAAGCACAGAATTCAGGATTGATAAATCGTTTGGACGGCGCCAAACTCGATATTCTCTTCCTGAACTGCTTTCGACAAGAGTTAAAAACAATAGCATGTGGTTGTTGATGATCTCAACGCCCGTTTAACGAAGTTTTTGAGTTCACGCATAAATAAAGAATCTGTTTGTCACCTTTGTATAAACCGATACTCTAGGGACGTAGTCTGCTAACGTGCGTATTAGCCATGCCTGATTGAGACTAATTAACGTTTACTTAAGCGCGAACCACACTCTCCCGCCGCCAAATGGCAAAACCTAGTAACTTACTTTGTTTAGTATCAAAATTGAGTTAGGACCAAATTTGTAGTTACTAGGGTGTGTGTCTTCTGTTGTATTAGATGTTCCAATATTTTGATTTTGTAAGCAGTTACACTCACAACCTAGTAACTTTCTACATTGTCCTAGTATGCCACATACGTTTTGCTTTGTTTTGTAAAAAAAAATAAGGAAAAAGTGAGTTACTAGTGAGTTATCGGACCCTCTACTTGCATGTTAACAGAACTCTTGACAGTTGCAATTCTGTGACGATTAAGACTCCCCCTACCCCTCCTCACCCCTACCATTGCTTGGCGATGTTGCTTTGTTGAAGAGACGCTAAATCCTCATTTATTTCGAATCTCTGGTTGAACGTGGCAAGGAGTAGGGTCGCCTGTTCAGCCTCGTGGGTTTTCTCCGGGTCCCTCGGTTTCCTACAATTGCTATAGACCCCTTCGTGAATGCGAATTATTGAAATAAAAATAAACCATATGTTAGTCCCGAAATGACATTATTTGTGTCGAGTGGACGTTAAACCCCATTTCTCTCTCCCTCTCCCTCTGCCTATCTGTCTCTGTCTGTCTGTCTCTGTCTCCGTCTCTCTCTCTCTCTCTCAATCTCTCGCTCTATCTCTGTGCCTATCTGACTCCCTATCTCTCTCTTATTTCAAAATAGATAACATGTGATTTTTATTGTTGAATGAAATGAAAGCTGTGATGATGGCAGGTTACATGACAATAAATAAGATGATATCCATTCATGTTCGTTCAATTTCAAACTGAAAACATCAAAGTTTAAAACATCAAAAGTCAAATCATTAACCACAAACAGGTCTGTTATTGCATTACATGAATGACTTCTAGCTCGAGACTATTGTTTGATAACATATATGATGACTACTAAATCGAGACTATTGTTTGATTACACGATTGACTACCAGGGCAAATAAGCAATGATTCACCACTTCAAACAGCCGATTGGTATCTGTTATATTTTTGTTATGAAGATATTGCTTTTGTAAAAAAACCTGAACAATTTGTTTTTTTTCCTATTTGATTAGCGTTTTGTTTGAGCACCATACTTTTGAAATTCAATTCAAAAGTACCAGAGAGGTTGAATTGCCGTGGTTATATCTGCCATTGAGACAACTGGGGTGGTTTTAATTGTAGATGACAAGGAGTAGCGTCGTCTTTCCAACCTCTCGGGTTTATGCCGGGACAATCGGCTTCCTTCCACTGCTAAAGACACCTACCGACAAGCGATAGAGAGATAGAGGGGGGGGGGGGGGTGTGAGGGAGAGATAGAGATTGAGTGAGGGAGAGAGGGAAGAGAGGGGGAGAGAGATAGAGAAAGATAGTAATTAGGTTTATCTAGTTGATTTCTGGACTAACATGTTGCATGTTCCTGTAATCCTTCAAATAATAGAACCTGCTGAAATTGGGAACCTTAAAAATATTTAATAATCTGGGTTCCTGTTTCTCGAAATCTTAACTGAAGATAAAATCCAGTAGACATGGTACAAGGGTTAATCAGCGAACTGGATGTATGAGATGTGTTGTTAACGTTTGGGAAAGTAGACGAGGGGAAATGTGTAGGGAGTGATAGTTAGATGTATTATGAATGGTTAGAGTGGCTGTGGTGTTACGGTGAAATACTATGCCGCCACCGTAACACCACAGCTTTATGATTTGAGATTTTAGTGGATGCTTCAATTTTGAGAACAGACATTAAGCTAGTCGACCGACATTTTTAGTCTTAAATCGACGATCTTGGTCGAAAACACTAAGTAAACTTCGAACATTTTGCAAAGTATTTATTCTAGTTCCCTTTAATGGAATTGGATAGTTTTTTTTGTAGTCTTTATGTTTATGTCAGATGTGAAACGGAGTAGAACGGCATTACAAAACAATTTATTAATTCTGGCTAATCAGGACAGATCTTTTCTTGAAGTGTAAAGTAGATGGATCTCTCTAAGCAAAAAGGCAGTAAGGGTGAAATGATAAGAAACAAGACCGAGGTCCCGTGCACCGTCTTCTTTAATACCGGAGGTCGACTTACTTTGATACTTGAGATCGCCATCTTTAATAATGGCGATCGACCTATCTTAATACCGGAGGTCGCCACCATTAATACTGGAGGTTGACTTACTTTAATACTTGAGATCGACTCACTTTAATACTGGAGGTCGCCATCTTTGATACTGGCGATCGACCATCTTTGATACTGGTGATCGGTCATCTTTAATACTGGAGATCGACCATCTTTAATACTGGTGATCGACCATCTTTGATACTGGAGATCGACCATCTTTAATACTGGTGATCGACCATCTTTGATACTGGTGATCGGTCATCTTTGAGACTGGAGATCGGCCATCTTTAACACTGGTGATCGACCATTTTAATACTGGAGGTCGCCATCTTTGATACTGGAGATCGACCATCTTTAATACTGGAGATCGACCATCTTAATACTGGAGATCGGCCATCTTTGATACTGGAGATCGAGCATCTTTAATACTGGCGATCGGCCAGCTTTGATACTGGAGGTCGACCACCTTTAATTCTAGAGATTGACTCACTTTAATACTGAAGGTCGACTCACTTTAATACTGCGATCGCCGGACTTTTATAATGGCGATCGACCAATTTTAATACTGGAGGTCGCCATCTTTAATACCGGCGATCGACTCCCTTTATTTTAATTGATGTCGTCCCACTTTAATACTGGCGATCGACTCACTTTAATACTGGCGATCGACTCACTTTATTTTAATTGATGTCGTCCCACTTTAATACTGGCGATCGACTCCCTTTATTTTAATTGATGTCGTCCCACTTTAATACTGGCGATCGACTCCCTTTATTTTAATTGATGTCGTCCCACTTTAATACTGGCGATCGACTCCCTTTATTTTATTTTACTTGAGGTCGTCTCACTTTAATACTGTCGATTGACTCCCTTTATTTTACTTGAGGTCGTCCCACTTTAATACTGGGGATCGACGCACTTTTAACTAAATGAAACAAGTCGTTTTATTACTCGTGGGAAATTAGAACACTGATGACAAATACATCTTGTATTTTTGACTCATTGAGACCGGGTGGAATAATTCGCTTTGTCTAAAATACTTGTTGACTAATGAAGATTTATGTTTTTTACTTAGACAAGAGAAATGTTTTTCCTATCGTTAATGAGATTTCTTGAAGGGAGTTAGTAAATGATAGATTGTCGAGCTAAAAACATAAGATATATAATACTTGCAAATGTTTTGTTGTCCGGATGCGTATTGACAAAACGATTCACAGCTTAATTCATTCTCAAATGTTGTTAAAGGGTATGATGAAACGCGCTGACGAAAACCATTCGGCCATCAAATGGTTTAAACTTTTGTTATACTTTTATTTGTGATATACGGACAATCCCGGGAATTATCTCTGCGATAGCATATTTGCTATAAAGGCAGTAGAATGTTTTGAAATCTTGTTCTGCGAAATTTGTTAAAGGGATAGTACGTGCTGTTTCTTAGAATTCCCCTCAATTTTCAACATTTTACTAGGAAATTAACAGTGGGATGTTTATTGGACAAATATCGCGTGTCTCCGTGAGGAAAGTAATGAACATATCGAAACAGCAAATAGAAAAGATGAAATAGCCACACAATCTGTCAAAGAATTATAGCGAAGACGTATCTTACAGTTGCATGTTCCTGTAATCCTTCAAATAATAGAACCTGCTGAAATTGGGAACCTTAAAAACATTTAATAATTTATGTTCCTGTTTTTCGAAATCTTAACTGAAGATAAAATCCAATAGACATGGTACAAGGGTTAATCAGCGAAATGGATGTATGAGATGTGTTGTTAACGTTTGGGAAAGTAGACGAGGGGAAACGTGTAGGGAGTGATAGTTCGGTGTATTATAAATGGTTAGAGTGGCTGTGGTGTTACGGTGAAATACTATGCCGCCACCGTAACACCACAGCTTTATGATTTGAGATTTTAGTAGACACTTCAATTTTGAGAACAGACATTAAGCTAGTCGACCGACATTTTAAGTCTTAAACCGACGATCTTATTCGAAAACACTAAGTATACTTCTAACATTTTGCAAAGTATTTATTCTAGTTCCCTTTAATGGAATTGGATAGTTTTTTTGTAGTCTTTTTGTTTATGTCAGATGTGAAACAGATAGAGAGAAAGAGAGATGGGGTTTAACGCCTACTCAACACAACTAGGTCATTTCGGGACTAACATCTGGTTTTATTTTACTTCAATAATTCGCTTGCGCGTAGGGGTCTTTAGCAGCGGGGGGAAACCGGAGTGCCCGGGGGAAACCCACGAGGTTGAGAAGGCGCCCCTATATCCATGCCGCATCCGCTCACACCAGGGCACTCTAGACCATTCGGCTATTCCAACCCCCCGAAACGGAGTAGAACGGCATTACAAAACAATTTACTAATTGTGGCTAATCAGGACAGATCTATTCTTGAAGTATGAAGTAGATGAATCTCTCTAAGAAAAAAAGGCAGTAAGGGTGGAATTATAAGAAACAAAACCGAGGTCCCGTGCACCGTCTAGTTTAATACCGCAGGTCGACAAACTTTAATACTTGAGATCGCAAGACTTTTATAATGGCGATCGACCTATTTTAATATTAGAGGTCGCCATCTTTGATACTGGCGATCGAACATCTTTGATACTAGAGATCGGCCATCTTTGGTATTGGAGATCGACCATCTTTGATACTGGAGATCGACCATCTTTGATACTGGAGATCGACCATCTTTGATACTGGTGATCGACCATCTTTAATACTGGAGGTCGATCCACTTTAATACTGGAGGTCGACATACTTTTATGATGGCGATCGATCTATTTTAAAACTGGAGGTCGCCATCTTTAATACTGGCGATCAACCATCTTTGATACCGGGGATTGACTCACTTTGATACTTAAGGTCGACATATTCTTATAATGGCGATCGATCTATTTTAAAACTGGAGGTCGCCATCTTTAATACTGGCGATCAACTCCCTTTATTTAACTTGAGGTCGTCCCACTTTAATACTGGAGATCGACTCGCTTTATTAATTTTATAATGGCGATCGATCTATTTAAAAACTGGAGATCGATCATCTTTAAAACTGGAGGTCGACATCTTTCGTACTGGCGATCAACCATCTTTGATACTTGAGGTCGCCATCTTTAATACTGGCGATCAACCATCTTTGATACTGGAGATCGACTCATTTTAATACTGGAGGTCGACCATCTTTAATACTGGAGATCGACGCACTTTAATACTTGATATCGCCAGACTTTTATAATGGCGATCGACCTATTTTAATACTGGAGGTCGCCATCTTTGATACTGGCGATCGACCTATTTTTATAATGGCGATCGACCTAATTTAATACTGGAGATCGACTACCTTTAATACGAGAGAGCGACTCACTTTAATACTAGAGGTCGACCACAAATGATACTGGAGGTTGACAATTTTCTTATAATGGCGATCGATCTATTTTAAAACTGGAGGTCGCCATCTTGAATACTGGCTATCGACTCCCTTTATTTTACTTGAGGTTGCCATCTTTAATACTGGAGGTTGATACACTTTAATACTGGAGGTCGACCACCTTTAATACTGGATATCGATTCACTTTATTACGAGAGATTGACTCACTTTAATTCGAGAGATCGACAGACTTTTATAATGGCGATTGATCTATTTTAATACTGGAGGTCGCCATCTTTAATACTGGCGATCGACCATCTTTGATACTGAAGATCGACTCACTTTAATACTAAAATTCGATCCACTTTAATACTGGAGGTCGACATACTTTTATGATGGCGATCGATCTATTTTAAAGCTGGAGGTCGACATCTTTAATACTCCCTTTATTTTACTTGAGGTCGCCCCACTTTAATACTGGCGATCGAATCACTTTGAACTAAAACTGGGATCGGTTCACTTTAAAACTGGCGAGCCACTCCCTTTATTTTACTTGACTTGAGGTCTCCCCACGTTAAGACTGGCGATCGACACACTAAATGAAACAAAAGTCGTTTTATTACTCGTGGGAAATTAGAACACTGATGACAAATACATCTTGTATTTTTGACTCATTGAGACCGGGTGGAATAACTCACTTTGTCTAAAATACTTGTTGACTAATGAAGATTTATGTTTTTTACTTGTACAAGAGAAATGTTTTCCTATCGTTAATGAGGTTTCTTGAAGGGAGTTAGTAAATGATAGATTGTCGAGCTAAAAACATAAGATATATAATACTTGCAAATGTTTTGTTGTCCGGATGCGTATTGACAAAACGATTCACAGCTTAATTCATTCTCAAATGTTGTTAAAGGGTATGATACAACGCGCTGACGCAAACCAATCGGCCATCAAATGGTTTAAACTTGTGTGATACTTTAATTTGTGATATACGGACAATTCCGGGAATTATCTCTGCGATAGCATATTTGCAAAAGGCAGTAGAATGTTTTGAAATCTTGTTCTGCGAATTTTTTTAAAGGGATAGTACGTGCTGTTTCTTAGAATTCCCCTCAATTTTCAACATTTTACTAGGAAATTAACAGTGGGATGTTTATTGGACAAATATCGCGTGTTTCCGTGAGGAAAGTAATGACCATGTCGAAACAGCAAACAGAAAAGATTAAATAGCCATACAATCTGTCAAAGAATTATAGTGAAGACGTATCTTACAGTTGCATGTTCCTATAATCCTCAAATAATAGAGCTTGCTGAAATTGGGAACCTTAAAAATATTTAATAATCTGGGTTCCTGTTTCTCGAAATCTTAACTGAAGATAAAATCCAGATTTTAGTAGACACTTCAATTTTGAGAATAGACATTAAGCTAGTCGACCGACATTTTAAGTCTTAAACCGACGACCTTGATCGAAAACACTGAGTATACTTAGAACATGTTGCAAAGTATTTATTCTAGTTCCCTTTAATGGTATTGGATAGTTTTTTTTGTAGTCTTTGTGTTTATGCTAGATGTGAAACGGAGTAAAACGGCTTTAGAAAACAATATATCAATTTTGGCTAATCAGGACAGATCTATTCTTGAAGTATGAAGTAGATGGATCTCTAGAAGCAAAAAGGCAGTAAGGGTGGAATGATAGGAAACAAAACCGAGGTCCCGTGCACCGTCTACTTTAATATGAGAGATCGATACCCTTTAATACTGGAGGTCGCCACCATTAATACTGGAGGTTGACTCACTTTAATACTTGTTATCGTCAGACTTTTATAATGGCGATCGACCATATTTAATACTGGCGATCGATCATCTTTTATAATGGCGATCGACCATCTTTAATACTGGTGATCGACCATCTTTGATACTGGTGATCGGTCATCTTTGATACTGGAGATCGGCCATATTTAATACTGGCGATCGACCATCTTTGATACTGGTGATCGGTCATCTTTGATACTGGAGATCGGCCATATTTAATACTGGTGATCGACCATCTTTGATACTGGAGGTCGCCATATTTAATACTTGAGATCGATCATCTTTGATACTGGCGATCGACCATCTTTGATACTGGAGATCGGCCCTGAAGATCGATCATCTTTGATACTGGAGGTTGACTCACTTTGATACTTAAGGTCGACATATTCTTATAATGGCGATCGACCTATTTTTAAGCTGGAGGTCGCAATCTTTAATACTGGCGATCCACTCCCTTTATTTTACTCGACTTGAGGTCGTCCCATTTCATACTGACGATCGACTCACTTTAATACTAAAACTGGGATCGACTCACTTTGATACTGGCGATCGACTCACTTTATTTGACTTGAGGTCGTCCCACTTTAATACTGTCGATTGACTCACTTTATTTTACTTGAGGTCGTCCCACTTTAATACTGTCGATTGACTCACTTTATTTGACTTGAGGTCGTCCCACTTTAATACTGTCGATTGACTCACTTTATTTGACTTGAGGTCGTCCCACTTTAATACTGTCGATTGACTCACTTTATTTTACTTGAGGTCGTCCCACTTTAATACTGTCGATTGACTCACTTTATTTGACTTGAGGTCGTCCCACTTTAATACTGTCGATTGACTCACTTTATTTGACTTGAGGTCGTCCCACGTTAAGACTGGCGATCGACGCACTTTAAACTAAATGAAACAAAAGACTTTTTATTACTCGTGGGAAATTAGAACACTGATGACAAATACATCTTGTATTTTTAACTCATTGAGACCGGGTGGAATAATTCGCTTTGTCTAATGAAGATTTATGTTTTTTACTTAGACACGAGAAATGTTTTCCTATCGTTAATGAGATTTCTTGAAGGGAGCTAGTAAATGATAGATTGTCGAGCTAAAAACATAAGATATATAATACTTGCAAATGTTTTGTTGTCCGGATGCGTATTGACAAAACAATTCACAGCTTAATTCATTCTCAAATGTTGTTAAAGGGTATAATACAACGCGCTGACGCAAACCAATCGGCCATCCAATGGTTTAAACTTTTGTGATACTTTTATTTGTGATAAACGGACAATCCCGGGAATTATCTCTGCGATAGCATATTTGCAAAAGGCAGTAGAATGTTTTGAAATCTTGTTCTGCGAATTTTTTTAAAGGGATAGTACGTGCTGTTTCTTAGAATTGCCCTCAATTTTCAACATTTTACTAGGAAATTAACAGTGGGATGTTTATTGGACAAATATCGCGTGTGTCCGTGAGGAAAGTAATCACCATATCGAAACAGCAAACAGAATGGATGAAATAGCCATACAATCTGTCAAAGAATTATAGTGGAGACGTATCTTACAGTTGCATGTTCCTGTAATCCTCAAATAATAGAACCTGCTAAAATTGGGAACCTTAAAAATATTTAATAATCTGGGTTCCTGTTTCTCGAAATCTTAACTAAAGATTAAATCCAGATTTTAGTAGATGCTTTCATTTTGAGAACAGACAATTAGCTAATCGACCGACATTTTAAGTCTTAAACCGACGATCTAGGTCGAAAACACTAAGTATACTTCTAACATTTTGCAAAGTATTTATTGTCGTTCCCTTTAATGGAATTGGATAGTTTTTTGTAGTCTTTGTGTTTATGTCAGATGTGAAACAGAGAGAGAGAGAGAGAGAGAGAGAGAGAGAGAGAGAGAGAGATGGGGTTTAACGTCCACTCAACACAACTAGGTCATTTCGGGACTTAACATATGGTTTAATTTTATTTCAATAATTCGCTTGCGCGTAGGGGTCTGTAGCAGTTGGAGGAAACCCACGAGGTTGAGAAGGCGCCCCTATATTCATGCCGCATCCGCTCACACCAGGACACTCTAGACCACTAGGCCATCCAAACCCCCCGAAACGTAGTAGAACGGCATTACAAAACAATATACTAATTCTGGCTAATCAGGACAGATCTATTCTTGAAGTATGAAGTAGATGGATCTCTAGAAGCAAAAAGGCAGTAAGGGTGGAATGATAAGAAACAAAACCGAGGTCCCGTGCACCGTCTAGTTTAATACCGCAGGTCGACAAACTTTAATACTTGAGATCGCAAGACTTTTATAATGGCGATCGACCTATTTTACTTGATATCGCCAGACTTTTATAATGTCGATCGACCTATTTTACTTGATATCGCCAGACTTTTATAATGTCGATCGACCTATTTTACTTGATATCGCCAGACTTTTATAATGTCGATCGACCTACTTTAATACCGGATGTCGACTCACTTTAATACTGGAGATCGATCGACTTTTGTAATGGAGGTCGCCATCTTTAATACTGGAGATCGACCATCTTTGATACTGGAGATCGCCAGACTTTTATGATGACGATCGATCTATTTTAAAACTGGATGTCGACATCTTTAATACTGGCGATCAACCATCTTTAATACTGGTGATCGACCATCTTTGATACTGGAGATCGGCCATCTTTTTTTCTTTTTTTTTTTAAACAATATTTTATTCAGATACTGAAAAGGATTGAGGAACAGGCACAGCCTATATGACCTCCCCGACCATCTTTGATACTGGTGATCGGTCATCTTTAATACTGGTGATCGACCATCTTTGATACTGGAGATCGGCTATCTTTTATACTGGTGATCGACCATCTTTGATACTGGTGATCGGTCATCTTTGATACTGGTGATCGGTCATCTTTAATACTGGTGATCGACCATCTTTGATACTGGAGATCGGCCATTTTTAATACTGGAGGTCGATCAACTTTAATACTGGTGATCGACAATCTTTAATACTGGAGGTCGCCATCTTTGATACTGGTGATCGACAATCTTTGATACTGGTGATCGGTCATCTTTGATACTGGTGATCGGTCATCTTTAATACTGGTGATCGACCATCTTTGATACTGGAGATCGGCCATCTTTAATACTGGAGGTCGATCAACTTTAATACTGGTGATCGACCATCTTTGATACTGGTGATCGGTCATCTTTAATACTGGTGATCGACCATCTTTGATACTGGAGATCGGCCATCTTTGATACTGGAGATCGGCCATCTTTGATACTGGTGATCGACCATCTTTTTTTCTTTTTTTTTTTAAACAATATTTTATTCAGATACTGAAAAGGATTGAGGAACAGGCACAGCCTATATGACCTCTCTCGACCATCTTTAATACTGGTGATCGGTCATCTTTAATACTGGAGATCGACCATCTTTGATACTGGAGATCGGCCATCTTTTATACTGGAGATCGGCCATCTTTGATACTGGTGATCGACCATCTTTGATACTGGCGATCGGCCATCTTTGATACTGGTGATCGACCATCTTTGATACCGGAGGTCGACTCACTTTAATACTTGAGATCGACAGACTTTAATACTGGCGATCGACCATCTTTAATACTAGAGGTCGACCTATTTTAATACTGTTGATCGACCATCTTTGATACTGGTGATCGGTCATCTTTGATACTGGTGATCAACCATCTTTAATACTGTTGATCGACCATCTTAATACTGGAGATCAAGCATCTTTAATACTGGCGATCGGCCAGCTTTGATACTGGAGGTCGACCACCTTTAATTCTAGAGATTGACTCACTTTAATACTGAAGGTCGACTCACTTTAATACTTGCGATCGCCGGACTTTTATAATGGCGATCGACCAATTTTAATACTGGAGGTCGCCATCTTTAATACCGGCGATCGACTCCCTTTATTTTACTTGAGGTCGTCCTACTTTAATACTGACGATTGACTCCCTTTATTTTACTTGAGGTCGTCCCACTTTAATACTGGCGATCGACGCACTTTTAACTAAATGAAACAAAAGACTTTTTATTACTCGTGGGAAATTAGAACACTGATGACAAATACATCTTGTATTTTTGAATCATTGAGACCGGGTGGAATAATTCGCTTTGTCTAAAATACTTGTTGACTAATGAAGATTTATGTTTTTTACTGAGACAAGAGAAATGTTTTCCAATCGTTAATGAGGTTTCTTGAAGGGAGTTAGTAAATGATAGATTGTCGAGCTAAAAACATAAGATATATAATACTTGCAAATGTTTTGTTGCCCGGATGCGTATTAACAAAACGATTCACAGCTTAATTCATTCTCAAATGTTGTTAAAGGGGGTATGGCTTGTTCTTTGCGGGAGCGATTAAGGTGCTGGCTCGCTAGTCTGAAGGTCGCGGGATCGGTCCACCGGTGTTGGCCGAAAAGCATCATCGGGATTTTCCGACGTAGTATTCCCATGTCATTGATGGAAGATGGGGAGTCTGTCAAGGACAGCTGTCGAAAACCCGGGGTACTATGCACACACTGGCGTCTACGTGAAGATCCCTTGGCAGTTGAATAATCCCAGGCCTGGTTTCAGTCAGATTGCTTGGCGAAGTCTTGGGTTGAGTATACATAGCCTGCTGTATATTAAATGAAATGAAATCCGATGGGGTATAACGTCCCACTATTCCGCTCCAAGCTGGGATAATCAAGACGGGCATATGTCATACAGTTTGCTATTAGGGAAAGTTTGCCTGGACAGCGGCACTACAACCTACTCTTATATCGAATTCCAACACTTATATCGAATCTTTTACGTGTACGGACATTTGTATACAGGACCTCGGGATTTCGTCCCCTCCGAGCGACAAGACAACTGTCCTTGTCATGCCCTCCGTCCCGCATCACTGACAAGGAGGTGAACTTTCTCGGCCAATACAGAGATCGACCTCCAGTTTAACGAGCCAGCGTCATACCCATTCTAGCTGCAGTGGCCCCCACTTAATAGGCCTGTGAGGTCTTACTCACTTAGCTATCGCAACCCCCAACCCCAACCCTCTGCTGTATATGATGAATATTTATCAATTCTCAATTCATCATCTGTAAATAATGAACGGAACTGAATAAGGTTTTGATTGATATTCTTATTAGAGATTGACACTTCGTCCAGTGTACTGTAGGGTCGACAGTTCATCAACTCACTCTCTAGGTGATTTACTCTCACCCCCCCCCCCCCTGGACACACGCCACACTTGGCTATTGATTGTCTTTTCTCATGATTCCGCAGTGATTGTAGGAGAGGTTTGCGATGTGAGCGATGTGTATCTAGCGTGTGAATACACATGCTTACTCCTCGTTTGCAGGACACCCGTTACCGATACTAATTCACAATTAGGTATTATTACTTTGATTATGTCGAATTACTATTATCTTGATTTGATGGACACCTTGTTGGTTTTCTCATTAAAATGTAGATTATTTGTATTAAGAGAATAAGGTTTTCGTAAACAATGTCAGGGCCGGCGGAAGCAATTCTTGATTGGGGGGCTTCCATCCGAGGTCCTTATAGGTGAGGGGCCAGGGGCCGCAATAACTGGAGAAAAGAGTAAAGAGTACATCCCCCCCCCTAATCTAAACTAATCATATTAAAATACAGATCTATAGGGGTTTTACGAACGACGTTTCAGCCTAAGACGTCAGATATTTAATCAACCAATCAGTGTTGATGTTCCTAGTAGGATACTCACAGTTCCGTGTGCCAAGAACTCGCCGTAACAGACCGGTTCAACTAGAACACGAGTTACATACCAACTCTTCCCGATCCTAGTGCAGTGAAATCAAGTACAACGACATTTTATACTATAAAAACGAAACGAAATAGGATCCATGTTTTAAACCGATTGTCCGTAAACAAAGATGCACAAGAGTTATCTAAAGTAATTAAATGAACTAACGGTGGACTTTCCTGCTCCAATCGGGATAATGAATAAGGGAATTAGCCGTGAAATTTGTAATGATGGATATTGTGTCCGCACAGTAGCGCAACGGTCATCCTCGTTATTATATCCCCAGTGTTCTCATTCCGTTCTATTCCACTATACTCTGGGTTCATCCATGGGGAAGACACGTACTCAAATTACGGAGTTGACCTTGGAAATTCTGCACTAACTTCTTCGAAAAATTGATATCTGTCCTGAGCGGCCACCATATCTTAATGTTAGTATATTATTTTGTAATACCGTTCTACCCCCGGCTCATATCTAGCATTTACATAAATACTAATGATACCTTTCCTATTTTACTAAATGGACACGAAATAAATGTTAATTAAAATTCGCTCGAATTATACTGGGTGGTTTCGACTAAAATCGACGATTTGAGAATGAAAATTAGTGTATGTAAGCTAGTTGTCGTCAGATAGCTTTTAACTTTAATATGGATCTTAGGCGGAAAGGTGGGACGTTCAAAACCAGTTCATTTAATTTGGCTAAGTGGTATTAGGTCCCGCCTGAACGACGAGAGGCACCTTTACTGGTCACTAGCGCAACAACCGAGACCAGAAATATTTTACGCAAGGTACAATTTTATGGATACACAATTACTGAGTTTGATACTAATCGACGTTTTGACGAAGATACCCGTATCATTTGCTTGATAATGACGAGAGTATCCTCGTCGAAACGTCGCTTAGTATCAAACTCAGTAATTGTGTATCCATAAACAAATTGTACCTTGTGGTTTTAATAGATTTAAAGTTTATGGTCGTCAGGAATGTAAAACTTTGTAAAGATATTAAAGTCTGTTTTCTCTTCGTGTGAACTGACCAGAATTTACTGGTCATCACCGCTAGCTCGTTGACACCCACTAACTCGTTCTACCTGGTCACTCACGGCAGAGATGGACTGAAAAAGTTTGGGTAACTTTTCTCAGTTTGGGTAACTTTTCTCAGTTTGGGTAACTTTTCTCAGTTTGGGTAACTTTTCTCAGTTTGGGTAACTTTTCTCAGTTTGGGTAACTTTTCTCAGTTTAGGGCTTCCTTATAAGCCTTGAATTGACATCGTTTTAGATGAATTTGTAAGATTCGTGAATGAGATTGAAATACGCTAGAAACTAAGAGATGCGGTCAGTTTTTTTCAAAAGATTTCTGGTGAAAGAATCTCCTCTCGCCCCTTTTTATGCGGGTGTCCGGATATGACCAAGCTGATTCAAAATGCTTCTATGCATGGACAAATTCTATAGCAAAGCCAATCATCACTCCTTCCAGGGTATATATATCTATAATAATATTTATGACTTTTATTTGTGTGCCTGTTTGGGTAGCTAGGGCCAACCCGGGCTGAAATTTAGTGTACAGGGGAATAACATAGGCCTGGTAGTGAATGAAAACTACTACTTCCAGTTTCTGAGTTGTACTACTTTCAACCCAGGCCCGGATCCAGGATTTTGTCGAGGGGGAGGGATACATAGGAGCAAAGGGTAATCATCAGTGGGCCGCATGCATTTGTGGTTTGGTGGTAATCTTCGTCGCGGTCTAATTCCATTCCGAAAGTAGGTGTTGGTCTGAACAGTCTCACTGGGGCTGTGAGGGGGGGGGGGTGCACGGCCCTCTGCGCCCCGACCCTAGATCCGATCCGAGCCTGCAATCCGTGCAGCACCGGATCACACACTGATATACTATTATTATACATCTTGAAAGTTATTTGATGTTTTTAGACATGCAACTCTGTGAAATTAATTCCAGTATTCCTCTGTCATTAATCACATCCTCCTCCAAGGTTTATCCTATAATTTGACGTTTATCTGATATTTCTAGACATGCAACACAATGAATATAGTCCATTGCTTCTCTGATTATTAATTATAGATAGACAGATTAGAATGGTCATTATATGTACCCAGATGAAGGTCGCCTCTCTTTTCTTCCCGATGTTATGTTTCATGCGAAGACTTATACGCTAAGACCATACCCCTTGTCACGTACGGCCAGGGGTTCGAAACCCAGATGAAGGTCGACCGCCTCTCTTATCTTCACAATGTTATGATTCATGCGAGTGCCGCGCTTCGACCTCTAGCTGGCCGCTCACCTCTGGCTTGCGGCTGTGGTTTCGTGCCCTGGTGTTAGCGTATGTTGCATGGAGATAGGGGCGCCTTCTCAATCCCGTTGGTTTCCTCCGGGCACTCCGGTACCCTCCTACTGCTAAAGACCCCTTCGCATAAGCGAATTATTGAAATAAAATTAATACCTATGTTAGTCCCGAAATGACCTAGTTGTGTTGAGTGGACGTTAAAACCCAATTCTCTCTCTCTCTGTCTCCTGTGAAGACTTATACGCTAAGATCGAAATATAATGACCGGTAATCATATATCCATCCCGAATAATATAATATTTACTTTCATTACTCGCTGATGTCTACGATAATACCCCACCCCCTCCCCTAAAATATTAGGAGAGGTTGTGTAGCCGAATAGCGAACACGTGCGCGTTTGATCATACTCTCTGTCATTGAGTCAACTGATTTCTATTCCCCGTTTGTAGATAAAATTGAACCATACGTAAGTCCCGAAATGAACTAGACTGGAGGTTAAACCCCATCTCTTTCTCTTTCTCTCTCTCTCTCTCCCTCTCCCTCTCTCATATCCATTTAACCATAGTCAAACTATCTCTCCCTCCGCCTTTCTCTCTCCGCCTCTCCCTCTCTCTATTTCTCCGTCTCTGTCCCCCTTCACCTCTCTCTTAACTAACACAGCACCAAACTCAGCCGTCCCTCTCTCCCTCTCTCTCACGTCTGCATTTAGTTACACCACCTCTCTCTCCCTCTCCTATAGTTAAACCATCTCTCCGTTTCTGCCCCCCCCCCTCCATCTTTCTCTCTCTCTTTACTAACACAGCACCAAACTCCGCCATCCACTAGAATCCTATCAATTGAAATGAAGACGTGAAATCTTATAAAACCCGAAGATGAAGTAGTAGAATATTTACATTGAGACTACGTGACGGGATCGTTGATGTCTATATTGGTTCAACACAATAACTGTCTGTGTAAAGCCATCTAACATTTAGTTCAAGATAATCTCATTCGTAGGGCATAGTATAGTCACTTATACGGCCTGATGTATGCTAATGATAGTTAGATACAGAGAGAGAGTGAGAGAGAGAGAGAGTAACGTTCTCTCAAAACACAAACTATGATATATGTAAAATACAGAGAGAGAGAGAGGGGGAGAGAGGGGGAGAGAGAGAGTAACGTTCTCTTAAAACACAAACTATGATATATGTAAAATACAGAGAGAGAGAGAGGAGGAGAGAGGGGGAGAGAGAGAGTAACGTTCTCTTAAAACACAAACTATGATAAAATTATGTAAAATTATAAACAACTAACGGTAAATCTCTTTGATCTAGTTGGGGTTGTTCTTTTTAAGGTTTTTTCTTGAAAACATGAAATAGGGTTTTCTTACCGGAATTTTTGGATATTCTCATTTCAAGTACATGTGAACATAGACGGTTTATAAGCAAGATAAAGTCCTCGACGTCGGTTAGGCTGGGGAAGAAAGACTTCAGTATCCTACACAGAAAAGAACATGGTTTCAATAATTCTCTAGCGTGTAGGGATCTTTATTTTCGCTACATGACGAGGATAGAAACCTTGATAGAAGCCCATAGTATCATTTCCGTAAAACCAATATAGTAGATGATCAATGTAAAACAAATAGTTTCTACAATTCTTTCAATACTTCGTGAATATTTTCTGAAACTTTGTTGTTTTGGTCCCACGTAAATCTAATCATTGATTGTAAACTGCGCGTCTCTCTTTCAGCAATCTAAATGGATATAAGTGTTTACGTCATATATCTGATAATCCATGCTGAAAATTTGGTCATCACTTTGAAGATACTGAACGCTTTCCGTTGAAGTGTTCCTTTTCCAGATGCCCAAAATAATACCATAGATAATCTACCCATCTTCGCTAGTCAAGGGTTGCGATTCTCTTCTCTTCACCCATGGCAGATCTTGAAAACATTTTGGTCTTCGCGTGCAATGCCACCTAGTGATATATCGAAGTTGCACCACTTACATGGACGCCATCGCTAGCCAATCAGAATCGTATGTGGGAGAGCTGTAAATTTAATCAAAAATTATCAACTCACCTTTATTTGACCATGGGCATTATTTCCCACCCTTAAAAATCATTGGCAGTGGTAATAATAATTTACCTCTCTTGTTTTCTTATTGCCTCGATGCATTAGCTACCTTCTAACGTTGGGATTTGAAGTTGACAATGAAATTATTGCCAATTTCTCAGTTGGCAATAGTGAATTATTATAGGATTAATTGGATTATTCGTTAACAAGGTAGGACTGTTTATGAATACCTTCTATTTTAAGGCTTTATTTTAATAAATGTTAAAAATAAAACTTAGAATGTGAAATTGTAGCTTTAAAAGATAAACCGCGGCTTTAATTAGCGATCAACCCCCATAGACCTGACCATTTAGCATATAAAATGGTAATTGAGGTTAATACTCGTTCTCATAATATGTGACCCCCTTTAATAATTTCAAAGCTAATTAGCGGAGTAGTTTTAAACTTTGATTTCAAAAACCAAAATTACCTGTTACGCCTAGCGCACAATCCGGCGTACGTGTTTTGACAAGTACGAGTCGCAGGGATTGCTAGTTCCTAGACCAGTCGCAAACAGAAAACGCTTGCGATTATGTATGTGCAGGATCGACGATCAACATGTGATCTTCTACACTGCCAAACACACGCAAGTGACACGCAGATTTACTGAAATAGAATACCACTTTTGTTTTTATATAAACAATATTTATTCAGATACCTGAAAGCCTCGACGTCCAGTGTGTGATCTTTAACGCTGCCAAACACACGCAAGTGACACGCGGATTTACTAAAATAGAATTCCAGTTGTAGCATCTTCGATGGCTTGTCACCTAAACTTTAGATGATCACATCTGCAAATACAGAAAAAAAGTAAGCATTCTCAATAATAATCATAATTGTTTATGCCGTAGGCTGATCTGTTCAAAACATTTCTTTTTTTACTGCTTCAATTTATTGGCATTTTTTTCTGTCCCAGAATGTTCTAGAGAATTATATGCATCACCAATGAAAATAATTTGATTACGAGTGTATTGGCTGGCGCCGTATTTACACTGAATATTTTTTGTCCTTGAGAAGAAACGATTACTTTCCTTAATGTTTTCCAGAAAACTGACATAAATGAATTTGAGTCGGGATTCTTTATTATTCTCTATATAATTATTCTGGAGTCGAACCACTAAATGTCTTCAATTATGTTTGCGGTATTTAATGATACATCTTGACGCCATGATGTCTTTCTTTATCGCTCTTGATCTATATTACATTGGGGGTGCTCGATTCACAGTCCAGAACGTCCCCAATTGACAGAATTGCAATAGAGAGACGCGGAATTCAGCCCTGTCTCTATTATGTCAGTTCCGGCCAGGGAGGTGGTGTGAGTAGAGTCGTGACGTAATTAAGAATATTACCTTTAGGCTGCATGGTTGGTTGGGATATTTTCTTATTCAGTCGACGCATGCGTTGTAGCCCGAAATATCCCCTTTCCCTTGATTGTCTGTATTTTGAGATTTAGAGAATTCAATTCCAGAACGTCCATTCGAGTTTTCCCCAATATTTTATGTTTAGGGGAGGAAGCGGGAGGGCTAAGCTAAACTTGGGAGATCGACTTTTAACCATTTAATAACCTTTCTGAAAACTAATATTATATGAGTTAAGTGGTTCCGTGGTTCGTTAAGATACTATAAAGAGAGGGGATTAATCAATTTATACTAAAACTAACTTACCACGTGTAAAATCACCAACCGGAAGTAGAACTGGAGGTGGGAGGCCATCGCCACCAGGTCGGTGTTACTCCGCGGTCCGCGCTACCCCTATACACTAAATTTGAGCAACGTGTATGGCCACAGGTCAATAATTCTTTCCCCATTGACTCTTATGTTTATTCTCGTCTCATACACCAGCTCTAACTTTTTCCCAAATTTTCGTTGGGAAATACGCTTTTTGCCATAGAATGAACAACATGTGCCAAACTCTTGCCTAAAAGCATGTATGAGGTTGACCATGTAAAAAATGAGATACACCAGCTTGAAGTAGAGACAAGAAAACATGCAATTTCAGGCCCTACATTTCAACGTTACCAACCTCACAACTATTTTATCCTTGTCGTCTCAAAATCATGAATATTCACTTAAACCTGGCAGAAAATGTATTTTCAAACCCTTTCTTTCGATTCTACACCAAAAAGCCAACAAAAATCGCCATGCAAAAGAGTGAAAAAGAGAAAGGGAGAGAGAGACTAAAACATACCTTTCGCCCTACATTCGTGGGTGACGGCCCAGGAATACTTGGAGACCTGTGTCCGTATAATCAAACACCGGAAGTAGTATATAAAACTGGAACCGGAGGTGGGAGGCCATCGCCATCAGGCCGGTGTTACTCCACGGTCCGGGCTACCCGAATACACTTAATTTCACCCTCTGGACATTCCCTATTGTAGCTGTCAAACCTAAAAAAACCCACAGAAAGATAAACAAACGACACTCACAAATATTAGTATACATAAATATTTCACGACGTTTCGAGATGGAAATGTGTGCGTATCTTTAACACAAATATTAGTATAAATAGTTCAAGACGTTTGGCGATGGAAATGGAGTCCATTTGCTGATTACACTATTTTGCTTGAATATACTATTTTGCCTAAAACGTTTTGTAGGACTTTGAATTCCGTCTTATGGTTTGGATTGTTCGTACTTGGTTTTGTTTTATTTTTTTTTTATCTTTAACACAAATATTAGTATAAATAGTTCACGACGTTTGGAGATGGGGATGGATGCGTATCTTTAAATTACCGTGTGAAGAAATACAGAATACAATAAGAAATTGTAAACCCCTAGCGCCTCTCTTGTCTAAATTTCCATAATGACTATAAACACGTGCGCGACGTGACGTGTCGTCTTGACTCCCCAGTGACTCCTGTGTTAGTGCAAGGGTGTCTATTAATGACTATAAACACGTGCGCGTCGTGACGTGTCAACTCGACTCCCCAGTGATTCCTGTGTTAGTGCAAGGGTGGTTATTAATGCCACGTAGCTGTATATACTCCACGGTATCTGAGGGGGATAGTAATTGTACTCTATCTGCATATAAATGGCTACATTTCGATAAAGTGTGGAACTGTTCAATGTTAAGTCCACATGCCATTAATAAGTGTAGTCCCTAGAGATTATAATAATAATCAAACCGCGCATGTAGATGATTCCAATTGTCTGATTAAAAGGGTTTCTATTCTTGGTTAATGTTGCCGTCAGAGTACAGGCGAACGATCGAACTATATCTTTTTATGAACTACATTGCAGTTGAACTACACCAACTTAGGAAGTTAAGGTTAGCACTTCAGTAAAGTCGGTCGAAATCGTTTCATGATGTTATTGTTAGCACTACGCCGGGGGGGGGAGCTAATGGAGCAGCGCGAGGCCCTGGGAGAACTGCGAATGTTTTCCCGATCGGAACACTGGCTGGGGATGCATCCCCAGAGCTTTCCAATCTCGCCTTCGTACCAGGGGCCCTTTGGGATATTGGACTCCTTGGCGACTTGTCGACGACTATTCGATGACCTTTCCGGGACACATTTACGACGTCAGGGTTGCATCCCCGAATATTCGCCATAATTTCGGCAGTTGGACCTAGGCATTAAACAATTGACATTTATTGACCCATTTACATTATTTGTGTGTGCTTCATGCCATCCATGTCACATTTGCTTGATTCCAGAAAGGTTGGTTGAGGTATAAAGTGCTACTGTCACTTCACCACGCGCTCTTGAGCAACTAGTTAGTTGGATATTCAGCGCTTTATAAATAGATTATTATTATTATTATTATTCTTTTAAGTCAACTGGCGTGGTTTCGAATCCCTGATTGTACGTGACAAGGCGTATGGTCGCCTGTCCAACCTGGAGGTTTTTTTCCGGGTCCTCCAGTTTACTCCCACTGCTAAGGACCCCTACGCACAGTCGATTTATTGACATAAAATTAAACCATGTTAGTCCCATAATAACCTAGTTTGTATCGAGTGGACGTTAAACTTCATTTCTCTCTCTCACTCCTTAATAATATTCGGACCTGACCCAGATGAGAGGCTAGAGATATTACCTCCTGCATGCACCCATTTCGTTTGAGTGTGCAATAGTGTTGTTAATATCCACCCACCCATACATAGTACCCTACCCAAGCTTACTTTTCCGGACACCTGTTACCACTGTTTGTCGTGTATTTTGTACACGGTGTACATACCATATGCTGATTACACTATTTTGACTATACCGTTTTTTAGGACTTCGAATTTTGTCAAATGGTTTTTATTGTTCGTACTTGGTTTTATTTCATCGTACCGTTGCGATTATCTAACAGAGCGTGACCTACGACTAACAGCCATGGCTACCTGTTAATATAAAAGTTCTCTGATTTATTGCCAGCCACCAAGCACTTTAGTTCACGTCAATAATGGAAATTATTGAAGACAGACCACTACTCGATGTGCATGCTTCCCAGTTTGATCTATACACTCGGCCATTATCGTTTTATTACAAATGATCGACAACTAACTCAACTCAACAGATAAAATATCGACATTCTACTAATAACATTTTTTTACAAAGTCGATCTAGATCAACAAATTGTCACGCTTCAACGAGCATCAAAACAATAGATCTTATCCGACACAAATTCTGCATGTCATTTCTACATTACTCCTTTGGACATGTTTCGCACAAAGTGATTTTCTGGAGATAAGGTTACATCGTAATGAGAGAGAGAGTGAGAGATAGACAGATAGATAGAGAGAGGGAGAAATGGGGTTTAACGTCCACTCAACACAACTAGGTCATTTCGGGACTAACATATGGTTTAATTTTATTTCAATAATTTGCTTGCGCGTAGGGGATTTTAGCAGTGGGAGGAAACCCGCGAGGTTGAGAAGGCGCTCCTATCTCCATACCACATACGCTCCCACCAGGGCTCGAAACAACAGCCGCTACCAGAGGTGGCCGGCCAGCTAGAGGTCGAAGCGCGGCACTCTAGAATTCTGGAATTAGAACTTGAAATCCGAAAATAAATGCAGTTAATTAAAATCTTAATCGAGAAAATATCCTTTTATTAAAATAACATCAAACCAGAAAAGTAGTTATTGAGTTGCTGTTGCCGTACAACCGCCATACTCCTCGCAGCGTTTCGTGTGATTGGAGGTAATCCAACTACACACTGCTATTTTAAGTGGATATTGTTGTTTTAAATTTTGATTGGTCAGTAGTCCGTTTACTGGCCAATCACTAGCTGCCCTACAAACAAGTGCCTGTATTGGATCAAATATGTTTACATAACGTTACGTCATGGCTCACGATTTTATTATGACTAATTAACCAGTGCATAGAAGAATACTGCAGTAAAACTAATTGCGTAACAAACGAGGCTATCAAGACGAATAAAATGTAAACAATACTGTTTGAAAACGAACATACTTTCACGGTTTTTAATACCTTAAATCATTGTCCAAAGTTTTAGGAAAGACCCAGAATAAACGAAGGGCTGTCATGTTGCTGTTCTTAAGTGATAGCTTTCATTGAATGGAAAGAATAGACACATTCCCGCGTAAGTTCAAGAAACAGACGCCATTCCAGCAATGGCCAGAGATGGATTTCTCAGGCCATTGCTTCAGGGATATGTGCAACCGCTAGACATCTATTTAAGAAATGAAATGGGGTTTAACGTTCTACTGTTCCATATATTTAAGATTAAGGGCCGAAATAATAGGAGAGAGAACAGAGCTTATTTATATTACATAAAATAAAAAAAACCCAAACAATTCGAATAGCGAAATGAATATCCATTCTTGTAAACTTTTACATATTAGTTTAACAAAAAAGAGAGAGAAAACTTCGAGTATGCTTCAGCTTTATAGGCTCTTAAATTGTATCTTCAGGCAATTTGGTTCAATATTGGATAATTGATATATATAACGTTTGTTTTGCGGAACAATTGAATTGTTCCCTAGGAGATATCGCTCAGGAGCATATGAAAATTATCACGCAAGCGATTTCTAATGTAAAACGTGTAGGAAAAATCACGAGACTTCGGTTATGCCAGGGAAAGAAAGACAGAACAAAATAACCCGAGAAAAATATTTTTGTCTGAAGCCTTTCTTTCTTTCCCAGCGTAACCGAGATCAAGGGCTTTACATGTACCTTAAATTAGAGTATCCCAGAATTCCAGTAACGAATATCTCTATTATTATGGGTTTTTTTTATGGAGTTACAGGTTAATAAAAAAACTTTCAGAAGAATAAACCCAAATTCCCTTGTATATATCAAAAGCTGCCAGACTTTCAGACCGCAAGTTATTTCGGGCATAGTATATTGCCCAAATGGGTGCTACATGATGATTGTATTATAAGGATTGGATCACATGCAAGCCCGTAGCCAGGAAGTTTTTTTTTTGTGTGTGTGTGTGGGGGGGGGGTAAAGATGTTTTCGGGAGGGCAAACTAGCATGGGCATCTGCATGAATTCTTTCGCAGCTACTGGAATTTGCGGTAAAGGCCAATTGGAGCGTAGAATATTACATTTAAAACACTAGTTATATGAACTTTTAACAAATTAATAGGAATTTTGTTTAAGTTAAAATGTAAAACATCTTGTATTGTTGTATAATAGATATCAAACATTACAAAATACATGTACCCGGCTTTCACATTCACACAAAAATCACAACTGTCAACACTAGTAATGTGCCACTTGTGCCAGGTAGTGTGCAGATGCCCTGCCAAAACAATATTGAAAATACTGAAAAAAATCTCTTGTGATATTGGGGGGGCAAGACTCAGTATCGGGAGGGTAGTTGCCCCCCCCCCCACGTGCCACCCCCTTGCTACGGGCCTGATCACATGTGTTTTTCCACTATGATGAGTTAGTTGAGCACATGGCGGCTGTATCACATGTGTTTTCTATGATAAGTTTGTTGAGCACATGGCGGCTGTATCACACGTGTCTTCTATGATGAGTTAGTTGAGCACATGGCGGCTGTATCACATGTGTTTTCTATGATAAGTTTGTTGAGCACATGGCGGCTGTATCACACTTGTCTTCTATGATGAGTTAGTTGAGCACATGGCGGCTGTATCACATGTGTTTTCTATGATAAGTTTGTTGACTACATACTATGACTGTATCATCATATGTGTTTTCCTATATGGTCAGTTAGTTGAGTTTTTCCCGGCTGTATCGCATGTGTTTATCCCATATGATGAGTATATGGCGATTGTATCATATTTGTTTTTCTATATGATCAGTTAGTTAAGTATATAATTTGGCTGTATCACATGCGTTTTTTCTACAATTACGAGTTAGATAAGTATAATAATATGACTATTACACGTGTGTTCCTGTATGATGAGTTAGTTGGGTATACGTGTTCTACTATACATCTTATTTCTCCATTCGGTGATCAAGGTGGCTGAGTGGATAAGGCGCTGGTTCGCTAGCCTGGAGGTCGAGTGTTCGATCCCTGCAATTGGCCGAGAAAGTTCATCTCGATTTTCCGACGTGATTTCCCCTTGTCAGTGATACAGAAGGAGGGCCTGACAAGGAGAGCTGCCTATAGTCGTTCGGATGGGACGAAAAAACCCGAGGTCCCGTGTACACGTTGGAGTGCACGTAAAAGATCCCTTAGCAGTTGGAATTCGAAATAAGAGTAGGCTGTAGCGCCGCTGCCTGGGCAAAATTTCCCTCATAGCACACTGTATGGCGTATGCCCGTCTTCAATTATCTCAGGTTAAGTGCATAACAGTAGGACGTTAAACCCCATTTCATTCATTCATTCTTATTTCTCCTTTCCTTGCCTATAAATTGAAAACAATGTCGCCACGACTACATTGCTACAGTATTACATGTGTGTTCTACCATGATGAGTTAAACGAGTTCATAATATGACTGTATCACATGCGTTCTGATCGATATTTATAATATCATCGCTAGAAAAAATAGCATTTATATTAACCCACCATTAAGTGAATCACTCGTGTAAAAACAGGGCTTAATTAAATGGCCGTTATTTTTATTCTATTAAACATTTTAGTTGCATATCGATTGTGCAGTTATTGGCCACATTGGGGATAAAGATACCGCGAAGAACGGCGGATATCCGTGGCATTTTATTGGTCGTTTTTATGGATGTACAGCAGTAATTCGTTAAATTGAGGCACTGCTGTATTTCTACTGCCAGCAGAAACCGAACGGAAATGACAGTAATGTCCAACATTTCTGTACAAACGAGGCTAATTCTATGAACAGTGGAATACGGGAAATTCTGCTATTCCCGTACTCCTGCTGACAAGAATTAATTTACGTACATGACATATTATTCCATCCAGCACCACTGCCAATTAGAAATGTAGCGTCCTACTGTTCTGGTTTAATGAAGATGGCTATACGCCACACAGTGCGCTACAGTCCACTCTTATATAGAATTCCAAGCTGTGTTTTTTCGTCCCACCCGAACGACAAGACGGTTAGCGGGCCAGTGTCTTCGTCACTTAGCCACCAACGGCCAGCTGGGAGGGGAATGATTCGCACGTGCGTGCTGTATCATACGGCCTGTTTTTGAGTCAACTGGCGTGGTTTCGAATCCCCGGTTGTACGTGACAAGGAGTAAAACCTCCCCTGTACAACGTCGTGGGTTTTCTCCGGGTCCTCCTTTATCCCCCACTGCTAAAACCCTACGCGCAAGCGAATTAGAGAAATAAAATTGAACAATATGTTAGTCCCGAAATGATCTAGTTTGTGTTGAATGAACGTTAAACCCCATATTTCTCTCTCTCCAAACGGTCACGTGGAAACCATGATAATGGAAAATCAGCCATCAAAATTCTGAGAGGTAACCGGGAGCTGATGGAAGGTGACGCAGCACCGCACAGCTACCATGGCTTCCTACAACCAGGGGGAGTGGGATGGCCTAGTGGTCTAGAATGCCGCGCTTTGACCTCTAGCTGGCCGGCCACCTCTGGCTTTCGGCTGTTGTTTCGAGCCCTGGTGTGAGCGTATGTTAGTCCCGAAATGACCTAGTTGTGTTGAGTGGACGTTAAACCCCATTTCTCTCTTTCTCTCTCTTTTCCTACAACCACGGTGTTGATTGATACTATAAATAGAATAACAAGAGGAGGCAGTTGTGGTGGCATGTTAAAAGCCGAGGTGATTACCATTAGAACGGAGTTAATAACCGACTGAGGTTGAATACAATAGTTCATGCTAACCATCACTAATCACTATTTACACCTTCAGCACGTGATCTCGACAGGTCAACGTTAAAGGTGATGTCCCAGCAAATAGAATGTGTCTGCTTCATCATGACTGACGAAAGGGATGTTTTCCCGGTCATTGACGCTACGGACTAATATTATATCGGGTACTTTCATGTGCACGCCAATGTATACACGGGACCTCTGGTTTTCGCCTTATATATCTCTCTCTCTCCTGTCAAGGGTTACGTTACGTGCACGGGACCTCGGTTTTTAGTACCATTCCAACAACTAGACAGAAACGATCAAAACCGGCATGGGACCCAGAAGTCAACAACATACTCATTGAACCACCCCGACTCTTTGTAAATAAATATTCCTGTGTGAAAGACGGAAGCTCCGTGTTTATTATTTGCCGAATTATCAATGGTGTGTTTTTTCGGGATGGGCGACACTAGTATCAAATGGAATAGGGTTTGTCGTCCCGTCCACGCAGTATTACCCTTATCATTTCGGGACTGGGGGTTGGTATGGCCTAGTGGTCTAGATTGCCGCGCTTCGACCTCTAGCTGGCCGGCCACCTCTGGCTTGCGGCTATGATTTTGAGCCCTGGTGTTAGCGAATTTTTGAAGTCAAATTAAACCATATGTAAGTCCCGAAATGACCTAGATGTGTTGAGTGGACGTTAAACCCACCTCTCTCTCTCTCTCATTTGGAGATTAACGCGTGTCGTTAAAATAGAGTCAAGTATTTCGATAATTCTGAGACCAATATATGGCAGTTGTAATTTCCATGGTTACGTTATGCAATGGTGTCGAGGGAATTTTGGAAGGAAAGCGACGTTATCATCGAGGGCTCTTTTACGTGCATATATGTTCTTAAATTAATAATGGGGGTTGGGTGGCCGAGAAGTTAGCACGTGTGCGCTGTAACATAAAGCCTGTCATTGAGTCAACTAGCTTGGTTTCGAATCCCCGTTTGTACGTGACACGGGGTAGCGTCGCCTTTCCAACCTCGTCGGTTTTCTCCAGGTCCTCCGGTTTCTTCCCACTGCTAAATACCCCTCAATCAGCCGAATTATTGAAATAAAATGAAATGTTAGTCCCGAAATGACATAGTTTGTGTCAAATGGACGTTAAACCCCATCCCCCCCTCTCTTTCTCTCATTAGCCCAGTCAGCGTAGAACAGTAGGACGTTAAACCCGTATCCGGACCTCCTTCTTTAACAGCTTTCTCAATTATTGTACGGAAAATTGATTTTAAACCCACTAATAATAACGTGACTGGAAGCTTTTCTCCCGACTAAACGGGATTATTAAACTAAACAACATCGCCTTTGTTATTTAAGACAAGTTGATTATTATTAGCAAGAGAGGTTTTAGTTTTTTCTCTATTAATACAAAATCATATGAAATGGGGTTTAATGTCCTACTGTTCTACTCCGACTGGGCTAATGACGACGGACATAAACTAGAGGGTAAGCATTTGTTTCCATCCACGGGAGCCTGGTGTGATGACGTCATATGTGGATTGTGGGTTAGGATAAGGGTTAGGATAGGGGTTAGGATAAGGGTTAGGATAAGGGTAAGGGTAAGGGTTGAGGCCTGCAGATTTCGTCAGAGTCTCGAGATGTAGACATGGCTAGCCCTTACCCTAACCCCGGGCCAAGTCTAACCCTTATTCTAACCCAGAAACAACATATGACGTCATTACACCAGGCTCCGGTGGATGGAAACAAATGCTTACCAAACAATACAGTGTGCTATGAGGGAAATTTTGTTCGGGAAATGAAATGGGGTTTAACGTCCTACTGTGCTACGGCTACTCTTATATTAAATTCCAACTGTCAAAGCATATTTTATGTGCACGCCAATGTGTACACAGAACGTCGTTTTTGTCGCCCAATCTATGTCTCTATCTCTGCCTGTCTGCCCCCCCCCTCTCTCTCTCTGTGCCCCCCCCCTCTCTCTCTCTGGTACGGCACTGATGTTTACACTAAAAAGGCCAAGGTTCGATTCCAGAAATGTGACGAGAAGAACTACCTCAGTCGTGAGTGGTGTCTCCTTCTCTTCATACGTACAGGAGGTTTGATTCTGTCAGTCAACATCGATATCGAGCCCCCTTGGTTATTAAGGTACCGCGATTTTCCCCTAGTCATCGAGATCGAACCTAGCCCGCTTTGTTTTTAAGCAACCGCGATGATCATCGAGATCGCGAGAGAGAGATTTAACGTCCACTCAACACAACTAGGTTTAATTTTATTTCAATAATTTTATTTCAATAATGCTTAGTTCTTGAGCTACCCGATGCTCACCGAGTCACCGAGTCACCGAGATCGGACCTAGTACGCTTTATTTTTGAGTTACCGCGAGGTAATCCGAGTTTTGAGCTAACGCCATGTTCATTGAGCTGAGGTGGAGCCTAGGAGCCAGGGGTGGCCATGGCCGCCATATACAGCACGCCAGTAGGACCGAACCCTTGTCATTGAGCTAGTGTCTTTCAGACTGGATCGGAACCCTGGCTCCTGCTTATTGAATCATGGTCGTTCACACCGAACCCTAGTTATTGAGCTAGTGTCATTCCGACTGGACCGGAACCCTGACCGCCTGCTTATTGAGCTATGTTCGTTCTTACTGAATCACTGTGGTGTCCAGCTGGCGACTGTAGACAATAATCACCGTCTATATTTAAAATGTCCCGTCTGGCCATTAAGGCACGAAGCAGAGTAGATTCTGAGCACAGCATAAATATAATTATAAGTATCTGAAAGCTTTATGGTGTATAAATGAATAGGAAGGAGTTATTACATGGCGGAAGGTCAAGGTCACTCCATACACAGGCGACAAAATCAATGTTCACACCAATTACTGTCAATTTGAGTGAATTATTATCACGATGATATCCGATTTGTAACACCATTACGTTAACACGGCTTACCAGCTCGGCGAAATGAACAGGTATGATACGATCGCTTGGATTTAGATAAAAACACATAGTGTGTGATTTATAACAGACAAGGTGTATTAGTAAGTGCAGGAGGACCGCACTACACGCAAAACAAAAATGTACAAGATAAACTTGCGGAAACAGAAATTGCAAAAAAAAAAACAACTATCAAATCAAGTGAACAGATCCGGGGGCCAGCCGTAAGCGTCCACTGCGACCAATCCTGACAGTGGTCGTCCACTCCAACGGCAACAGTCCGCCAGTTGACGCCAGGTGTTAGAACGTCAAATAATTTTAACAATAAGGGCGATAATCCGGACAGAATCTCGAAAAACGCTAAAATAATCGGTGTCGTGTGTATTAAATAATAGTTATTCATCCGACAACATAATAGCGCTGAAAAAAAGAGAGAGAGGGAGAGATATATTATATAGATATCGAATGCAACTGCCAAGGAATCTTGTACGTTCATCCACACAACTTTACAGGCCCTCCGTCTGCATCACTGACAAGGGGTAACTACGCTGGAAAATCTGGATTAATTTTCTCGGCCAATGCAGGGATCAAACACCCGACCTCCAGACTAGCGAGCCGACGTCTTACCCACTTGTCTACGTGACCCCCTTCTTGGTGTATGGAGGGGGGGGGGGGGTCTTACCTGATAAAATAGAGTTTTAAAGAAAGAGATATAGTTAATTTAATTTAAATCACATAAACAACTGAGTTTCTTAGCACTTGGCCGCTTTGTCGAAAACTCGACCCAAATCTAGAAGATAATCTATTATAAATTAAACACCATTCTTACCTAAAGCCGCTTTTCCGGCGTGATTTCCCCTTGTCAGTGATGCAGAAGGAGGGCCTGACAAGGACAGTTGCCTAGTCGTTCGGATGGGACGAAAAACCGAGGTCCCGTTTACAAATTGGAGTGCACGTAAAAGATGCCTTGCCAGTTGGAATTCGATAGGCCGTAGCGCCGCTGCCCGGGCAAAATTTTACCTCATAGCACACTGTATGGCGTATGCCCGTCTTCAATTAGTCCAGGTTAGGTGCTTAAGCGTAGGACGTTAAACCCCATTTCTTTCATTCATTATTCGTAAAGCCGATTTTTCACTAGGCGAATTTATTCGCGCGAAGCGAATTTTTTCGAGTACAGGCATGCGCAGTATAATTTCAGACTAATCTTTAGAGGCTTAGTAATTTAAGTCAAATAATTTATATTCATCTTTTATCACGTGATGAGGACAGGTGGAGATTGGATTCTTCACGTGCTGAGCAGGTGGTTAGATTCATCCAAATGGTTATAACTTAAATTCATAGAGTTTATCCTAATATGGGAAATAACTTATATAGGTTATAACTTAAATTCATAGAGTTCATCCTAATATGGGAAATAACTTATATAGGTTATAACTTAAATTCATAGAGTTAAACCTAATATGGGAAATAACTTATATAGGTTATAACTTAAATTCATAGAGTTCATCCTAATATGTGAAATAACTTATATAGGCTATAACTTAAATTCATAGAGTTCATCCTAATATGGGAAATAACTTATATAGGTCATAACTTAAATTGATAGAGTTCATCCTAATATGGGAAATAACTTATATAGGTTATAACTTAAATTCATAGATTTTATCCTAATATGGTAAATAACTTATATAGGTTATAACTTAAATTCATAGATTTTATCCTAATATGGGAAAAAACTTATATAGGTTATAACTTAAATTCATAGAGTTCATCCTAATACGGGAAATAACTTAAATAGGTTATAACTTAAATTCATAGAGTTCATCCTAATACGGGAAATAACTTAAATAGGTTATAACTTAAATTCACAGAGTTAATCCTGATATGGGAAATAACTTATATAGGTTATAACTTAAATTCATAGAGTTCATCCTAATATGGGAAATAATTTATATAGGTTTTGCCGGTTGTTCAATCTTTTTGGAATGAATAAAATATTGTTTAAACTAAACTATCCCTAATTTTTGGAATGATTGGAGAGAGAGAGAGAAATGGGGTTTAACGTCCACTCAACACAGCTAGATCATTTTGGGACTAACATATGGTTTAATTTTATTTCAATAACTCGCTTGCGCGTAGGGGTCTTTAGCAGTGGGAGGAAACCGGAGTGCCCAGAGGAAACCCACGAGGTTGAGAAGGCGCCCCTATCTCCATGCCACATACGCCCACACCAGGGAATGATTGGCATGGAATAATATACGTGGGAGCTTTCCAAAATAGAGATTTCTGACTTTTCATACCATGAGCGAGAAGCTAGGTAATTTCGGGACTAAGCACGCTCAATTGACTGCCGTTCAGATAAGACTGTTCACGTATTTTCCCACAACAAAATGGATTGAAAATTACAACAAACATTTTTAAAATTGAATAAAATCACTTTATATAAAATAAGATAAAAACCAAGTACGAACAATCCAAACCAGAAACCAGAATTCAAAGTCCTAAAAAACGTTATGCTATAGGCAAAATAGTGTATTCAAGCAAAATAGTGTAATCAGCAAATGGACTGCTCCTCGTGAACAAAATACACAACAAGCAGTGGTAACAGGTGTCCAGACGAGTAAGCTTAGCCTGCCGGCGCCACATCCGCAATAGCTGCATCCAAAATATAAGGCGAGTAAGCTAAGCCTGCCTGGCGCCACATCCGCAATAGCTGCATCCAAAATATTAGGCGAAATCTCGGTAAAATAGCCTATACTTTTCCATTACATTAAAATGTACTTTTAGACCCATTTCCTGTATTTTAAGACCATAAGGAATATACTTATACTCCCTTTTAAGCGCGATTTCCTCCCGCTGGTAATGTCCGTTTAACCTTTCCATTTTAATTTGCTGTGTCTAGCGGAAAATCACTCTATTCATTAACAACTATTCGCTGGTCGGACTTTATTTCGATCTTGACCACCGATAACGGTCAAGGGGAACCAACTGGCCACGAGTTCACAAACATTCTCAGACTTCAGTTAAGAGCTTACTTAAAAATGTTTGCCTTGTTTTAACTTAAATATCGGCCTTTATAAAACCTTTGTGGTTTTAAATGTGTCAAATACATTAATAAGAAACTATGTGCAAAGTTTTGTTTTTTCTGGATCAAAGATATTTCTCATAAACAGTAATTGCAGTAGAGAATGCGTTGTGAATTCGGGGCCGTGGTGAGAACAGGCATTCAGCTAATTGATCGATATTTTAAGTCCTAAATCGATTATTTTAGTCGAAAACACTAAGTATACTTCGAGAATTTTATTAAGTATTTATCCTGCTTCCATTTAATAAAATTGAAAAAGTTTATTTAGTCTCTGTGTGTATGACAGGTGTAAAACGAAATTAAATCGCATTAATGTGAACTCGTGGCCAGTTGGTTCCCCTTGACCGTGTTGCAGGACGGAGGGCCTGACAAGGACAGTTGTCTAGTCCTTCGGATGAGGCAAACTACCGAGGCCCCGTGTACACATGGGCGTACACGTAAAAGATCTCTTGGCAGTTGGAATTCGAAAAGGGGTAGGCCGTAGCGCCCGTTCCCGGGCAAAATTCCCCTCATAGCACACTGTATGGCGTATGCCCGTCTTCATTAGCCCAGGTTAGGAGCAGAAAAGTAGGACGTTAAACACCCCTTTTCATATTTCATTTCATTTAACTCGTGACCAAATGCCATAGAGTTTACGGAGATAATGATATTAAAGGAAGACTTGTACTAGGTTAACGGAATCATCCTATATAATACACCCATAATCCGGATAATCTACTGTATCCATGACAACCATTGACAGGTGCCCGCTGTATAATATGAAACAGGTGGAGATTTATATCACCCAATATTACATAATTATTAATATAGCACGTGTATTCATATTAATCATATTTTCTAAAGACAGCTCCTTTCACTGAATATATTTTATTGATAACAGCTTCATGCCATGTGACTGATGTCAGTTTGTGCGTGTACGTTAATTTATCACTCTTGTTGTCGACAATGGAACCTGAAGACCTATACCATAGTGTTGATTTCACTTCCTTGATGTGGTTGGTTTAAACAATATGTTTATGTACTGGATTAGAAAACAAGCCGAAGCTTACATAAATTCCTCTCCATGTAAATTACATGTATCAATATAATTACTAAAATGTAGGCTACATAATATTCAAGTTTATTTTTACATATTTACATAAATAAATAAATAAATCATCATCATCATCATTTAACATTAATTCTTTCCTTTATACGAATAATATACAAGAACCGCCACAATTTAAATCTGAACACTATGTCGATTGTACTTTCGTATTGATGAATTAACGTTACAATGTTAATCTAACTACTGTCTTAAATGAAATGGAGTTTAACATCCTACTGATCTGCTCTGACTGGGCTAATGAAGTGGCCATACAGTTTGCGATGAGGGAAATTTTACCCGGGCAGTATAATGGCATACACGTATATCGAATTCCAACTGACAAGGGATCTCTTACGTGCACCACAATGTGTACGTAAAATATCCATTGGCAGTTGGAAATCGATATACGAGAAGGCCGTTGTGCCCGGGCAAAATTTCCCTCATAGAACACTGTATGGCGTCTTCATTAGCCCAGTTTAGGAGCAGAACAGCAGGACGTTAAAACCCCTCTCATTTCATTTCTATGTTAAGATCTGATAGAATCACCACGATAACTCTACGAATAAAACCATGATTTCAATCAGAACTAACACAAATATATGGGAAAACAATCACAGGTTTATTATACAATCGTAGCGCGAATCGTGGTAATGGGAACCTAGCATAACGAGAAATAATACAACGGCGGATTTCACATTCCAATTTCGTCTCGGTTTGGTTGCTGATGGATTTTATTTAAAACCAAATAAGAAAATCAGACAAACAAACAAAAATAAAAGAAACAAAATGACATTCACATTTTCATCATATCGCGTATTTACAGATATCAACAATATTTTGTTTTTGTAATTTCCCAGATCAATATTGCGATGTTGTAATGATTATGACAGAATTAATGAAACACATACAGACACCGTATATTAATTTAGCTCCCCGTGTCGGTTAATGAGTTAACAGTTTTACATCGTGAAATATAATATGTCTCCACTGATTGGTAATCTGAAATCTCAATATATATATACATATATACATATAACGAGCACCTGTCTACCAACCATTGTCACACATCACGTGACATCATATGAAATTTGATATATAGTAATAATGTAATATTGATTTAGAGAAGTCTACAAGCTGCTGGTGGTTAAGGTAGGGAGGAGAATAGATCGGCTAGTTAAGGCGATTTCTAGTTTATAGGCCTTACATTACAGACGTAGTGACTCGGAAAGATACAGTGATTTAAATATTGATCAGAACAGGTAAATTTATTTGGATTAATCCTTTATTTATAAACATATTTTTACGGAACAAGCGGATATTTTAAGATTGAGGTGATATTATCTTGTAAGATCTTAGATTGACCATTATAATACGACAGTGGATTTACAGAGTAATGGATATTTATACGTTAGATATTAGATTTACCTTTATAATAAGACAGCAAATAGCTGTGGATTTACATAGTAATAATGGACATTTCGTGTCGATTGATTTGATTAAGTTGGAATCTAGAAGGAGTCGGTTTAATCCACGGATGACAAAACTGTTGTGTCTCATGTGTCAGATATTATCCGTACCTGTTCAGGTGTGACATACAACTTGTCAAGATTAAACTGGGAAAAACATATGAGCAGGAATAGCAACACCGAGGCGTTTGATTCTGCTTTGATTTCGCCAAGTTGTTTATATTTAAAGTTAAAATTAGTTATTTGTAAATATTTCACTTGATAAGATGCATTGCGTAACTCATGAAGTTGTCTAGAGTGCCACGTATGTCATTGGCTTGCTTACCCCTAGATTGAAGCAATATTTAGTTAACATATTACACGTATATACAGCAGCATTGAGTTACTATAAAAACACAACGCAACACAGTTTATATGGGAAAAAAATCACCGCTTTATACACATACAGTACAACTTTTCGACAAATATCCTCTTATCGTTTTCAAGCACAAACTGTTTTCCATATAAATTGTGTTGTGTTTTAAACGCGCTTAATCGCTTATTGTAACTCAAGGATTATTTTGTGTTTATATATTGCACTGGTACAACCATGTTGAGCTAATATATTCCACTGGTTTGCAGCCACAATGAGTTATTATATTCCACGTATATAGAGCAATATTTTGTAATATGTAACAATATGTTACACAATTACATTTGACATCTACCTCGATATTAAAATCGTTTATATTATATCAATACGAAAAATATACAAGTTGTTTATTTAAACATATATTATGCAAGCGCTAAATCCGCCTATTACAGGTCTCTCTTTAGGTATTTTACTTAGACCTTAATCAACACTCGATGCCATTTTATGTGTTCAATTCTCACTGAATTTGAATCCAATCTGCTGCTCACCGCCCATGGATGATTAAATCCAAACATTGATAATCGAGACTATGTTTTTTTTATTATCGTAACGACTTTAGTAATGATGATGGAGGCTAGGCTTACATTTCAATCGCTAATATCTTGGTTCAGTCAGAGTAGAGCTATTTGACTGAAATTTTCAGCATATTGCCTTCACAATATTTAAAAAATGGCGGAGTATTTCCTACTGGTAACCAATAGTAACATACGTGCAGATTTTAACTGTATGCCTCGGGAATTGATCAGGGGGATTGGATGGCCGAATGGTAAGCAGGTACGTGCTGTATCATAAACTTAAGCCTTTCATTTAGTTAACTGGCGTGGTTTTGAATCCCAACCTCGTGTGTTTTTCCGGGTTCTCCGGACAAGCGATTTATTGATGTGAAAATAAACCATATGTTAGTCCCGAAATGACCTATTTTGTGTCAAGTGGACGTTACACCCAATCTCTCTCTCTCTCTCTCTTTAGTTATTGTCGTGCTTAAAATAATAAGGTAAGCGAAATTCATTTGTGTGTGTGTGTGTGTGTGTGTTTGTCTCTCTCTCTCTCTTGAGAACTGATTGTATGTACATGTATATCAGATTAATGCTTCAGTAATAAGGTGCCGGTAGATTAGTGTCGCATGTCGGATCTATTTATTTCTGTGTTTTTTTATAATTTATAATTTATAACATTGATACAGTAGACCCGTTGTATTGAATTTTCTCATCAATTACCTAATCAATCACGATTGATCTTATTAATAAATGATATGCGTCTAATGAACGGAGAACGCTAGATCGATGACGGTCCTTAGCATTTTATGACGTCATATGTGGATTGTGGGTTGGGGTAAGGGCCATGACCAGCAGATTTCGTCAGACTCTCGGAACGTAGACAGGATTAGCCCTAAACCTAACCCAGGGCTAAGACTAACCCTTACCCTAACCAATAATCCACATGACGTCATAAAATGCTAAGGACCGTATTCGATTTAGCGTTCACCCTAATGAACGTTAGATGCTTGCCGCATTTTTATATACATAATGTTATGGAATGGAATTACAATTACTGTTCATTAATAGGGATGGATGGTCGAATGGTTAGCATGTGTGCGTTGTATCATAAGGTCTGTCATTGGGTCAACTGGCTTGGTTTCGACCCTCCTGATGTACGTAACTAGGGTTGGCCGGGTGTTCTCCGGGTCCTCCGGAGCCCCCCCCCCCACTGTTTAAAACTCCTACGCGCAATCGAATTCTTGAAATAAAATTGATCCAATAGTTAGTCCCGAAATGACCCACCCCTCTCTCTCTGATAACGGGGAACCTCGGCGGCTAGCTAGCCTAGAGGTCGCGTGTTTGATTCCTGCATTGACCGAGAAAGTTTATCGGGATTTCCCGACATCGTTTCCCCTTGTCAGTGATGCATGACGGGGGGCCTGGCAAGGACAGCCGTCTAGTCTTTCGGATTGGACAAAAACGTGTATAAAGTGGCGTGTAAAAGATCCCTTGGCAGTATTTCCCGGGCAAAATTTCTCTCATGGCGTATGTCCGTCTTCATTAGCCCAGTAAGAGCAGAACAGTAGGACGTTAAACCCATTTCATTTCATTGCATCCCGATTGGAACGCTGCACCTAATAACCCAAGTGAATGTCGTCCATAAAGCTGTCCTGTCTGTTATTATTGTAAATACATGTATAATGGTTATTTATTGATGACGGAACCTAATGGCTGTTTTGATGGGCTTTGGGAACTACGCCGGCAACTCACACAAAGACAGTCAGATTGTTTCATTCATGTGACATCTACCGCGTTTTAAAGTGCCGTTTTGATAAACAAGAACTTTGTTATATGTTTTGACCCAGTTTTTTTATTAACTGCTTCATATGTAAATAATTTAATAAAATCAACCTTTCCAAAATATCATATATAATTTGATGGATATTAAATTTGTAATAAAAATAGCATCAACCTACATACATGTATCAAGTCAATGGTGTAAGTCTAGCTCAGTTGCCCTACTAAATGCTTCTGAAACGATTTATCAGAGAGAGAGAGATAGAGAGAGAGATAAAGAGAGATAGAGAGAGAGTGTGTTATCGGAGAGAGAGAGGGGGGGTTGTTAACGTCGATCTCGGGAGAGAGAGAGGGAGTTGGGGTTATGGGGTTTGGTCAACCCAACACAAAATAGGTCATTTTAGGAATAACATAAGGTTCAATTTTATGTCAATATTTCGATCGCGCGTAGGGGGTCTTTAGCAGTGAGAGGAAACCAGCGAGGCCGCAAAAAATCCCACAAGGTTTGACAGGCTACCCTACCTCTTGTCACTGACATTCAGCATCCGATTTATCAGACCTCAGTATGGGGATGTGACAGTTATAAAGTACCATTGGTTGATAAAGAGACAGACGAATCCTAGTGGAATCGTTGCACGGTGGTAATAAATAGTGAAATTATCTCCTGTGTAGCCCCACTTCAATAACTACATGCCTTTGAAACATTTTACGTTTTCTATTCTAGATTGGGTCTCGTACAATAGCGGAAGTAGCCGTAACTAAAATTGCGATAATATATAGCCCAAGACCCACTTCAATAACTTCATGCCTTTGAAACAATTTACGTTTTCTATTCTAGATTTTATCTGATTGGATCTTGTATAACAGCGGAAGTAGCCGTAACTGAAATTGCGATAATATATGGACTCAGTAATTATTTGCCCATTGACTTCAATGTTAAATGGGTGTAACATCACAGGCTGTAGCTTTTTGCTCAACATTTTGTTGGTTCCAATCTTTTTAGGCATAATGGGACCACATTTGGCAATCTCCCACCATAAACTTGTAGGGGTGGGGGGGGGTGGGGGTCATGGTTTAGATTTTTTGCTACGGGGATTTGAAGTTGACTGGGTGAAAATCTCACTTCCGATACATTTCATTGCTCCGCAGAAAGACATTTTACACCCCCATCTCTCCGTTGTAATATCACCAGTATTACCCAAAACTGCTATAAAATTGCAAATTTGATCCCTTTTCTCCAATTCTAGACCACAATGTCAACCCAAAAATGCAGGAAAAGGGGAGAAAAAAATTAAGGAAATAATTGTCTATTAATAACTCGAACTACATCATGAAAAAATAGACAAATAATTACTAGTCTTAGCCCATATAACCTAATCGTACCCCACAACCTGCCTATAAACCAGTGATTGTATTCAATCGCTAAATGCCACACAGGGATTATTTATAGCCTATTCGTACTCAACAACCCTCCTTTCGCATAGCCAATAGTGGCCATCATATTAATTGAATGCAGAAGGAGGGCCTGACAAGGACAGCTGCCTAGTCGTTCGGATGGGACAAAAAACCGAGGTCCCGTGTACAAAATGGAGTGCACGTAAAAGATCCCTTGGCAGTTTGAATTCGAAATAAGAGTAGGCAAAAATTTCCCTCATAGCACACTGTATGGCGTATGCCCGTCTTTAATTAGCTCAGGTTAAGTGCATAACAGTAGGACGTTAAACCCCATTTCATTCATTCATTCATATTAATTGATGTTAGAGCCACGATGGCTAAGTGAGTAAGCCGCGGGTTCAATCCCATTGTTGGCCGAGATATGTCGTCGGGTTTTCCGACGTGGTTTTACTTTGTCAGTGGTGCAGCTGTCTAGTCATTCGGATTGGACGTAAAAAAAACTAGGTATCGTGTACATATTGACGTGCAAGTAAAAGATCCCTTGACACGACGGCTAAGTAAGTAAGCCGCGGGTTCAATCCCATTGTTGGCCGAGAAATTTCATCGGGTTTTCCGACGTGGTTACCCCTTGTCAGTGGTGCATTGGACGTAAAAAAAACCTAGGTGACGTGCAAGTAAAAGATCCCTTGGCAGAGGGATACTAGATATGATAATATCTTATTTTAATTTCCGATGGATAAATTAATCCATTTAAGGAATCATTGATTATTTAAATGGCATATGCAATAGCAACTAGGTATGCTTTACTTGACAACTTGGAATACACCACCACTTCCAAGGGAGACTGGCCTTTAAAAAAAATCCCAAATGTTTGTCCCTATCGCTAGTGATAGTGTGGCGCGCCAGGTAGGGTAAGCTTACTCTTCCGGGAACC
This sequence comes from Patella pellucida, assembly GCA_917208275.1. Taxonomy (NCBI): domain Eukaryota; kingdom Metazoa; phylum Mollusca; class Gastropoda; family Patellidae; genus Patella; species Patella pellucida. The sequence goes on along the minus strand of OU795036.1, from coordinate 93,507,342 downwards.
TGTTACCACTGTTTGTCGTGCATTTTGTACACGGTGAACAGTCCATATGCTGATTACACTATTTTGCCCGATTGCACCATTTTGCCGATACCGTTTTTTAGGACTTCGAATTTTGTCTAATGGTTTGTATTGTTCGTACTTAGTTTTATTTTATTCTAGTCGAGACATCAGTAAAATAAAAATGCCAATTATAAATGAGCGTCCAATTATTTTTTTTATACACACAACAGGCCGTTTTCAATTGTTACATATTTTTGTATTCCTTTGTATTGTAAAAAAAAACATTCCTAACCCTGTCCATTGTAATTTCTATCGATTGATTCTATGAAATATGTTTGAAGAATGTAAAAAAAAAAGTTAATTAGCTCTCAATATAACTCGATGGAAAATACAAGAATTAGTAAGAATTGAAAAAACTAATGAAATATATCGATTTTAACTTTTCAGAAAATATTTGTATATAATTATCTAAATCAAGTTAAAAAAAAATACAAAAACGGATTTGACACACAGTAAATTGAAATGAAATAGTTTTGTAATTTTAAAAGTGACAAATACGAAAACAGTGATGTTTATATCTCTTAGTGCGAATAATCCAATTGAACAGAGTGTTTAATAATTCAGCTCATGTAAAAGGTATACGACACACAATAAATTGACATCCGCGAGTATTAGTTTGTTGAAACTGTAAAATGAAACTGGCGCATTGTTTATACCGAAAGGCGTGAAGAAAACAACGTGACAGGTGTTAAAATAATAAAACTGATGTCAATAGCCGGTTTTTAGTAACATAATAATTATATAAAAATACAGCTGGTGTTCCCCGTAATATACAATCGTGCGATCATATATTTATAAAAATGCACATGTGACAATTCTGTTGAACAGGTCGAATATTCGACTACAATAATCTCGTTTTTATCATAGTGTAATAGAGATGTGGTTCAGTATTAAAGAGCAACTATATTCCATACAATTGTTTCCTGTGTGTATATAAGTTACACAAGTAAACTCCAAATAAAAACCAGAAGTGTCAAAAACAGGTAAACACTATCTGTATTGGTAATCTAGAATTCCGTGATTTGACGTTGCCTGGTCATTGCAAGTACGACATCACACTTTTATAAAAAAAAAACAATTTACAAGCAATATTTTATTTCGATTTTTATCTGAATAGGTTTGGGAAACAGGCGTAGCTTACATTAAACCCGTATATAAATCAAAAAAATGTGTATAGTGAAAATGAAGTTGAATTTTGAGGAATATTTTGAACGGACGGGGCCCCGTTGTCTACCCTTTGTTTAGAATTCATACGCCAACGGATATCGTACGTGAACTATTAATTTGCATACGGGACACGAACACGTGTGTGCCTCCATTATCCCAATCAGAGAAGAACAGTAAGACGTTAAATCTCTTTTTATTTCAATTCATGAACACTTTCCACTGCCACTGCTTCCGTCCTCCATGACTGACAAGAGGAAATAAATTTGTAAAATCCGCGGGAAATTCTCACCGCCAAACACCTGGATCAACCACAGAAACCCCACTGTTGTCCTCGTCGAACAAATGACCCCGTTGCACCCGACGGGACATTTCTTAAAATACTATCGTTATATGTAATAACAGTTCGACTTGGTGACGTTGTATAATTGGGGAATTTGATGGCCGAATGCTTAGCACATTTTGTGCCGTACCATAAAGCCTATCATTGAGTCGACTGCCATGGTTTCGAATATCCGGTTGTGCGTGACAAGGAGTGGGATCGCCTGTCCAAACTCGCTTGTTTTCTCCGGGTCCTCTGGTCTCCTCCCACTGCTAAAGACCCCTACGCACAAGCGAATTATTGAAATAAAACCAAACTGTTGGTTACTGCAGAAATAACCTAGTTTGTGTCGAGTGGACGTTAAACCCCATTTCTCTCTCTCTCGCTCTCCCAGGAACTGCCTTATTGCCCTCGTCGACCAAATGACCCAGTCGCATCCGACGGGACATTTCTTTAAATTCTTTCGTTCTGCTGGGTGACGTTGTATAATCAAGAGTATTAATGACGGAAACGATGAAACGGGTATTGAAGGAAGAACTATTATCAGTCGCTCGTCTACATGAGTTATTTTATGCTTTTAATTATCCAAATGAATTTTCTACATTGGTATATAAATTAAATAGCACTGAACCACCTCGATCTGCTTTGTGGTTTCAATATGGCGGATTGGTAATTAGATGATTGAACAATCATGACAAAGAAATTCGCCGCGGGGTAGTTTCTTTAATATCGAATATTCAAAGCACAAAGTCCATAATGAGGAAAATCAATTAGAGCTCGTCTCACCATTAAAATAATCCAAGTAAAGGTACACCGATATTTAAAAATACTCGGCTTCAAACGTGCTACGAAGTCCAAGGTGGTCAAACGTGCTTTGAATTCCCTGGTGGTCATTTTAAACGTGGGGTCGCTTCAAGGAATGTCACTCCAAAAATGATCTAAGTCCGTCCGGTATTCACAAAAATATGACGAATAGGATTTTGCCCACATTCGGTATTATTTGGCTTCAAACGTGCTACGAAGTCCAAGGTGGTCAAACGTGCTTGCATTCCCTGGTGGTCATTTTAAACGTGGGATCGCTTCAATGAATATCACTCCAAAAATGATCTTAAGTCCGTCCAGTATTCCCAAACATATGACGAATTGGATTTTGCCCACATTCGGTTATCACTGCAGATGTTATGTGTATATATATATCTAACTTATGCGCTGATGGGATCCTTATAGTGGACCATTTGAAATCCCCATTGTGTTTAATACTCAATTTGAGTATATTGTGCCCGGCGGAAGTTGAATTCCAAATTTCAATGGTTCTTTAACGTGTACACGGCAACCCAGTTTTAAGTCCCATCCGAACCACTAGATATTGTTCATTGCTAGGCCCTCCGCCCTGCACCTATGACAAGGGTGTGTTTTCTCTCCGAGTCAGAAATGGATTTTTTGTTTCATTATTTAAATTTCAAACTTTTATGTTTTCCAGGAGATGATCCAGTGATGTGTATGATGACCTGATTTACGTCACGATTTCCTTAGCAACAACAATAATCCAATATGGCGGACATGGAACATAGGAATAGGGTTGTGCTCCTTGGGGCAGGGAATGTCGGAAAAAGTGCGATACTCAAACGATTTTTGTTGGGTACATTCACATCAGAATATAAAGAAACAGTGGAGGATTTATTTACCCGTGACTTTGATGTCAATGGCAACACAGTCAAAGTAGACTTCTTGGATACAGCTGGTACGATGGTGTTTCCCGCCATGAGAAAGTTGTCAATAACAACCGCACATGGCTTCGTTCTGGTCTATGCTATCAATAGTCAGGAATCGTTTGAAGAAATGAAAAGGTTCTGGCAACAAATTAAGGAGGAGAGATCCAATTACCAGGAGTTGCCATGTGTGATTGTTGGAAATAAAGTCGATTTGGAGAATGATCGACAAGTGGAAAAATTTGATGCCTTAAATTGGATTTACACGGATGGTTTTTGTGGAGGGTTTCTAGAAGTTTCAGCAAAGGACGACGAATCTGTAACGGATATATTTAAGACTATATATGAACAGTCACGTGGTGGTATCCGCCATCTTGATCCTTTGCTCGGTAGGCGCATGAGCACTAACTCGCTCGACGAGACAGAGACGGAGAAAGCTGACGAGTGGGACAGCGACGCCAAGAAATTTAACCGCAGCCGTAGTTTAATCCGACGAAGTAGCAAGCCAAAAATGAAGCGAAACAACCGACGCGGTGTGAATAAACACGAGCCGGATTGCGTCATTTCCTGATTACTTGCTCATTCGGACTCTCATTCGGTATGTAGAGTTGTATAATTTGTCAGTGTGTATTGTTTTCTGGAGTACTCTTGCTTGGTGCGTGCTTCTGCTTGACATTGGTTGTTGGGAGTCTGCTTCTAATTGTGGACATATTTCTAATTTGTGATACAGTGTGAATGATTTAAATGACCGTGTTATAGGGATTATAATAATGTGATATACTTAATTGTTGAAAAACTTTAACATGTTTAAGGGTGAAATTTAAAAAATATAATATATTTGAGGTAAACTCTAAACAATATAGATATTCTGTGACATTTTCTTAAAAGAAAATACATTTTCTCTTAACATCTACGAAAATATATTTTCGCTGCAGTGACATTTGGGTACACACATTTTCGCTGTGAAGTTTGGAAACCTACATGTTCGCAATGGTCTGTTAAAACACATCTTTGTGGTGACCATGTGCGTGAACAACATTGAGCCAGTTGTTATGATGTCATATGTGGATTGTGGGTTAGGATAAGGGTTGGGTTTGGCCCAGGGTTAGGGTTAGGGCTAGCCCTGTCTACTTCTCGAGACTCTGACAAAATCTACAGGCCACAGCCCTTACCCACAATCCACATACGACGTCATAACACCTGGTTCCAGTGGATGGAAACAAATGCTTACTGTGAACAACACGTGGTGGTGAAGTGTGAAAATTACGTGACCGGGAGGGGAGATAACTCTACAACCGTCAAGCGTGATTATTCTAGTCTACTACCTATTTACAATCACAGTTGTACATATTGCACCTTAACGTTCTCTCAGAGCTAAATCTGTCTATTGCAGATTTTAAATTTGTCTTCAAATGTTATATCAATTATTATTTACACATTTAATAACATGTAAAACATATAAACCATGTTATGGCGGAAATTGAAACATATTGAAATACTATCGCTATTTAATGATTTAATTTGAAAAAGGATATGCGGGACTGGGTCTCGATTATGAAGTAGCGTTGCTACGATCTGCGCTACACCTCTAACTACGGTCAGAATAAAGTAATTTGAAATGAAACTGGGAATACTTATTGTCTGAACTATTTTAGCGCAAACGACCAGCTCTTTGTCCAAATGTTACATTATGCATATTTTACCTTTTGATAAATATTATAACCATTATAAGGGGGTCACGGTGGCTAAGTGGATAAGGCGCTGGTTCGCTAGCCTGGAGGTCGGGTGTTCGATCCCTGCAATGGCAGAGCAAGTTCATCTCGATTTTCCTCTTGTCAGTGATGCAGAAGGAGGGCCTGATAAGGACAGCTGCCTAGTCGTTCGGATGGGACGAAACACTGAGGTCCCGTGTTCACATTGGAGTGCACGTAAAAGATCCCTTGGCAGCTGGAATTCGATATAACAGTAGCCGTAGTGCCGCTGCCCGGGCAAAATTTCTCCTCATAGCACACTGTATGGCATATGCCCGTCTTCAGTTAGCCCAGGTACGGTGCTTAAGCGTAGGACGTTAAACGCCATTTAATTCATTCATTATAACCATTATAAATACAAACTGAAACCATTCTCGATTGATCTATAAAATATGTCAATATCTGAAACCTCTCTAGACCATTTGGTCTAAACTGTAAAGCTGAAACAGATCTGTAAAAATGTGAATCACAAAATGATTAGTATATAAATTGTAAAACACAAAGTTCGATTTGCTGGTTTTACAAATTCGGTAATTTAGCAAACATTAACGAGATTGGTTGTTTTATTCGTTGATGTCCAGTTTGCCAAAACAGAATTCATAATGAAACGCGAATATACAATTGATTTGTTCCTCGTCTATCATTCCCACAGCTACTTTACATCCCCCCTCCTCCTAACCAGAACGCATTATGATTTAGTAAATCAAGATATTATTTCAGATATACATATTTTCCATACATAATATTAACCATTCGTTGTAATCGAGGCAGAGTCAAGGGATTGTGGAGAGAAATACCAACTGATCTACATACGTTAATTCCGGATTATAATGATTTATATCTGATTGTGCGTTAAAAGAAAGTTGACTTGGTAAATCAAGACAAAGTTCACAATTTTGACAATCCACTTCTATACTCATTGTAATCGAGGCAAAGGAATGAATGAAATGGGGTTTAACGTCCTACGCTTAAGCACCTAACCTGGGCCAATTGAAGACGGGCATACACCAACAGTGTGCTATGAGGGAAATTTTGCCCGGGCAGCGGCGCTACGGCCTACTCTTATATCGAATTCCAACTGCCAAGGGATCTTTTACGTGCACTCCAATTTGTACACGGGACCTCGGTTTTTCGTCCCATCCGAACGACTAGGCAGCTGTCCTTGTCAGGCCCTCCTTCTGCATCACTGACAAGGGGAAATCACGCCGGAAAATCGAGATGAACTTTCTCGGCCAATGCAGGGATCGAACACTCAACCTCCAGGCTAGCGAACCAGCGCCTTATCCACTTAGCCACCGTGATCCCCGATGCTCGAGGGCTGCGGACATTCAGACCAAAAGATACACATACGTCATTTCCTGCTTTTAATTATTTATATATAGCTAATTTTTATTTCAGAATATGTTTGTATATATATTTATTTATTTGGTTTGTCCATAAAAAATAATCCACCAGCAAGAATTAGTCTTAATGCATATATAATGGGCCCGTTTCCATTCGACGCGCGAAACTATGTTTATATATTTAAATATTTATTTATTTGGTTTGTCCATAAAAAATAATCCACCAGCAAGAGTTGTCTTAATGCATATATAATGGGGGCCGTTTCCATTCGACGAGCGAAAACGTGTACATTTACTTAAATATCAAAACACCATAATGCAATATACCTATATTCCACGGAAGACGTTATTTACTTAGATAACAAAGTCGCATTATGTATTATTCCCACGCGCGAAAACTTGACGTTTACTTAAATAACAGAGTATTATTATGTAATATTCCTACGCCGATTATTATTTACTTAAAGTAAATAACAAAGAGGGATTATATAATATTCATATTAGACATTCGGGATTTATTTACTCCATGTAAACACTGCGTCATTATTATTAAATGAAATGGGGTTTAACGTGCTACGGTTATGTACCTTACCTGGGCCCATGGAAGACGGGGGTCATTACTATGTAATATTTCTCAGCAAGTATTTATCTCCTTTGAGTAAATAACCGAAGGGGATTATGCATCATTTCTATACATCACGGCTTGTATTGTTTACTTTAACCGAGGGGAATTATGTATGATTTCTATACATCACGGCGTGGACTATAGTGTGTAATACGTTACAACAGTAATTATTAAAAATAATTATATGTTTATACTAGCAGATCACCATTATGTTATATGGCTATACATCATGCTGGTATATCTACCCACTGTCATGTTATATTCCTACTCGGCAAATCTCGAGACAGATTCCGGTACCCTACATCTAGACTCGGATGTATGACGAATTCCTCCATTTTGGAACTATTTTAAAGGACCCGGATAAAAAATGGCTGCCCCCATGTAGATTATATGAACTAACTAAAAAATGATTGCCACTTTGGGACTTTGTTGTTAAAGCGGAACGTTTTCCTGTTAAAGTAAATCGGTAGTCGACTAGCCGCATCGCAAATGTATGGTCGTAGGTACATATCACTTACTGTCATACATCCGAGTCTAGATGTAGGGTTAGGGAGGGTACGGGAATCTGTCGAGGTTTGCCGAATGGTTATATTCCTAAATACCATGGCGAGTGCTACGGGGCTATACTATATACCGAAAAACTACCGGAAAACACTAAGGAACTACCGGATAACTACAAAATACCATGTTATACTGATTACCTCAAAACACCGGAAAAACACCAAATACCGGTAAAAACCTCTTTGAATCCCTATTATTGAAAATGTGTTTGTATGGAATGGATTTCTTTACAGCAAAGACCCAAACAGTCAAGAGAAAGTTTAGTTTTTGCTTGAAAGTGTATTACCAGTTGTGTATTTGTATATTACTTTAGACTAGATGATCTGCATACGTCACTTCCGGCATTTAATCATTTAAAACTGAATTGATGAAAATGATACGTTTAGCTGGAAGTGTAATTACCAGTTGTGTATTTGTATATTAAATTTAAATATATTTACCAACGAATTATGATATCTGTGTTATTATATATCAACATTTATATTAGGCCGATATTTAATTTAAATTAAATACGTCATCTGCGTGTAAATACACTGTGTAGCTTTTGTATTCATCAAAAAATTAGCTTTGAAAATAAGGGAGTGTTCACTTATATGTGGAGTTTTCTTCTCACCTTTAGTATGTGTCGTGCTTACAATGATGAGGGGGTGAGGTCGGGGTAGCCGAATTCTTGGCAAGTGCATACAATTGGGAGGGGGTCGGGTGGGGATGGCCGAATGGTTAGCACATGCGTGCTGTATCATAAAGCCTTTTATTGAGTCCACTAGCTTGGTTTCGAATTTCCGTTGTACGTGACAAGGAGTAGGGTCGCCTGGCCAGCCTCGTGGGTTTTCTCCGGGTCCTCCGGTCTCCTCCCACTGCTAAAGACCCATACGAGCAAGCAAATTTTTAAAATAAAATTAAACCACACGTTATTCCGAAATGACCTAGTTTGTATCGAGTGGACGTTAAACTCCATGTCTCTCTCCCTCTCTCTTTAGTTATTGTCGTGCTTACAATGATGAGGTAAGCGAAATTCATTTGTGTCGGCATAGTCTTCATCATCAAGACGATTGTTAACGACGTAAACATTAGTGATGTAGACTAAGCTGACTAAACCTCCGCTTTATTATCAGGGTACTACGTCAACATGTGTCAATAAACGCCTGTAATTCACGATATTTTATGCCCGTAAGTAAGCTGATGTCGTAAGTAGGTCGTTAATAAACGTCGCCTGGGAAACTTCGACGTTTCCTCCAATCGCTAAAGCCTGAATAACCGCATCTTCAATAGAAGCATACAGCTGCGTACATTTTATCAAGCCCTTCACATAATACCCCGAAAATTTCGGCACTAAGTTTGATTGGGTATAAACCAAGGTCGTGAGCTTATCCGATTCCTTGGTCGTCGTGAATACTAAGTCTCGCGCTTTCAAGCTAAAATGTCTACTTGTGATAATCGAGTTGTAAAGTTCAATGTTCGTCCAATGTCAGGGTTTCCGTGGGGTTCGCTATGACCAGATCTCTGATTGGATGCTAACGTAGCTATAATTTCGGGAATTGTGAAGTAAACCAGCAACGACCAGATGTTGTAAAACTCGCAGTCGTTGCTTCAGGAACATGGAATACCCGTGCAGTCGAGTTATATATTAGGCTAGAAAGATGGGGTTTAACGTCCACTCAACACAGCTAGGTCATTTCGGGACTAACATATGGTTTAATTTTATTTCAATAATTCGCTTGCGCGTAGGGGCCTTTAGCAGTGGGAGGAAACCGGAGTGCCCAGAGGAAACCGACGAGGTTAAAAAAGCGCCCCTATCTACATGCCACATATGCTCACACCAGGGCTCGAAACCACAGCCGCAACCCAGAGGTGACCGGCCAGCTAGAGGTCGAAGCGCTTCACCATAGACAATAAACAATGTAAGCATGCATCAAAAACCAATTTTGACACGTATGTCGTAAATTAATATGACCAAGAAACGTACACAATATGGCGGATTATACAAGTGTGCTCACATAAGGACAATATCCCATTTATTCATCAATATTTTTGTAAATGTGACAATATGCATTGTTTAATTGGCATATAGAAACTAAATGAGAGTAACGCCTGGCACAATTATATTAAATACCAGTTAGTTAGAAGTTTATTTCTCACGACGTGCGAAAAGGGAAGAGAGGGAGAAATGGGGTTTCAACATCCACTCGAGACAAATAGGTCATTTCGAGACTAACATATGGTTTAATATTTAACAGTGGGAGGAAATCGGAGGTCCCGGAGAAAACCCATGAGGTTTCTAGAAAAGCGAAGACATTCCTAATACGAAATAAAATGAAAAGGAGATTTATAATGTCCTACTGTTCTGCCACATCTGGGCTAATGAAGACGGACAATTTTCATATAACGATGTTATAACACAAGAGGAATTATATAAAAACCGTATTCTCCTTGATCAAAGAACGCCATATTTTCCCCAGGTTGTATTCATACTATATTTACACGCTACATTAGATTAATGCTCATTGGTTTGCTTTTAGATTATTATATTTTCGCCATCGGCTGTTTGTCGTCAAGCGGAAGCATCAAACATAGTGTCATTAACTGCCATGATGGAAAGCGAATCGGATTAAGGATATATCGGGTTACAATTCGGTGAGTAAAAATCACAGAGAATGGGAGAATAGAACACCGCACAAAACCCCCCGTGGGCTATAGCGTAGTTAGGTTACTTCTCTATTAGCGGAGATTAAAAAGGAACAAGAAAGTAAAACCATATATTGTCTTGTTATATTTCATATTTTATCATTGCTTGATAATGAGTTTAATGATCAGAGAAACCCACTCGATACGTCGCTGAGTGATAAGCAGTAATTGTATGCCATAGATTCCCAGTTCAATTATTAAATAATGCCACTGAGAGAGGGAGAGAGAGAGAGATAGAAAGATAGAGAGAGAGAGAAAGAGAGGAGGGAGAGGGAGGGTTTCACGTCCACTAGGTCATTACGAGACTAACATAATATGGTTCAATTTATTTTATTAATTCGCTTGCGCGTAGGGGTCTTTATCAGTGCGAGGAAATCGGCGTACCCACAGGAAAAAAAAGCACGAGTATGGAAGGCTATCCTCCTCCTTGTCACATACAACCGGGGATTCGAAACCACGATATGACTCAATGACCGACCTTATGATCCAACGCGCATGCGTTAACCATTCGACTGCCCCACTCCCATTAAGGCGGGCGTCGAAGCAGACGCCGATTTCACAAAAGTGGCCAATACAAAAGAGAGAGATAAATGGGGTTTAACGTCCACTCGACATAAACTAGGTCATTTCAAGACTAACATATGGTTTAATTATATTTCAATAATTCAAATTCGCGTAGGGGTCTTTGAAACAATTCAACTAAAACCATACAGTAATAGCTTCTGATTAAAATAGGTTTTAATGGCTTGTATTGCTGTAGTGCTAATTAATACGGACGATAAAAAATTGAACAGTAGGGAGACTTTTGTCCGGGCAGCAGTATGTCGTCGAATCCCAAGTGTCAAAGTTTATTTTTACGTGAATCCTAACCTTTATTGCCCAACCCACCCCGTACTCTTTTTTTCTAGAATTCTACAAGTTACATTTTAATAGTTTGTGGTGAAAGGTCTTGCCTGTTCACTGATCCCTTATCATAAATTACCGAAATAAAATATTGTTTACACTAAAAATGGTCAAATTAATGACGGAAAGCACCCTTTTGTATTTACAAATTTGTTACAAATTGAAATTTGTTAAGGCGTTAAATGAGACACCGGTTTACGAGCAATTCCTGTTTATGTTGGAACTGATGGACCACAACAGAACCTATGGAATATTTGAATGAGACATAGAGAAATTAGGCCTGGACAACGACGCTAAGATCTACTTCGTCCTCGACAACGACGCTAGGACCTACCCCTTGCTACACAACTGACAATACAAGACTAGGGTGGTTACTCCTTGGGATCTGTCTGAGTCAACGCCAGGATTGGGTCATCTTCAATTGAAGGCTTTATCTCGCCTTAACTACGTACATCTTATCAAGCCCTTTGCGTAATACTCTGTATATTTTGGCACTAAGTTTGACTGGGCATACGCCTAGCTTGTGATCCAATCAGATTCCTTTGTCTCGCGCTTCTAGCTAAAATGTATACATGTACAAATCGAGCTGCAAGCTTCAAGGTTCGATAAATGTCAAGGTTGCTGGAAGTCATGGTTGACCAACAAAGAGTTTTCTTCTGCTTCAATTGCCTTATTTTGGTTATCCGTGAGTTTCTCAAACTTTCGACGGCTGTAAACTTCAAAAGTTGTCTATTTCCTTTTCTGTGGAGACTGCCATATTTGTTTACAGTGTGTTATGTGACACGACCTCTGATTGGCAAAGGCTAATTAGTCACGTGTAAACACAACGAGCGTCAAAGTTTGGGAATCGTCCAGTATTAAAGCAACGGTTAGATGTTGTAAAACTCACGGCTGCTGCTTCGGAAATATTGGTTTGGTGGGATCTGGGACCTTCTGGCCATACTCACCGCCTCCAACCCACCATGTAAGTAATGAATGTAAAACAAAACTCCATACCAGGGTGAACCTCCCAAAGTTCTGAGAAACTGTTTCAGAAAGAATATACAATACTATATATATATTAAAACTAAATAAGTTGGTGTATACTGATTATATGCTTCTATTGACAAGGCCGGATATTGATTCAGATAAATCTACTAAATAAATAAAATATTCATAAATCTATTGGTTTTGTGCTTTATTTGATACAAGTCTAGTCGCTATTGAAATATATGAATTAATTTATCAGTGATTGAATCTACAACTATTTCCGATATTCCACTTGGATAAGTAAACAATTATTTGAGGGAGGAATGTGACCTGCAGGGTCGTGTCAATCATTGATAAACACGTTACGAATGAAATGGAATATAGTTACAGTATGCGTCATTTGAATTCAAATTATTCGCTGTTTCTTGTCACCAACAACGCCGTTTCCACCTACGTCAAATTCTAATTTTAAATGACGGACTATAGTGTTTTCGCCTACTCTTTATCAAATTTCAAATTGCCACTGGGATCTTTTACATGTATAAACAGGATGACATTCACAGAAGGAACAAATGCTATAGTGCGTACAAGAAAGCTAGAATAATAATAATAATAATAATAATAATAACTTTATTTAATGAGGATAGTCCCCTTAGCACAAGTGTACTAATTTACAGGGGGGTTCCTCCTACACTACAATATATATATATATATACATAATTTTAGTAACATGCAAATACAAAACAAATAGAGACCCCCCTCCCCTAAAAGCAACCCCCCCACCACAAAAAAAAAAGAAAGAAAAAAAGTAATAATCATTATGAAATACACGATCTAATGCTCCCCACCCCTTCCCCCTTCCCCAAAACAAAATCAACAAAAATAATGTAAAACCAATTATAAAATATAACATGCAGCTGTATTGTACACAATCTATTGCCTCCCAGCCCCCTACGCCCCACCCTCCCCCAAAAATGTAATAATAAGTACGATATAAAACATGCAGCTACGTTATATACAATATAACGGGGTTAATCTACATTTCTTTTACAAATTTATTTAAGTATTTTTTAAAAGTAAATGTTGACGAATCTCGTTTTATTTGAAAAGGTAAGGAGTTCCACAGATTAGAGGCCGAAAAATGAAAAGTACGCGTCATTGCGTGTTTTTTGCCTTTTGGGGTGTTGAGTTTCTTTTGAGTTTCAGATCTTAAGGTTAACTCGGTATTTGTACAATTAGAGCGTTCATCAAATAAATTAAAAAGATACTCAGGAGATTTTTCTTTCATGATTTTAAACGTTAGCATTCCAATATTAAATTTAATCCTTTGGTATATATTTAACCAATTTAGTTTTAGAAATAATGGTTCTGATCTCGCATCGTGTTTTTCATCTAAAATTGTTCTTGCCGCGCGTTTCTGCAATTTATGAAAGTCTGTCCGGGCAGCGGCACTTAGGCCAACTCTTAATTCGAATGTCAACGGTCAAGGGTTCTTTTAAGTGCCTGACCATGTTCACAGCGGACCTCGTTTGGATGCCCCATCCGAAGCTAAGCACTCTTCCCCCAGCCCCCAAAGCCGAGAAGGTAAAACCTTCAAGATGAAAACCTGCCGAACTTCCACCATAATTTTACAGATGTCCCCTTCTGACATTTACTAATTATATAACTTAATGTTGTTTGTGATGTTTAATGTTTCCACCCTCTTAAAATTCCAATTTTCAACGATTATTTAACGCGAACGTAGGCATTTTGACTGACGGTAACATTTAATCCTAACTAATGATGTTTATGTTTTTTGAAATGTGTTTACCAAGTCCAAAGGATTCAAACCGATACTAGATACATTAGGCGAAACCTAAGCTCTACTCCCCAGATAGTGGATGATTATTCTTTGTTATTTAAAATTTACAAAAATATTTTATTGCTAAATGGTTTTTAATGTAAAGATCGTGACCGGCTGAGATGTGGAATAAATTATCCTGACATTACTGTCACACTGGAAACAACACCATTTCTTTTATTCCTGTAAACAACATTTGAAAATGACAGCGTAGGGATTTCAATCTCTTGATTTGTTGTCAACAATTTCTCTCTGTATTAAAGTTCGGGTATAAAGATAGAGATGGGGTAAAATTGGGCTCCAGCGTCCTATTAGTCTTTCAGCTAGTGTGGGTTCGATCCTCCGTTGTACGTGACAAGGTGAAGAGTTGCCCGTAAAACCTCGTGGGTTTTCGCCGGTTCCTCCGGGGTTTGATTGATAATAGGAAAAAAAAATTAAAATCCGCGGGTTATTCTCTCCGCCAAACACTGGGATCTATCCCGGGCGGTTGAATGCTAGAGCGGCGCGGTTTCGAATCGGTTGCACGTGACAAGGAGTCTCGTTGGTTTCCTCCCACTGTTAAAGACCCCTACGCGCAAACGAATAATTGAAATACAATTAAACCTTATGTTAGTCCCGAAATGACCTAGTTTGTGTCGAGTGGACGTTAAACCCAATTTCTCTCTCTGTGTCGTCGATTGTCCCCGTGTCCTCCCACTGCTAAAGACATCTACTGGCGTGGTGTCGATTCCCCGATTTTCTTCGTGTCCTTCGTTTTTCTCCCTAAAGCCCCCCCCCCCCCCCCCTAGTTTGTGTCGAGTGCACGTTAAACCCCATATTTCTTAATATGCAACCATCGGAACAATAAAGACGAGAATACCCCATGCATTGTGCTATGAGGTAAATATTGCCCGGGTAAAGGTGTTGGTGTTTCCGTCTAACCGTATTTCGAATTCCAATGGTTCTTTAACGTGCGCGCAACTTTTCGTCTTTCCGGATCTACCCCGGAGCTGGGTAAATGCCGGGCTGAAGTTGACGTGTTGTACTAGACATGGGGAGCTGGGTAAAAGTCGGGCTGGAGATGACTTGTTGTACTAGTCTCTATCACCCAGAAAAAAAAAATATTCTACGAATATTAATCTGGATCCGTTGTCAACATTTGACAAAAATTGGCTTATCATAAACAACGTCTAAGGGAGTTAACTCCTCTTAAAAAAGAATGTTTACACCATGACTTAGCTAAAGAGACTGGATAATAAGACAAATTAATAACCAAACTCCGGGCTACGCATGAGCAATGGGCTTTACGTCAAATATTGAGAACGGTCCCAGACCCTCTGTATGTTGAAGACTAGGAGGTTCTGGGTGACCGAGACTATTGTTGTACTAGACATTGCTGAAGATGACTAGTTGTACTAGACACGGGGAGCTGGGTAAAGGTCGGGCTGGAGTTGACGTGTTGTACTAGACATGGGGAGTTGGTAAAGGTCGGGCTGAAAATGGTGTGTAATCATAGACATCACATGAAAATGTTCAATCTATTTGTGTAATTTTCTTAGATATCTTGAAATCAATAATAGTACGTGTTCTGTCGACCAGCTAATATTTTCTCATTAAATAAAACTAAATTCTCTCCATTTCTTATCAAATAATCCAACCGAATTAACCATTCTGCTGAAAATGAAACTGTTATTGCAATTTGTCTGGGTAGGATGTAAAAATCAATTTAATCTTGTAAAATATAAAACCGAATAAGATTCTACTGATAGCAGTCTAAGACTCAAATCAAATTTTTGTCGAATTGAGACAAAATTTATATAATAAATTCCCCGAGTCATTAAATGTCATGATGTCATGAATATACCCTACGTCGGTTTATAATCTCATCCGATGTTAAAGGAGCTAAATCACTAACATTTGGAACCAAGAAATTGACACGTGGTTCGCAACTCATATAATACTGATTTACATTTAGTGGTTTCCGTTTTTAATCTAATTTCAAATCAGTTATGTTCCGCGAAATAAGCCAGTAGTCTTAATCGAATGCTAATTTCTAGCGTCTGGTTGTTCCAGTCTACATACGCCGTTTGGTTTGGTTCAATATGTCTAGCCACGTTTCTCGAGTTTCGAGCTGGAACTAAGACTGAAACGCATTATGGTACACGATTCGTGTACTAATGGTAAAATGTTTATTTTGTCTTAAATATTGGATATCAGAAGCCCATCTTTTCCTGGTAAGATCACAACATCAGAGTTGATTTAAATCGACAAATAAATCGTGTTTTCAATGTTGAAGATTTGTGATGATATTGAGTTAGAGACTTAGCTCCTTTAAGGTCGATGACATCCGTATAGATGTAAAATACCCATATATGGCGATATGACTCATCAGAAATAAATAACTAAAAACTATGCAAGAAATATTTTTTTTTATAATATTAAAGGTGGCAGTCGATAACTAAATGTCATCCACAGTCTTCGACAGTACAAACACTATTAATTTTTGTCAATTTAAATCAACATTGATGTTGTTATATTACTGTTAAAAGATGGGCTTCTGGTCGAACAGATGGGCTTCTGGTCAAAGTGACAATGTTATTATTTGCACATGGATGGCTTGTTTGTAAACTTCTGAGCGACATTTGCAATGAAGCGACCCCATGAACAAGGCTAAACGTAACTCATGTTGGAGAATAATAACATGGATAAACGTATCCCACAGAAGAATACAACCGGTGTAGACTTGAATAGTCAGAAACCAAAGACTGCAATTCAATCATCGCGTATTTCACCGAACATAACTGATAACTGAAATTGCAGTAAGAAAAAAATGATTGAATGGAAATCAGTTTATATACTTTCATATTACCCTATTGTATGCGTGACGAACCATTTGGGTTCATTTCTAGTTGCGCAATCGAATTATTGAAATGAAATTGAACCATAATGTTAGTCTAGTAATGGCATGACACCGAGTTCTCTCCCTTCCCTTTCTCTTCTCATCCACCACCAAACAATGGTTTATTAATAAGGGAAATAACCTTTTGTACACGGTGATCAGTCCATTTGCTGATTACACTATGGTTTGGATTATTCGTGCTTGGTTTTATTTTATTTACTCCCACTAATTCAATCCATGGTTAATGAAAATATTGCGAAATAATATTCTAATATACAGTCAGCATTCAAGATCTCGTCTGTGAGATTACTATGTTGGACGCAGACGTTAAATGATCCAACTACTACTTTCAGCCATCCATGTGTATAGCTGTAAACATTATTACAAAATATAATATGTAAGTCAAAGATATTAATCTAGCAATCGAGCCATCCATCTTGTAAAACTGTAAACATTATTACGACAAAAAAAAAGCAAGTCGAAGGTGTTAACCTACCCATCCATCTTGTAAAACTGTAAACATTATTACGACAAATAACAAGCAAGTCAAAGGTATTAACCTACCCATCCATCTTGTTAAACTGTAAACATTAATACGACAAATAACAAGGAAGAACAAAGGTATTAATCTGGCCATCCATCTTGTAAAACTGTAAACATTAATACGACAAATAACATGGAAGAACAAAGGTATTAATCTGGCCATCCATCTTGTACTCCAGTAATATTTCATGTCATCGATTCAAGAGCCGATCAACTTTAATAGGAGAAACGGGATTGGGTTTTTTGTGTGAATTTCAATTTCATGTATCCCTACTTTCACTTGACCTCATTATATTATAGCACGTGAGAGTACAATACATCACGATAGATAATTCTTCCTCATTTTAAAACGGATCATAAAATTGACAGCATATGGATAGGTTACAGTTTTGGGTTGATATTCCGGAAGACAAGGCTATTAGTATTAGTAGTAAGGCCGCACATGTTAAATGTACGCCATATTGTCTTACATGATAAAGCACATGTTATTGTCTTACATAACAATAAATACATAAACATTACAACTTTCCATTGCGAATTTTAAATTATTCGGCGTTATTCGTAAACCATTTTAAATATGAAAACCCTTCTGGACGGAATCATGATACTGAACTGAAGATAAGAACTATTTGTACGAGTCTCGATGGTACTATAAATATTGTGTTTATGTTGTCTGCAATTCTAGACTAGATACATTGTCATTACAACTGCCTCCTGAGGCGGTCTACATTTTCTTTGCTTCTTTGTGTCCGGTTGTTTGTGCGTTTTCTTGTACGAGTGAAATATGTTCAATTTGAGTGAAGTCTGTATTGCTTCAGACCCGGGACTGTACAGCGCAGTGGACGCTTACGGCTAGCCCCCGGATCCATTCACTCTTTTTTTAATTGTTTTTTTTTGTTTGCTGTTTCGGAGTATGATGTCTTGTCGTTATATTTGTCCTTTATGTAAATCATATGTGGCGCAGTCCCCCTGCACTAACTACTAGTATACAACCCAATAGAACCGTAAAACATATAGCACAGAGATTATAACAATTAACAAAATAGCAATAAGAACCATAATTTAATATCAGGACTAATACCAAAATTGCTGGCATGTGACTTGTTGATGTTAAATCACAGGAATCTGACCTTATATCAGTATATATATCCATACACCATGTCGTACCAGACAATATGATAAAAAAAAGAACAGCA
The DNA here is from genome assembly GCA_917208275.1 of Patella pellucida. Lineage (NCBI taxonomy): Eukaryota > Metazoa > Mollusca > Gastropoda > Patellidae > Patella > Patella pellucida. Next base: position 93,488,793 of record OU795036.1, on the reverse strand, counting down.
ATGCAATGCAATGCCTTTTCAAGACTCGACTTTACCTGCTCTCGCTTGCTTCGACTTGGTTTTTTCCAACAATTCGTAATGTCAGGCAACATTGTTGGAAAAAACCGAGTCGAAGCGAGAGCAGGTAAAGTCGAGTCTTGAAAAGGCATTGCATTCCTGTTCTTTTTTTTATTATATATTGTCTGGTACGACATGGTGTATGCATATATACGGATAGGAGGTCAGATTCCTGTGGTTAAATTAAACAAATTTGGCTCCTGGTGCTCTTGGCCCAAAACGCGGAGTAGTCCCATAGGAAATGACACCTATTGGGCATCAGTAATGGTCCGGTGAACGTTCACTGATTCGTCGGCAATAGTCACAGAACTTCAATCAATGTCCCCTGAATACTTACCCTATATTATCGGAAAGCTCCGTGGTACCACCGGGGGAATATGAGTACTTGTCAACTATCCCCGGTGACACTGGGAATCGTTATTGGATTAGGGAGGGGGCATAATGCGCATTGTGGTTTCAGCATCACGCAATTGAAGGATGCACATCTTGAAAATGACAGGACTCCCATAATATTCGCCAAGGATTCAAATATCCACAAGGGCCCCCTAATATTTCTGTGGTGCCTCAGGGATACCTCGAGGGGGGGGGGTGCAGAAAATCCAGGAAAGTATTTTCGTCGGGAACGTATCGGGAGCAACTCGCCTCTAAAATGTTGCACATAGCTCTTGTAGGTTGAAAACATGTAACACTACAGGTAACAGACGATCAGCCTAGGTGGTAGATCTTTATTGGGAACATACAAAAGACATAGATCGGAAGGAGCTCTATTCAAGTCTGACTTACTGTCAGTTAATGCTGGCTTTAAAAAGCATACAGTCATTAAAAATAATGATACATGACAGATTAACTTATTTGGAATTGAGATTATAGTTTCTATAACTACACCGCATATTTCCTTTAAAGTCGCGAAGTTCAGTTGAGTGTTAATCACATAGAACATGTGTAGATTATAAATAACATATGAATAAATAAGATATTTAATGAGATCGTGCGTTTTGTCAAAACGAGCAGAGGTCATTCGTGAGGTCATTTGTGTGTTGCCCGTAAATAACATATTGAACACATTAGCAGAAGTTGTATATAGTTGAAAACGTCCAATATAATATAATGTCAAATCTAGCAAAGTTCTATGTATAAATTACTTTGTCACAAACATCCTAGAATGAAAATCGTGGTCCAACTTTAAAGTTTTTATTTTGTTTTAAATATTGGATATCAGAAGTCCAACTTCTCTTTCTAAAAATATCGTTGTTGATTTACAGGGTCAATCCCGATAATGTTTTTGAGAATAAAACTGTTTAATTTTGTGTTAAAATCCATTAAGATCCCCTACCTTAGGGCCGAGCAACTATCTCAATATATGTGATACATGTTCAAACAAATTAAACCCACATTCTTCATCTTGAAATGGAGTCCGGTGTCCCGAACTATATTATGCGGCGATTTGATAAAACCAGAGTTTTATTTTATAAAAATAATGTGTCGGTGAAATTTTGCTTTTTTTTTTATCAAGTACAGCACATGGACCGTTCACCGTGTAGACCCCTAAAGGAACGGGAATCGATTATCGGGTCACCAAACGATAGAATTGACTCGAAACCTTAAAAGGGTTACGTGTCCGGATAAGCTGTTTTAACGCTCACGTCCAAACGACTGAATATTTTGAGCTGAAATTTTGAGTCAGAGTACATTCACCAGTCTTCTATATTTAAATTTCATACATACTCGGACTTTTATTTTTGAGGCTATGTTCTATTCGGGACTGTCCCGTTAAACTGTCCAATAAGTCGTGTGCGCAATGTCGCGAAGACTGTGGATGATATTGAGTTAAAGACTTGTCCCACTCATTTAACAGAAACTGTAGTTATCTACAAGGTTAGATCAGAAGGCTCGGTGCATAGGTAGCAACCATCTCTGGAAGTAATTACCCAGTTGGGTGACGTTAAAGTGGCTGTACGACTAAACGTATCAACATCATGGCGTCTTCATTAGCCCGTCGGTGCCTAAAAGTAGGTCAGTAAACCCCATGTCCTTTCGTTTCATTTCTTACACACGTTTATTAAATTTTTACTGTCACGTTGTCATTTTCGTGGTGGCTTCTTACTGTTTAGTTTTTAACCAATGCCATAAGTTTTATGTAAAATATGTAAAAAAGAAAATTGGATTTATGTGATGTTTTATTGAAACTAGAATTAAAGTTGTACATCATGTGGCGTGCGATCTGTTTTTTTGCCAATATTTTCAGGCTTCTAGGAAATTGGTTAAAGATTTTAAGACGAAAGTAATCATAGATTTAAATTACGGTTTCCACGTCTCATCAGAATTCCAATTTTCAAATCCTGGAACCACTGAGACATTTAGCTTCTAATCTTCTGTTCACTGAAATATACATTTCACCCCAAGCTTATTACTAGTTTTATTTTCAGTGCGATTTAAACCCTGCCTTGTATGTGATATACTTATATCTTTAACTTGTTAAAAAATAGATTTACAGAATGAACACGATACATCTAGGATATAAAATACAATAACAATATTTTAGTTGATAATTTTACAGAAGCAATATGGCGATTGTGGTATTTAATGCAGATACAATATTCCAGTTGGCGGAATAGGGAAATATATGATTATCAACTTCTTAGGCGGAAATAAATTGAAAGCCGGTGTTATAATCTCATAACACTCGGCAAACCTCGACAGATTCCGGTACCCTCCGTAACCCTACATCTAGATTCGGATGTATGACAGTAAGTGATATGTACCTACGACCATATATTTGCGATGCGGCTGGTGACAACCGATTTACTTTAACAGGAAAACGTGCCGCTTCTCCAAAAAAGTCCAAAAATAGCAGCCAGTTTTTGGTTTGTTGATATAATCTCCATGGGGGCAGCCATTTTTTATCCGGGTCCTTTAAAATAGTTCCAAAATGGCGGAATTCGTCATACATCCGTGTCTAGTTCTAGGGTACCGGAATCTGTCGAGATTTGCAGAGTGAATCTCACAACCGTCGACTGAAAAATTGCTTTGGTACATAAACCTACTTTCCACAGACTAGCTGGTTGCCCCAACAGTGGCTTGTTGCAAATTCAACAAAGGCAACGAATCAGCTGTGTGCGATAGGCTTAACATAAGATTCGTTAATTTGATGTAGTGACCTCCACGTAGCTGTGTGTCCTATAACTAGACGATAGGCTTAACATAAGATTCGTTAATTTGATGTAGTGACCTCCACGTAGCTGTGTGTCCTATAACTAGACGATAGGCTTAACATGAGATTCGCTAATTTGATGTAGTGACCGTCACGTAGCTGTGTGTCCTATAACTAGACGATAGGCTTAACATAAGATTCGTTAATTTGATGTAGTGACCTTCACGTAGCTGTGTGTCCTATAACTAGACGTGACAATAAGATTAATATAATTAGAGATCAATGTCTGTCTTCTACATTCATTAGAATAATAACTTTGACCTCGGGTAAGAGACTATCTATAGATTTCAATCAACACATTCCTTTCGTAGTTGGAGTAGTATCATAATATATGTCATTGAGTAAACTGGTTGTACGTGAAAAGGAGTAGGGTCGCCTGTCCAACCACGTGGGTTGTCTCCGGAGCCTCTGGTTTCCTCCCACTGCTAAAGACACCTACACGCAAAAAAAATTGAACCATAATATAGTACTGAAATGACTACGTTTATGTTGAGTGGATGTGAAACATACCCCCCTCCCTCTCTCTCTCCCTCTTTCTCTCTCCTACATTTATCATCAATGAACATAGAAACATATTTAGCAAACCATATATTGACAACTGGAATTCGGCGATGAGAAGGCAAGATTTAACTCGTATTAAACTACATGATGCGTGTTCGTCGCCATTAGCCCGATCGAAGAATAACAAGTAGAAAATTAAACCTCATTTTATTTTACCAAATATACGGTCATGAAATCATTATAGGCAGCCATAGGGATACAAATATATAATCAAAATTCAGATTATCGCGTGCGAGGCAAATCAATATGGGTTTTAAGAACTAATGGCTTGGAATTCGTGATTAAGTCATGAAACTATTCGATCCCTAAAAAAAGACACGCCAAGAAGGTCGACATGTTAAATTGCAAAATTGGTCACGGAAATAACTTTTAAACATCTAAGGTTACAAATGGATTGTCAAAGAAATGTTTTTGTGTCCTGTTTAAAAAATCGTCATTTATAACCATCTTTTATAGACAGAAAGCAGCCATTTATAACAATGAAAACTGTTGTTTGTGTCTCTCTAAATAACAGATCGGTATCATTTATGGCCTACCTAGGTACCAGACTAACAGACTTCAGAAAATACAAAACACAGCTGCCCGGATAATTACAAAAACTCCGAAGTCTGCTCACATCAAACCTGTTCTAAAGTCACTACACTGGCTCCCGATTGAATTCCGCATAAACTTTAAAATTCTTTGCATGGTCTATAAATGCATGAATAATGCTGCCCCAGACTATCTCGTTGATCTCATTAAACAGCAAGATTCTGAACGCCATACACGATCATCAAGCAAAGATGTCCTAAAATTGCCAACATCAAACCTAGTTACTTATGGTGATCGAATGTTTTGCATTGCTGCTCCGACTTTGTGGAATGACAAACACTTGAACACTTCCATCAAAAGTGCCAAAACATTACTTGACTTCAGAAAAAAAGTTAAAAACCCACCTTTTTGTATCCAGAGTTACATTAGAAGCTCTTAGAATGAATGAATGAATGAAATGGGGTTTAACGTCCTACGCTTAAGCACCTAACCTGAGCTAATTGAAGACGGGCATACGCCATTCAGTGTGCTATGAGGGAAATTTTTCCCGGGCAGCGGCGCTACGGCCTACTCTTATATCGAATTCCAACTGCCAAGGGATCTTTTACGTGCACTCCAATTTGTACACGGGACCTCGTTTTTTCGTCCCATCCGAACGACTAGGCAGCTGTCCTTGTCAGGCCCTCCTTCTGCATCACTGACAAGGGGAAATCACAGAAGCTCTTAGAGCCCGCCTCGGCATGGAATAGGCGCTATATAAATGACTTTATTATTATTATTATTATTATTATTTAGAAATTAATGGTGATATACAATATAAGGATGTTTAACTGTGTAACTTGAACTTGATGGTTCTACACGGTTAAACATCTTTCTATTGTACAACTTGATTCTACCAAGTTAAACATTCTTATATTGTATAACTTGAACTTGATGGTTCTACACGGTTAAACATTTTTCTATTGTACAACTTGATTCTACAAAGTTAAACATCCTTATATTGTATAACTTGAACTTGATGGTTCTACACGGTTAAACATTTTTCTATTGTACAACTTGATTCTACAAAGTTAAACATCCTTATATTGTATAACTTGAACTTGATGGTTCTACACGGTTAAACATCTTTCTATTGTACAACTTGATTCTACAAAGTTAAACATCCTTATATTGTATAACTTGAACTTGATGGTTCTACACGGTTAAACATCTTTCTATTGTACAACTTGATTCTACAAAGTTAAACATCCTTTTTGTATGACTTGAACTTAATGGTGATAATGTTATAACTAGAACTTAATAATAATAATAATAATAATGTATATTTGTAATGCGCTTAATAATCCATCCATATAAGCATGCTCAAAGCGCAACATATTCATGAGTCTCTCACTATCAAAAACACACATAAACAATCTGTTTCTAATCTGGATAATATAGTTTAAACAAATGAGTTTTTAGTTGTGACTTAAAGATTGTGAAAGTCTGAGATTCTTTAATGTTTACTGGTAACCGATTCCAAAGGCAGGGTGCAGCAGCACTGGAACTTTTATTACCAAATTGTTTTAGTTTTGTTTTGGGAACAGCAAGTATATTTTAACTTAAAACATCCTTATATTGTTCAACTTTAACAGGTCAGTTGTGATAATAATATGATAGTCTAAAATTACAGACTTAATTCGTGACAACATCAACACAATATTTATTTACCATCGAGACTCTTACAAATAGTTCATATCTTCAGTTCACTATATCATCCTTCCGTCCAGTAGGGGTTTCATATCTTCAGTTTAATATCATGATTCCTTCCAGAAGGGGTTTCATATTTAAAATGATTTACTAATAACGCCGAATAATCTAATAAACCTTAGAATAATAGGACATTTAAAACTCTCGACGGAAGGTTGCAATGTTTATGTATTTATTGGTATGAAAGACAATATGGCGGCTTTACTACTAATAGCCTTGTCTTCGGGAATATCAACCCCAACTGTAACCTATCAATATGCTGTCAATTTTATGATCTGTTTTAAGATGAGTAAAAGTTATCTATCGTGATGTATTATACTCTCACGTGCTATAATATAATGAGGTCAAGTGAAAGTAGGGATACATGAAATTGAAATACACACAAAAAACCTAATCCCGTTTCTCCTATTAAAGTTGATTCTCTTTTGAATCGATGACATGAAATATTACTGGAGTACAAGATGGATGGCTCGATTAATACCTTTGTTCTTCCTTGTTATTTGTCGTATTAATGTTTACAGTTTTACAAGATGGATGGCCAGATTAATACCTTTGACTTGCATGGTATTTTTTAATATTGTTTACAGTTATACACATCTGCGGCCAACATTGTAATCTCGCAGACGAGATCTTTAATGCTGACTGTATATTAGAATATTATTTAGCGATGTTTTCATGGATTGAATAATTGGGAGTATATGGAATAAAACCAAGTACGAATAATCCAAACCATTAGACAAAATTCGAAGTCCTAAAAAAAACGGTATAGGCAAATTGGACTATTCACCGTGTACAAAAGGGGTCTTCCCTTTATTAATAAAACATTGTTTGATTCGAAAAAGGGAAGAGGGGCAAACGAGTTTCACTTCCACTTGACATAAAAAGGGACTAACATATGGTTCAATTTTATATTATTAATTCGCTTACACAACTAGATATTGAAACAAATGGATGGCAATGCTTATAATAATGTACTATGGATGTATGTTAACTGATTTACATTCATTTTACTGCAATTTCTAATCAGTTATGTTCGGTGAAATATGCGATGATGGGATGGCAATCTTTGGCTGGCTATTCCAGTCTACACTGGTATGCTTCTGTGGGAAACGATTTAGTGTTAGTGTTCTCCTACATGGGATATGTTTATCCTCGTTCACGAAGTCGCTGTATTAGAAATGGCGCTCGGAATATACTAATATAAAGTAAACATATTTATACATACATCATTCGCTTTCTTCGATATTGGCCTATTTATAATTTACTGTGGTCGTCTTTCCGGATCTACCCCGGAGCAAGGTAAAGGCCGGGCTGAAAATAATGTGTTGTACTAGACATGGGGAACTGGGTAGAGGTCGGGCTTAAAATGACGAGTTGTACTAGACATGGGGAACTGGGTAGAGGTCGGGCTGAAAATGACGAGTTTTACTAGACATGGGGAACTAGGTAGAGGTCGGGCTGAAAATGACGAGTTGTACTAGACATGGGGAACTGGTTAGAGGTCGGGCTGAAAATGACCAGTTGTACTAGACCTGGGGAACTGGGTAGAGGTCGGGCTGAAAATGACGAGTTGTACTAGACATGGGAAGCTAGGTAAAGGTCGGGCCGAAAATGGTGTGTAATTATAGACATGACATGAAAATGTTCAATCTATTTGTGTAATTTTCTTAGATATCTTGAAATGAATAATAGTCCGTGTTCTGTCGACCAGCTAATATTTTCTCATTAAATAAAACTAAATTCTCTCCATATCTTATCAAAAAATCCAACCGAATTAACCATTCTGCTGAAAATGAAACTGTTATTGCAATTTGTCTGGGTAGGATGTAAAAATCAATTTAATCTTGTAAAATATAAAACCAAATGAGATTCTACTGATATCAGTCTAAGATTCAAATCAAATTTTTTGTCGAATTGAGGCAAATTTTATAAAATAAATTCCCCAAGTCATTACATGTCATGATGTCATGAATATACCCTACGTCAGTTAATAATCTCATCCGATGTTAAAGGAGCTAAATCAATAACATTTGGAACATAGAAATTGACACAAGTGGTTCGCAATTCGTATACTACTGATTTACATTTAGTGGTTTCCGTTTTTAATCTAATTTCAAATCAGTTATGTTCCGCGAAATAAGCCAGTAGTCTTAATCGAATGCTAATTTCTAGCGTCTGGTTGTTCCAGTCTACATACGCCGTTTGGTTTGGTGCAATATGTCTAGCCTTGTTTCTCGAGTTTCTAGCTGGAACTTGGACTGAAACGCATAATGGTACACGATTCGTGTACTAATTGTAAAATGTTTATTTTGTCTATATTGGATATCAGAAGCCCATCTTTTCCCGGTATAATCACAACATCAGAGTTGATTTAAATCGACAAATAAATCGTGATTTCACTGTTGAAGATTTGGGATGATATTGAGTTAGAGACTTAGCTCCTTTAAGGTCGATCACACCCGTATAGATGTAAAATACCCATATATGGAGATATGACTCATCAGAAATAAACAACTAAAAACTATGCAAGAAATATTTTGTTTATAATATTAAAGGTGGCAAGTCGATAACTGAATATCATCCACAGTCTTCGACATTACAAACACGATTAATTTTTGTCAATTTAAATCAACACTGATTTTGTTATATTACAGTAAAAAGATGGGCTTCTGGTCAAAGTGAAAATGTTATTATTTGCACATGGGTGGCTTGTTTGTAAACTTCTGAGCGACATTTGTAATGAAGCGACCCCATGAACAAGGCTAAACGTAACTCATGTTGGAGAATAATAACACGGGTAAACATATCCCACAGAAGAATACAACCGGTGTAGACTTGAATAGTCAGAAACCAAAGACTGCAATTCAATCATCGCGTATTTCACCGAACATAACTGATAATTATTATTATTATTATTGAAAAATTTATAAAGCGCATAGCTTCCACTGTTAAGTGCCCATATGCGCTGTACACAGTTAAAGAGATACATAAATAGAAAATTACATTTGAATAAAAAGGTTACAGGAAAAGGGTTTAGACAAATAACAACAAGTATAAAATGATAAAATAAAAAGTACAGGCAGCAATGTAAACTAACAACAAGTATAAAATGATAAGATAAAAAACAATTAAGAATATATTTAAGATTTTAAGTAAAACACAGGTTAAAAAGAAATAAATACATATTATATAAAAGTAACATATAAAACGTTTATATAAAAGCTTCTTTAAAAAAATGTGTTTTTAGATGTTTTTTGAAAGTAGCCAATGATGGACATGTTCTAATATCTAGTGGTAATTTGTTCCAAAGTAGGGGGGCTTGTACATAAAATGATCGGTCACCAAATGAACTTAAATTTGCATAACGTGCAACAAGAAGACATGGATCAGAGGAAGAGCGGAGGTTGCGTTTAGGGGTGTATAATTAAAGAAGTTCTGATAAATATGCAGGACAAAGGTTGTTGAGACATTTGAATGTAAGAAGCAGAATTTTAAACTTAATTCGATATTGAATCGGTAACCAGTGAAGGCTGTACAATATTGGGGTAATATGAGAGCACTGTTTTGTTTGTGTTATAAGCCTGGCTGCACAGTTTTGTACTTTTTGGAGTTTATAAATTACTGTAAAGGGAAGTCCAGCTAACAAGGAATTGTAATTATCTAGTCTAGAGGTAACATATGAATTAATTAGAGTTTTTGTTGCATCATTATTAATGTATTTTCTTATTTGACCAATTTTCCTTAAATAATAGTAACATACTCTACAAATATTATTTACTTGTGCTTCCATGTTCATATTTTGGTCAAATATCACGCCAATGTTTCTAGCTACTTTAGAGCACATTATTTGACAATCCCCAACATAAATATCTTTAGTATCTGAAATTTTTTGTAACTGCTGTTTAGATCCAATACATAGGTATTCAGTTTTGTCAGAATTAAGCTTTAGAAAGTTTGATGCCATCCATGATTTAATTTCAAATATACAATTTTCTAAACTATCTTTCGCAGGAACAAAGTTATTATTTATAGGTTTAAAAGAACAATACAGCTGCGTATCATCCGCATACAGATGAAATTGAAGACCATATTTTTTTACAATAGAACCAAGCGGTTTTGTATAGAGACTAAAAAGTATTGGTCCTAAGACAGAACCCTGTGGTACTCCTTGAATTAGTTCAGCCTTGTCGGACATGACGTCATCTATGACTACATATTGCTTGCGATTTGTTAGGTAGGATTTTAAAAGTTTCAAGGCAGAATCGACTATGCCAAACTCAGTAGAGAGTCGGTTTAATAAAATTATGTGATCGACTGTATCGAACGCTGCTGAAAGATCAAGCAGAACTGAAAGAACACAATCGCGTTTGTTCAATGAGAGCAGTATGTCGTTGTGAACTCGTGTAAGTGCCGTTTCAGTACTATGACACTTTCGATACGCACTTTGAAATTTTTCCATTAGACAGTTTTCCTCAACATATGCTGTTAGTTGAGAAGCAATACATTTTTCTAAGATCTTGGAGATGAAACAAAGGTTGGATACTGGTCTGTAATTTTTTAATTGATCAGGATCAAGAGTTGTCTTCTTAATAAGTGGATGTATATTAGCAGTTTTAAAGACGTCTGGGAAGATGGACTGTGGTATTGATAATTTTATTATTGAAGTTATAGAAGGTAGTAATTCACTAAGACAGCTAATTACTAGATGTGTTGGAAAGGGATCTAAGGAACATGTTTTTGGAGGTGATAACTTTATGATCTTTGAAACGGTATCTTCATTTATTGGATTAAAACAAAGCAAACGACAACTGGTTATTAAAGTCAGTGTGTCATCATTATTAGGACACTGTATGGTAGCTAAACAATCCCGAATGACAGCTATTTTGTTCATGAAGAAATGCGAAAATTCATTTGCTAACGTGTGTTTACATTCATAGTTCGGGAGAATTGACCTATTAAAGTTACTGTCTGTTAGTGAGTTGACAATAGAAAACAGTTCCTTTTGTTTGTTGCTTGCTGTGTCGATCCTGTTCGAGTAGAATTCTGTTTTTGCTTGTTTTATTAATTTATTAACATGATTTTTATCATTTTTGTAGATTTGTTTATGTATTTCAAGTTTAGTATTGCGCCATACAGATTCTGATTTATTCCTAATTCTTTTAGCTTTCAAAATATCATCATTGAACCATTCTGTTTTAGGTCTGTATCGTATAGTCTTACATTGTAATGGGAGAGTTTCGTCCAAGACAGTTTTAAGACATATATTGAGATTATCGACTTTATCATTTACGTTTGATGATGTCAGCAGATTATTTAAATTAGAAGTGATAATTGCATTTTTTATGACCTCAAGATTTGATGATTTTATATTTCGGTACTTAATAGTTATTTTTGACTCGGGTTGATTCACTATATCAATAAAAGCACATATTGGAAAATGGTCTGAAATTAAAGTGTCCAGAACAGTTAAACTATGTATACCCAATTCTTCCTTACGCGTGATGACCAGATCTAAGATGTGTCCATGACAGTGTGTTGGTGTTGTGACATGCTGTTGTAGAGCATGTGTATCTAATAGTTCTACAAAACGTTTGGTTATTTGATGATCAGATTTATCACAATGTATGTTGAAATCACCTAAAATTAACAACTCACAATTCGACGAAAGACTTTCTAGAATTGTTCCAAATTCATCTATAAATACAGAGAAATTTGCTTTATTAGGAGGACGGTAAACAACAAGGATCTGTATACGTTTACGATGGATTGATAAAACACAGTTTAATAATTCAAAGCTCTTGTAATGACAAACCTCTGTTTGTTTTGAAACTTTAATAGACGATTTGCACACAAGTCCGATACCACCTCCACGAGATGGTCTTGCAGTTTGGTAAAATGAATATCCCGTTGGTAGAAGTTCCGCTATAATAGCTGAATCATTATTTTCTGTTAACCAAGTTTCAGTAATTGCACATATATCAATCTTATTGTCACTTATATAATCATTTATTGAATCAGCTTTGTTTTTAACTGAACGCGCGTTAATCAAACATATTTTGGGATTTTCTTGTTGATATTTTTGATTTAGATCAGAATTTTCATGACAGTTTATTTGTATAAGATTGTTTTTATTAGCTGTTCTAACCTGAACATTATTCTGAGATCTAATCTTGCTAGAAGTTGTGATCACTGGTATATTTCTGGTCCACTGCTTTCCTCCTCTCACACCTCTTTTCTTGTTAAAACACTTTAACTTGTTTGGATAACTAAGGTGAGTAGAAGTTAATCCATGATGGTTGTATAGACTGATCTGATATGTGATCACTAACCAGTACAGATATATAATACTATAATGAATCATTTTGATTCAAATATAAGTATATAGAACATAAAATCATAAAATTGACATAAACATCTGATGCACTGATACCTTAGAAGATAGTGTACCAAAAATTCCGAACAAAGTTTAGTCTTAAAACACTGTAAATTAACAAAAACACAGAGAGCACAAACACACAGCTGCCTCTTAGGCGCTTACATTAACCTAAATTGCAGTAAGAAAAAAATAATGATTGAATGTAAATCAGTTTATATACTTTCATATTACCCTATTGTATGCATGGCGACCCATTCGGGTTCATTTCTAGTTGCGCAATCGAATTATTGAAATGAGATTGAACGATATGTTAGTCCAGTAATGACATGACACCGAGTTATCTCTCTTCCCTTTCTCTACTCATCCACCACCAAACAATGTTTTATTAATAAGGGAAATAACCTTTTGTACACGGTGAACAGTCCATTTGCTGATTACACTATGGTTTGGATTATTCGTACCTGGTTTTATTTTATTTACTCCCACTAATTCAATCCATGGTCAATGAAAAATAATATTCTAATATACAGTCAGCGTTCAAGATCTCGTCTGCGAGATTACTATGTTGAATGCAGACGTTAAATGATCCAACTACTACTTTCAGCCATCCATATGTATAGCTGTAAACATTATTACAAAAAATAATATGCAAGTCAAAGATATTAATCTAGCTATCGAGCCATCAATCTTGTAAAACTGTAAACATTATTACGACAAAAAACATGCAAGAACAAAGGTATTATTTTAGTCATCCATCTTTTAAAACTGTAAACATTATTACGACAAATAACAAGCAAGTCAAAGGCATTAACCTACCCATCCATCTTGTAAAACTGTAAACATTATTACTACAAGTAACATGGAATAACAGAAGTATTAATCTGGCCATCGATCTTGTACTCCAGTAATATTTCATGTCATCGATTCAAGAGAGAATCAACTTTAATAGGAGAAACGGGATTGGTTTTTTTTGTGTGAATTTCAATTTCATGTATCCCTACTTTCACTTGACCTCATTATATTATAGCACGTGAGAGTATAATACATCACAATGGATAATTCTTACTCATTTTAAATCAGATCATGAAATTGTCAGCATATGGATAGGTTACAGTTTGGGTTGACATTCCCGAAGACAAGGCTATAAGTAGTAAGGCCGCACATGTTAAAAGTACGCCATATTGTCTTACATGATAAAGCACATGTTATTGTCTTACATAACAATAAATACATAAACATAACAACTTTCCATCGAGAATTTTAAATTATTCGGCGTTATTCGTAAACCATTTTAAATATAAAACCCCTTCTGGACGGAAGGATGATACTGAACTGAAGATAAGGAACCCCTTCTGGACGGAAGGATGATACTGAACTGAAGATAAGAAGTCTCTTTCTGGACGGACGGATGATATATTGAACTGAAGATATGAACTATTTGTACGAGTCTCGATGGTACTATAAATATTGTGTTTATGTTGTCTGCAATTCTAGACTAGATACATTGTCATTACAATTGATCTAGTATACTACCCAATAGAACGGTAAAACATATATCACAGAGATTCTAACAATTAACAAAATAGCAATAAGAACCATAACTTAATATCAGGACTAATACCAAAATTGCTGGCATGTGACTTGTTGATGTTAAATCACATGAATCTGACCTTCTATCCGTATATATATGCATACACCATGTCGTACCAGACAATATATAATAAAAAAGAACGGCAATGCAATGCCTGTTCAAGACTCGACTTTACCTGCTCTCGCTTCGACTTGGTTTTTTCCAACAATTCGTAATGTCAGGCAACGAATTGTTGGAAAAAAAACACAGCCACTCTAACCATTCATAATACATCTAACTATCACTCCCTACACTACCCCTCGTCTACTTTCCCAAACGTCAACAACACATCTCATACATCCATTTCGCTGATTAACCCTTGTACCATGTCTACTGGATAAAAGACTACTAGAAGTAACAACTTTTATCTGATTTTGGTGAAACTTGGTCACTGGATACATTGTCATTACAATTGATCTAGTATACTAGTTGGGTAGACGGTAAAGTGGCTGTACGACTAAGCGTATCAACATCATGGCGTCTTGATTAGCCCGTCGGTGCCTAAAAGTAGGTCAGTGGACGGGAAAGTGGCTGTACGGCGAAACGTGTTGACAGTATGGCGTGTAGCGGTCTTCATTGTGACGTCGGTGCCTTAAAGTAGGTCAATAAACCCCATTTCCTTTCGTTTCATTTCTAACACACGTTTATTAAATTTTTACTGTCACGTTGTCATTTTCGTGGTGGCTTCTTACTGCTTAGTTTTTAACCAATGCCATAAGTTTCATGAGAAGTATGTAAAAAGAAAATTTGATTGATGCGATTTTTTATTGAAACTAGAATTAAAGTTGCACATCATGTGGCGTGAGATCTGTTTTTTTGCCAGTATTTTCAGGCTTCTAGGAAATTGGTTAAAGATTTTAAGACGAAAGTAATCATAGATTTAAATTACGGTTTCCACGTCTCATCAGAATTCCAATTTTCAAATCCTGGCACCACTGAGACATGTAGCTTCTAATCTTCTGTTCACTGAAATAATACATTTCACCCCAAGCTTATTACTAGTTTTATTATCAGGGCGATTTAAACCCTGCCTTGTATGTGATATACTTATATCTTAAACTTGTTAAAATATAGATTTACAGAATGAACACGATACATGTAGGATATAAAATACAATAACAATATTTTAGTTGATAATTTTACAGAAGCATTATGGTGATTGTGGTATTTAATGCAGATACAATATTCCAGTTGGCGGACGGGGAAAAAATATGAACACTTTTTTATATAAAAATTATCAACTACTAAGGCGGAAATAAATTGAAAGCCAGTGTGAGCCATGCTGGTGACAATATTTCCGGTGTTATAATCTTAGAACATTCGGCAAACCTCGACAGATTCCGGTACCCTCCGTAACCCTACATCTAGACTCGGATGTATGACAGTACCTACGACCATACATTTGCGATGCGGCTGGTGACAACCGATTTACTTTAACAGGAAAACGTGCCGCTTTTACAAAAAAGTCCAAAAATGGCAGCCAGTTTTTGGTTTGTTGATATAATCTCCATGGGGGCAGCCATTTTTTGTCCGGGTCCTTTAAAATAGTTCCAAAATGGCGGAATTCGTCATACATCCGTGTCTAGATGTAGGGTACCGGAATCTGTCGAGTATTGCAGAGTGAATCTCAGAACCGTCGACTGAAAATTGCTTTGGTACATAAACCTACTTTCCACAGACTAGCCGGCTGCCCCAATATGGCTTGTTGCAAATTCAACAAAGGCAAAGAATCAGCTGTGTGCGATAGGCTTAACATAAGATTCGTTAATTTGATGTAGTGGCCGTCACGTAGCTGTGTGTCCTATAACTAGACGATAGGCTTAACATAAGATTCGTTAATTTGATGTAGTGACCATCACGTAGCTGTGTGTCCTATAACTAGACGATAGGCTTAACATAAGATTCGTTAATTTGATGTAGTGGCCGTCACGTAGCTGTGTGTCCTATAACTAGACGATAGGCTTAACATAAGATTCGTTAATTTGATGTAGTGACCTTCACGTAGCTGTGTGTCCTATAACTAGACGATAGGCTTAACATAAGATTCGTTAATTTGATGTAGTGACCTTCACGTAGCTGTGTGTCCTATAACTAGACGATAGGCTTAACATAAGATTCGTTAATTTGATGTAGTGACCTTCACGTAGCTGTGTGTCCTATAACTAGACGTGACAATAAGATTAATATAATTAGGAGATCAATTTCTGTCTTCTACTGTTTTGTTCATTAGAATAATAACTTTGACCTCGGGTAAGAGACTATCTATAGATTTCAATCAACACATTCCTTTCGTAGTTGGAGTAGTATTATAATATATGTCATTGAGTCAACTGGTTGTACGTGAAAAGGGGTAAGGTCGCCTGTCCAACCTCGTGTGTCGTCTCCGGAGCCTCTGGTTTCCTCCCACTGCTAAAGACACCTACACGCAAATAAAATTGAACCATATGTTAGTACTGAAATGACTACGTTTATGTTGAGTGGATGTGAAACATACCCCCCCCCCCTCTCCCTCTTTCTCTCTCCTACATTTATCATCAATGAACAAATAAACATATTTAGCAAACCATATTATATTGACAACTGGAATTCGGCGATAAGTAGGCAGGATTTAACTCGTATTAAACTAACTACATGATGCGTGTTCGTCGCCATTAGCCTGATTGAAGAATATCAAGGAGAACATTAAACCTCATTTCATTTGACCAAATATACGGTCATGAAATCATTATAGGCAGCCATAGGGATAAAAAATATATAATCAAAATTCAGATTATCGCGTGCGAGGCAAATCAATATGGGTTTTAAGAACTAATGGCCTGGAATTCGTGATTAAGTCATGAAACTATTCGATGACTAAAAAAATGACACGGCAAGAAGGTCGACATGTTAAATTGCAAAATTGGTCACGGAAATAACTTTTAAACATCTAAGGTTACAAATGGATTGTCAAAGAAATGTTTTTGTGTCCTGTTTAAAAAATCGTCATTTATAACCATCTTTTATTGACAGTGAGCAGCCATTTATAACAATGAAAACTGTTGTTTGTGTCTCTCTAAATAACAGATCGGTATCATTTATGGCCTACCTAGGTACCAGACTAACAGACTTCAGAAAATACAAAACACAGCTGCCCGGATAATTACAAAAACTCCGAAGTCTGCTCACATCAAACCTGTTCTAAAGTCACTACACTGGCTCCCGATTGAATTCCGCATAAACTTTAAAATTCTTTGCATGGTCTATAAATGCATGAATAATGCTGCCCCAGACTATCTCGTTGATCTCATTAAACAGCAAGATTCTGAACGCCATACACGATCATCAAGCAAAGATGTCCTAAAATTGCCAACATCAAACCTAGTTACTTGCATTGCTGCTCCGACTTTGTGGAATGACAAACACTTGAACACTTCCATCAAAAGTGCCAAAACATTACTTGACTTCAGAAAAAAATTAAAAACCCACCTTTTTGTATCCAGAGTTACATTAGAAGCTCTTAGAGCACGCCTCGGCATGGAATAGGCGCTATATAAATGACTTTATTATTATTATTATTATTATTATTTAGAAATTAATGGTGATACACAGTTAAACATCTTTATATTGTATAACTTGAACTTGATGGTTCTACACGGTTAAACATCTTTCTATTGTACAACTTGATTCTACCAAGTTAAACATCCTTATATTGTATAACTTGAACTAAATGGTTCTACACGGTTAAACATCCTTATATTGTATAACTTGAACTTGATGGTTCTACACGGTTAAACATCTTTCTATTGTGCAACTTGATTCTACCAAGTTAAACACCCTTATTGTATAACTTGAACTTAATGGTGATAATGTTATAACTAGAACTTAATAATAATAATAATAATAATGTATATTTGTAATGCGCTTAATAATCCATCCATATAAGCATGCTCAAAGCGCAACATATTCATGAGTCTCTCACTATTAAAAACACATAAACAATCTGTTTCTAATCTGGATAATATAGTTTAAACAAATGAGTTTTTAGTTGTGACTTAAAGATTGTGAAAGTCTGAGATTCTTTAATGTTTACTGGTAACCGATTCCAAAGGCAAGGTGCAGCAGCACTGAAACTTTTATCACCAAATTGTTTTAGTTTTGTTTTGGGAACAGCAAGTATATTTTAACTTAAACATCCTTATATTGTACAACTTTAACAGGTCAGTTGTGATAATAATATGATAGTCTAAAATTACAGACTTAATTCGTGACAACATAAACACAATATTTATTGTACCATCGAGACTCGTACAAATAGTTCATATCTTCAGTTCACTATATCATCCTTCCGTCCAGTAGGGGTTTCATATCTTCAGTACAATATATCATCCTTTCGTCCAGAAGGGGTTTAATATCTTCAGTTTAATATCATGATTCCGTCCAGAAGGGGTTTCATATTTAAAATGATTTACTAATAACGCCGAATAATCTAATAAACCTTAGAATAATAGGACATTTAAAACTCTCGACGGAAGGTTGTAATGTTTATGTATTTATTGGTATGAAAGACAATATGGCGGCCTTACTACTAATAGCCTTGTCTTCGGGAATATCAACCCAACTGTAACCTATCCATATGCTGTCAATTTTATGATCTGTTTTAAGATGAGTAAGAGTTATCTATCGTGATGTATTATACTCTCACGTGCTATAATATAATAATATTACATTTATATGAGGTCAAGTGAAAGTAGGGATAAATGAAATTGAAATACACACAAAAAACCTAATCCCGTTTCTCCTATTAAAATTGATTCTCTTTTTAATCGATGACATGAAATATTACAGTTTTACAAGATGGATGGCCAGATTAATACCTTTGTTCTTGCATGGTATTTGTCGTAATAATGTTTACAGTTTTACAAGATGGGTGGCCAGATTAATACCTTTGACTTGCATGGTATTTTTTAATATTGTTTACAGTTAAACACATCTGCGGCCAACATTGTAATCTCGCAGACGAGATCTTGAATGCTGACTGTATATTAGAATATTTTTAGCGATGTTTTCATGGATTGAATAAGTGGGAGTATATGAAATAAAACCAAGTACGAATAATCAAAACCATTAGATAAAATTTAATGTCCTTAAAAAACGGTATAGCTAAATTGGTGTTATCAGAAAATGAACTATTTACCGCGTACAAAAGGGGTCTTCCCTTTATTAATAAAACATTGTTTGATTCGAAAAATGGAAGAGGGGCAAACGAGTTTCACGTCCACTTGACATAAAGGACTAACATATGGTTCAATTTTGTTATATTAATTCGCTTACACAATAGATATTGAAACAAATGGATGACAATGCTTATAATAATGTACTATGGATGAATGTAAACTGATTTACATTCATTCAATCGTTACTGTTTTACTGCAAATTCTAATCAGTTATGTTCGGCGAAATATGCGATGATGGAATGGCAATCTTTGGCGTCTGGCTATTCCAGTCTACACTGGTATGCTTCTGTGGGAAACGATTAAGTG
Source organism: Patella pellucida (assembly GCA_917208275.1). NCBI lineage: Eukaryota > Metazoa > Mollusca > Gastropoda > Patellidae > Patella > Patella pellucida. Next base: position 93,469,159 of record OU795036.1, on the reverse strand, counting down.
TTAGTGTTCTCCTACATAGGGTATGTTTAACCTCGTTCATGAAGTCGCTGTATTTGAAATGGCGCTCGGAATATACTAATATAAAGTAGACATATTTATACATACTTCATGCGCTTTCTTCGATATTGGCCTATTTATAATTGACTGTGGTCTATGATGTTTGTAATGTTGAAGACTGTGGATGATATTGAGTTATCGACTTGCCACATTTAATATAATAATAAATTATTTCTTGTATATTTTTTGTTGTTTGTTTCTTACAGATGAGTCATATTTTGGCATCTGAAAAACTATAAAAATATACATAGTTTTTGGTTGTTTATTTTAGAGATGAGTCATGTCTCCATATACCGTATTTCCTCGAATATAACCCCGGCCTCGAGTCATATCTTGGCATCTGAAAAACTATAAAAATATACAAAGTTTTTAGTTGTTTATTTCAGAGATGAGTCATGTCTCCATATATGGGTAATTTAATCCGTCAGATGTCACCGACCTTAATTTTAACATCGGATAAGACGATTAAATGGTGTAGAGTAAATTCATCACATGCTATGGCCAGGAAAAATTATTACATAAAATTTGTCCCAATCCGACAAAAAATTTGATTTGAGTCTTAGTCTGATATCAGTAGAATCTCATTCGGTTTTATATTTTACAAGATTACATTGATTTTTACATCCTACCCAGACAAATTGCAATAACAGTTTCATTTTCAGCAGAATGGAAAATTCGGTTGGATTTTTTGATAAGAAATGGAGAGAATTCAGTTTTATTTAATGAGAAAATATTAGCTGGTCGACAGAACACGTACTGTTATTGATTTCAAGATATCTCATAAAAATTACGCTAGTAGATTGAACATTTTTATGTCATGTCTATGATTACACATCATTTTCATTCCGGCTTTTACCCAGCTCCCTAAAGCATGCCACTGAGTCAACTGATGTGGTCGGCGACCAGTTGAGTCGCGTCGTACGGTCGATCTGTGGCTGCCTTTTGAAAGAGCTACATACACCATCCTACCGGTACCCATTTACAGTTTGGTAGACTGGAATGCAGGGATAAAGTGTCTTATTCAAGGACACAAGAACTCGGCGCACGAACCTGCAACCGCTAGGCTACACATCCTACTCTTTAATCGTGGCGCCAAATTCCGTCAATCAGTGACAATACTCACTTAATTTGGCTAGGTAGACAATCAAGTCTATATACAATTAAGTTTTAAAACTGTCCACGTGACCCTCGTTATATCCGCGTCCAAGAGGGTCACATCACAATAGCTCGACCAACGCGGTTGCTATATTTATACTCTTAAGAAAATTTATATGAAATGATATCGTAGATATTGAGAATATCGCCTGGACCACTGGGCTGTTATTTTTTTACCTCTTTTAATGGAAATAAATGCTTAAAGGCTGATGCGCAATTACATTTTCGCTAATATATCAAATTCCCCATGGTTCAATATTACTGACTTTTTTTTTAACATTAAAAAAATCAAAACCATTAACTAAAAAACCTTCCGGCTAATATACCGTTCAGACGCTTATTTTCAAACTAGTTCAAAATACAAACATTAGAAAACCGCCGGGCTCAGATTCAACCTGATCTAAACCACGCCCATCGGATTTCTCCGTTACCAATAAAAGATATCTTGTTACGCTCGAGCAGCATAAATAAGTAAAAATACAATATGGCATAACTTGTTCAATACTGAACGGAATCTATTCTTATTAGATTAAACTTTCACAGTATTGTAATTTACAAGGAGGTTACTAAAGCGCTACATGACACACCCGGTCTTTAAAAAAAACCCACGAAAATTATGTTATGGTTTTAAAAATATTACATAGAAATGGATGCACTACTAATACGATATAAGCAGGGAATGGTCAATTTCTTAAGGCCACCTAACCCAAGAGCCTCAAATTTATTCTTTTTACTTCAGAAACAAAAATACCAGAACACCACAAGTGACACCGAAGGAAGACCATCATCGCCACCAACAACAAAAACACAGCGAAATCAACTTTGTATATTAATCTAATGTATTTTTTTTATATATAAAACTAGAAAATACGCATACAATATATTGAAAACTTCAAACCTATTTTATTAAAAAAGATCACCAGAACACCACAAGCGACACTAAACAAATACCATCATCGCCACCAACAACACAAAACAGCGAATCAACTTTGTGTATATAAATCTAATGTATTGTATGTATTTTTTTATATAAAACTAGGAAATACACATAGAATATATTGAAAACTTCAAACCTATTTTCCTGGAAAGATATTTTGTGTTCATAAAAAAATAATTGCCGTCTAAGAAGATGTTGTTTTCTTTATGCTCATCTGTGGTATACAGGCAGCCAATTGATTAATTATAGACGAATAAAATATCTTGAAAATTGGTTAGTGGGCATGTGTTTTAAAATAATGTGTTTACTCTGGAGGGTGATATGTTATTAACCAGATCTACCACATGTGACATCAAATTATAATAACATGGTCTGTAACATAATGATAGAAGTAGAATGAGTGGATGGTTATTATCAATAAAATATACATCATATAAAAACATAAGTAAAACTTTGGTTCACTAAGCTGGGGGTCCTGTGCGTTGCATCATTGAGTCAGTTGGCGTGATTTCAATTCACTGCTTGACAAGACGTAGGGATGCCTGTCGAACCTTACGGGTTTGCTCCCGGTACTCCGATTTCCTCCCACTGCTAATGAGCCCTACCTACGCACAAGCGATTTAATGAAATAAAACTGAACCTAGTTTGTGTCAAGGGGACGTTATACTAGGGAGAGAAATGGTGTTTTCGTCCACTCGACACAAACTAGGTCATTTCGAAACTAAGGGACATTATAAGAGTGGATCTTAGTGCCACAGTCTGGGCAAAATTTCCCGCATATCCCGTCTTCAATAGACCAGTCAGTCTTGTCCTCCGAAATAGTGAGGTAAAGAGAATGATGTTAATCGTAATCCAGTAAACACCAGTTGGGGAAAGAGAACTTACATGTGGCTTATATTTAATGTCATAGGTGTATCTAGTTTCCTGTATTACGGCTGTCACAAAGATATAAAAACATAGTTAAAGCCCCAATACCACTCTTGTTGTAACTGAAAAAAAAATATGTCCCAATCATTATTCTGGTCAACAAACTGTACTACTTTACAATATTCCAATTAATTGAAGATACAAATTTCATCTTAACACACCTAATTTTAAAAATTGAAAAAATTCAACTACATGGTTTGAAAAGCTTTACGTAAACACTTACGTAAAGGCTTATATAAATCGGCTTTCAAATGCAACTTGGATTTAAACATATTTTCGAACCCTCTGGACAAGTAACATAGGATGTAATGGATAATTTACACAACAGGTAGGACACTAAAACATCTAGCAGTTAGAATAAGGCTATTTTTATACGCCCACATTTTCATGTGGACGTATTATGTCGTCGCCCCTGTCCGTCTGTCCGTCCGTCCGTCTGTCCGTCCACAATTGTTTGTGGACCCTCTACAGGTCACAATTCTTGTCCGATTTTGACGAAACTTGAAATATAGGTTTATCCCCAAAAGATCTCGGCTGCTTTCGATATTGGCACGTATCGAATCAAAACTTCATGGATTATGGCCCCTGATTGTACGAAAAATAACGTTTCTAGCCTGTGGACCCTATAGAGGTCACAATTTTGAACCGATTTTGATGAAACTTGACATGCATGTTTAAATCCCTAAGATCTTGGTTCCTTTCGATATTTGCGCCTATCGGAACATAATTTCCTGAATTATGGCCCCTGATTGTCCGAAAAATCATCTATTTTAGCTCGTGGTACCTCTGGAGGTCACAATTATTATCCGATTTGAAAAACCGTTCGATTATATCACCGTTACACCCTAAGAAAGGTTGAGTTCAAATTTCGGAAAAATCGGACCAAAATTACCATACAAAATGGCCGCCGTTCGTACGTGAATACTGTTTAAAAATGGTATATCCAGGTTGTGGACCCTGTAGAGATCACAATTTTAATTTGATTTTGATGAAACTTGAAATGCATGGTTATAACCCAAAGATCTTGGTTCCTTTCAATATTTGCGCATATCGGATCGTAACTTTCTGAATTATGGCCCCTAATTATACGCAAAATCGTCTTTGTTTAGCTTGTGGTCCCTCTGGAGGTTACAATAATTATCCGATTTAAAAAATCGTTTGATTATATCACCATTACACCCTAAGAAAGGTTGAGTTCGAATTTCGGTAAAATTGACCAAAATTGACATACAAAATGGCCGTCATTCGTACGCGAATACTGTTAAAATATGGTATATCAAGGTTGTGGACCCTGTAGAGGTCACAATTTTAATTCCATTTTGATGAAACTTTAAAAGTGCATGGTTATAACCCAAAGATCTTGGTTCATTTCGATATTTGGGCATATCGGATTGTAACTTCCTGAATTATGGTCCCTGATTATACGCAAAATCATCTTTGTTTAGCTTGTGGTCCCTCTGGAGGTCACAATTATTATCAGATTTAAAAAATCGTTTGATTATATCACCGTTACACCCTAAGGAAGGTTGACTTCGAATCTTATGTTAAGCCTATCGTCTAGTTATAGGACACACAGCTACGTGAAGGTCACTACATCAAATTAACGAATCTTATGTTAAGCCTATCGTCTAGTTATAGGACACACAGCTACGTGACGGCCACTACATCAAATTAACGAATCTTATGTTAAGCCTATCGCACACAGCTGATTTTTGCCTTTGTTGAATTTGCAACAAGCCATTGTTGGGGCAACAAGCTAGTCTGTGGAAAGTAGGTTTATGTACCAAAGCAATTTTTCAGTCGACGGTTCTGAGATTCACTCTGCAAATCTCGACAGATTCCGGTACCCTACATCTAGACACGGATGTATGACGAATTCCGCCATTTTGGAACTATTTTAAAGGACCCGGATAATAAATGGCTGCCCCCATGGAGATTATATCAACAATTAAAAACTGGCTGCTATTTTTGGACGTTTTTGTAAAAGCGGCATGTTTTCCTGTTAAAGTAAATCGGTTGTCACCAGCCGCATCGCAAATGTATGGTCGTACGTACATATCACTTACTGTCATATCTCCGAGTCTAGATGTAGGGTTACGGAGCGTACCGGATTTTGTCGATGTTTGCCGAGTGTTCTGAATTATAACACCGGAAATATTGTCATCAACATGGCTCACACTGGCTTTCAATTTATTTCCGCCTAAGTAGTTGATAATTTTTACATAAAAAAAATGTTCATATTTTTCCCCATTCGGCCAATGAATGAAATGAACGTCCTACTGTTGTGCACTTAACCTAAGCTAATTCGGCCAACTGGAATATTGTATCTGCATTAAATACCACAATCACCATATTGCTTCTGTAAAATTATCAACTAAAATATTGTTATTGTATTTTATATCCTACATGTATCGTGTTCATTCTGTAAATCTATTTTTTAACAAGTTAAAGATATGCGTATATCACATACAAGGCAGGGTTTAAATCGCACTGATAATAAAACTAGTAACAAGCTTGAGGTGAAATGTATATTTCAGTGAACAGAAGATTAGAAGCTAAAATGTCTCAGCGGTTCAGGATTTGAAAATTGGAATTCTGATGAGACGTGGAAACCGTAATTTAAATCTATGATTACTTTCGTCTTAAAATCTTTAACCAATTTCCTAGAAGCCTGAAAATATTGGCAAAAAACAGGTCTCACGCCACATGATGTACAACTTTAATTCTAGTTTCAAAAAAAATCACATAAATCAAATTTCTTTTTACATATTTTACGTAAAACTTATGTCATTGGTTAAAAACTAAGCAGCAAGAAGCCACCACGAAAATGACAACAAGACAGTAAAAATTTTACAAACGTATGTAAGACATGAAACAAAGGGAAATGAGATCTGCTGGCCTACTTTTAGGCACCGACGGGCGAATGAAAACCGCTACACGCCATGCTATTGACACGTTTCGACGTGAAGCCACTTTCCCGTCTACTGGCCTACTTTTAGGTACCGACGAGCGATTGAAGACCGCTACACACCACGTTCTTGACACGTTTCGTCGTACAGCTACTTGTCCATCTACCCAACTGGGTTATTATTTTCCGAGATGCTTGCTACCAATTGATACGTTTCGCCGTACAGCCACTTGTCCGTCTACCCTTTGTTGAAGTCCAACTGGGTTATTATTTTCCAGAGATGCTTGCTACCAATGCATCGAACCTTCTGATCTAACCGGGTAGATAAATAAAGTTTCTGTTAAATAAATGAGGCAAGTCTTTAACTCAATATCATCCACAGTCATCGCGACATTGCGCACACGACTTATTGGACAGTTTAAATCAACAAATATTTAAAACAGAATAAAAACTTTAAAATTAGACCACGATTTCCATTCTAGGATGTCTTCAACCCACAAGAGCTTTGTGTAACCATTTAGTGGCGAATTGTTCCCGATATGAATTGTTCCCGACAGAAGTATTAGGGGGGCTTCGTGGATATATGAATGCTTGGCGAATATTATGGGAGTCCTGTCATTTTCAAGATGTGCATCCTTCAATTTCGTGATGCGGTTTCCAAAATGTCCCCTCTCCAATCCAATAATGATTCCCAGTGTCACCGGGGATAGTTGACAAGTACTCATACTCCACCGGTGGTACCACGGAGCTTTTACATAATATATGGTAATTTTTCAGGGGACATTGATTGAAGTTTTGGTGACTATTGCCGAAGCATCAGTGAACGTTCACCGGACCATTACTGATGCCCAATAGGTGTCATTTCCTATGGGACTACTCCGAGTTTTGGGCCAAGAGCACCAGGAGCCAAATTTGTTCAATTTAACATCAACAAGTTACATGCCAGAAATTTTGGTATTGACCGTGAGTCAGTGCAGAAAAGCAGGAAACTCAAAGCCACTGGTATTAGTCCTGATATTAAATAATGGTTCTTGTTGCTATTTTGTTAATTGTTAGAATCCCTGTGCTATATGTTTTGTGGATCTATTAGATAGTTGACTAGATCAGTTGTAATGACAATATGATAGTCTAGAATTACAGACTTAATTCGTGACAACATAAACACAATATTTATTATACCATCGAGACTCGTACAAATAGTTCATATCATCAGTTAGATATATTATCACTCCGTCAAGAAAGGGTTTCTTATCTTTAGTTCAGTATATCATGATTCCGTCCAGAAGGGGTTTCTTATCTTCACTTCAGTATCGTTATTCAGTCCAGAAGGGGTTTCATATTTAAACTGATTAATACCTTTGTTCTTGCATGTTATTTGTCGTAATAATGTTTACAGTTTTACAAGATGGATGGCTAGATTAATACCTATAGATTTACAGCCATACACATCTGCGACCAACATAGTGAGTTATCTCGAAGACGAAATCTTGAATGCGGACTGTATATTAGAATATTATTTAGCGATGTTTTCATGGATTGAATAATTGGGAGTATATGAAATAAAACCAAGTAATCCAAACCATTAGACAAAATTCGAAGTCCTAGAAAAAACGGTATAGGCAAATTGGTGTTATCAGAAAATGGACTATTCACCGTGTACAAAAGATCTTAATAAAACATTGTTTGATTCGAAAAAGGGAAGAGGGGCAAACGAGTTTCACGTCCACTTGACATAAAAAAAGGACTAACATATGGTTCAATTTTATTTTATTAATTCGCTTACACAACTAGATATTGAAACAAATGGATGACAATGCTTATAATAATGTACTATGGATGAATGTAAACTGATTTACATTCATTCAATCGTTTCTGTTTTACTGCAAATTCTAATCAGTTATGTTCGGCGAAATATGCGATGACGGAATGGCAATCTTTGGTGTCTGGCTATTCCAGTCTACACTGGTATGTTTCTGTGGGAAACGTTTACTTTTGTTAGTGTTCTCCTACATCGGGTATGTTTATCCTCGTACATGAAGTCGCCGTATTAGAAATGGCGCTCGGAATATACTAATATAAAGTAAACATATTTATACATACATCATTCGCTTTCTTCGTTATTGGCCTATTTATGATTTACTGTGGTCTATGATGTTTGTTATGTTCAAGACTGTGGATGATAAATTATTTCTTGTATATTTTTTTTTGTTGTTTCTTACAGATGAGTCATATCCTGGCATCTGAAAAACTATATAAATATACATAGTTTTTAGTTGTTTATTTCAGAGATGAGTCATGTCTCCATATATGGGTAATTTAATCCGTACAGATGGAATCGACCTTAATTTTAACATCGGATAAGACGATTAAATGGTGTAGAGTATATTAATCACATGTCAGGGAAATTTATTACATAAAATTTGTCTCAATCCGACAAAAAATTTGATTTGAGTCTTAGACTGATATCAGTAGAATCTCATTCGGTTTTATATTTTACAAGATTACATTGATTTTTACATCCTACCCAGACAAATTGCAATAACAGTTTCATTTTCAGCAGAATGGAAAATTCGTTTGGATTATTTGATAAGAAATGGAGAGAATTCAGTTTTATTTAATGAGAAAATATTAGCTGGTCGACAGAACACGTACTTTTATTGATTTCAAGATATCTCATAAAAATTACGCTAGTAGATTGAACATTTTTATGTCATGTCTATGATTACACATCATTTTCATTCCGGCTTTTACCCAGCTCCCTAAAGCATGCCACTGAGTCAACTGATGTGGTCGGCGACCAGTTGACTCGCGTCGTAAGGTCGATCTGTGGCTGCTTTTTGAAAGAGCTACATACACCATCCTACCGGTACCCATTTACAGTTTGGTAGACTGGAATGCAGGGATAAAGTGTCTTATTCAAGGACACAAGAACTCGGCGCACGAACCTGCAACCGCTAGGCTACACATCCTACTCTTTAATCGTGGCGCCACCAAATTCCGTCAATCAGTGACAATACTCACTTAATTTGGCTAGGTAGACAATCAAGTCTATATACAATTAAGTTTTAAAATTGTCCACGTGACCCTCGTTAAGTCCGCGTCCAAGAGGGTCACATCACAATAGCTCGACAAACGCCGTTGCTATATTTATACTCTTACGAAAATTTATATGAAATGATATCGTAGATATTGGGAATATCGCCTGGACATCTGGGCTGTTATTTTTTTTACCTCTTTTAATGGAAATAAATGCTTAAAGGACTGATGCGCAATTACATTTTCGCTAATATTTCAAATTTCACATGGCTCTATATTACTGACTGTTTTTTTAACATTAAAAAAATCAAAATACATAAAGTAGAAAATCTCCCGGCTAATATATCGTTCAGACGCTTATTTTCAAACTTGTTCAGTATACAAACACTAGAAAACCTCCAGACTCCGATTCAATCGGATTTAAACCACGCCCATCGGATTTCTCCTTTACCAATAAAAGATGGCGATATCTTGTTACGCTCAAGCAGCATAAATAACTAAAAACACAATATGACATAACTTTGTCAAAACTGAACGGAATCTATTCCTATTAGGTTCCTAGAGCGCTACATGACACATCCTGTCTTCAATAAAAAAAACCGAAAATTATGTTGGGATTTTAGAAATATTACATAAAAATGGATGCGCTACTAATACGGTATCAGTATGGCATGGTCAATTTCTTAAGGCCACCTAACCAGAGAGCCTCAAATGTATTCTTTTTACTTCATAAAACAAACTTACCAGAACACCACAAGCGACACTGAAGGAAAACCATCATCGCCACCACCACCAAAAAAAAAAATCCCAGTGAACTCAACTTTGAATATAAATCTTATGTATTGTATGTATTTTTTTTTATATAAAACTAGGAAATACACATAGAATATATTGAAAACTTCAAACCTATTTTCCTGGAATAATATTTGGTGTTCATAAAAAAATAATTGCCGTCTAAGAAGATGTTGTTTTCTTTATATGTTCATCTGTAGTATACAGGCAGCCAATTTTCTAATTATAGACAAATAAAATATCTTGAAAATTGGTTAGTGGACATGTGTTTTAAAATAATGTGTTTACTCTGGAGGGTGATATGTTATTAACCAGATCTACCACATGTGACATCAAATTATAATAACATGGTCTGTAACATAATGATAGAAGTAGAATGAGTGGATGGTTATTATCAATAAAATATACATCATATAAAAACATGAGTAAAACTTTGGTTCACTAAGCTGGGGGTCCTGTGCGTTGCATCATTATGTCATTGAGTCAGTTGGCGTGGTTTCAATTCACTGCTTGACAAGACGTAGGGATGCCTGTCGAACCTTATGGGTTTGCTCCCGGTACTCCGATTTCCTCCCACTGCTAATGAGCCCTACGCACAAGCGATTTAATGAAATAAAACTGAACCTAGTTTGTGTCAAGGGGACGTTATAATAGAGAGAGAAGTTGTGTTTTTCGTCCACTCGACATAAACTAGGTCATTTCGAAACTAAGGGACATTATAAGAGTAGTGCCACAGTCTGGGCAAAATTTCCCGCATAGGCGTCAGACTTGTCCTAGGAAATGGTGGGATACAGAGAATGATGTTAATCGTAATCCAGTAAACACAAGATAGAGAAAGAGAAATTACATGCAGCTTATATTTAATGTCATAGGTGTATCTAGTTTCCTGTATTACGGATGTCACAAATATATAAAAACATAGTTAAAGCCCCAATACCACTCTTGTTGTAACTGAAAAATATGTCCCAATCTTTATTCTGGTCAACAAATTGTACTATTTTACAATATTCCAATTAATAAATGATACAAATTTCATCTTAACACACCTAATTTTAAAAATTGAAAAAATACAACTACATGGTTCGAAAAGCTTTACGTAAACACTTTCAAATGCAACTTGGATTTAAACATATTTTCGAACCCTCTGGACAAGTAAGATAGGATGTAATGGATAATTTACACAACAGGTAGGACACTAAAACATCTAGCAGTTAGAATAGGCTATTTTTTTCTTGGCCTGTCAAGCCAGCAAGAGTGTCATTGTCTCTTTAACTTAAAAAGTTTTCAGGTCTTAATTGATCACAATGTGAAGTCAAAGAAGAAATCCCTAGACGATCGTATCACGGGTCGTTGTCTGGACGTTCCTGATTACACATTTGGCGGCCGGTCCGGACACAGAGTACGTATCACATTGTCAATTTGGTTGCCGCGACCCATGATAGTGTCACATCTGTCCAGGCATAATTTCCCGCATAGCGTACTGTATGGCGTATGTCCGTCTTCATTAGCCAAGTTCGGAGCAAAGCAGCGGGACGTTAAACACCATTTCATTTCATGTTAGTTAAAACATGACACATGTATAATGTTGAGACATTAGATTATATTTCTATAAAAAAATAATTATATTAACAATTCATGGAATCTACAACTGTATACATATGTACATACTGATAGAATATAGAATACCATGGGGATTTGCCTACATAAAAGATAAGGCTAGTTTTTATATTATTCAAGTTGTTGGTCTGACTTTACAGGTAAGTGCTACGAGGTTACCAGTGGGTTGCTTTAAACAATATTTTGTTATTCATAAAATATCATATAATGCATTACAGTTTTAACGATTATAATTCCCAAGTGTCATTTAGTGATTGAGCACATTAAAAAAACACAATTGTTTTCCATATACATTGTGTTGATTTTTTTACTTTTAACGATATGATACAAAAACAAGCTAAAAGCTTATATAAATTTGCTTCATATGTGTTTAAGTTGTTTACTTGTTATAAAATATTTCAAGAATACGATAATGTACCTGTTTCTTGACGACCAAAGTTCATTTCAGCAATGTAAATTCATAAGATAAATAAATGAGAAACAAGCCGTTCTAACCGCCACGCGACCATGTGGGTTCATACTTTATTCTTAACAATGCATTATTGGCGCAATATGGCCCGGTTGGAGCTGACGTGCCATTAAACAACATTTCATTCATTCATGCATTATGTAAGAGCTAAATCTGCCTATTACAGGGTGTTGTTTTTTTTACTTCGAATGTTAAATATTTATTTACATGATAAGCTATAATCAATTCTCTAGGCCATTTGATAGCTTCGATTTCAAGTAGATTAGACCGTTTCGGCCATTAAATGATTAGGCCAAGTCTCGAATAACAATTTATTGATTTACATTAAAAATGGAGAAGCTCGAGGCGAAGTCTCGAATAACAAGTACCGTTGTTACGATAATAAGCACACATCCACACACCTTGTCAAAACTACAAACAGTGATAAACTTCGCTAAATTGAATGGAATTTTCCAATAATGTTCATTTTGCATTTTTCAGTTTTGAACTATTATAAAGTCCACGATGACTGCTTTCCCCAGAATGAATATTGAGACAATATAATTGAACGTGTGTGGGAAACCGAAATTTGCTTCAATAAAAGTGAAATCAACAATATTGAGAATTATATTGAGCGTGTGTGGGCCGCTTTAGTGGCGGTTACAGATCAACCATCGATATAAGGTTGGACGGCATGGTTCTTATTGTGTAAAGGGAGCTAACTCCATTTTTCTCCCGCCTGCCGATGGCATCGAATGTTTTAGTTCATCGCATTACAGACCATCATATGGTGAGCAAATATAATCTTTATGGGCCCAGCCTTTGCATCGTCACCATTTTTGGTAACAGGGTGTGGTTGCTGTGGTTATTCGTAATTGTTTTGTTTATGGTGTATTGTTGTTATGAACACTTACGGGAGCATTCGGCTAACCTCGACAGATTCCGGTACCCTCCGTAACCTACATCTAGACTCGAATGTATGATAGTAAGTGATATGTACCTACAACCATACATTTGCGATGCGGATAGTCAACTGCCGATTTACTTTAACTGGAAAACGTGCCGCTTTTACAAAAAAAAGTCCCAAAATGGCGTCTTATCTAGATATAATCTCTATGGGGGCAGCCATTTTTTAAGTTTGTTGATATAATCTCTATGGGGACAGCCATTGTTTCATCCGGGTCCTTTAAAATAGATCCAAAATGGCGGAATTCATCATACAGCCGAGTCTAGATGTAGGGTACCGGAATCTGTCGAGACTTGCCGAGTGTTACGGGAGAGAAAACTGCACATGCATTCCATCACCACGTCAACAACAAGCGACGGTCATCGTTAACAGCCAGGATCATTTTTGGTATTTTTCAATAATAATATGCTTTAAACTAACTTTTAATTTGGTAATTGTAAAACATTCCCAAGTAACAATGTCTGAAGTAGCAGTCGATCCGGCAGCAATCCCGCTGCCAGACGATTGAGTCTGATCGGCTGTCTGATTTACTTAAACAGAAACGCTTAGCAAAGTCTCAGTTTACTAAAGCCAAATCTCATCTCACTAGTACTATTTTTTGTGCTCCAGAAAGTACAGAGCCATTGAAAAATAGTATTGATAATGTGTTAAGATTACAGACCGAAGTTATCAATATATTATTGTCGTTGTGTGATGTGGACGCTGAAGGCTTTGAAGCAGAATTAGACACAGTGAAAGATGATAGTAAGTTATCAGAACTCATATTGAGAGCTTCGGTCAAACGTGATAAACAATTCGAGAAGACAGACATAGTCGACCGACCGCGGGTACACTGAGCATGATGACATCGGTTGGCTTCCCAATCCCATCCGCCTACGAGTAGTACCACCTTTCAAATTGATAGAGATATGTACCAAAAGCTACAACGTGTATCCATACCAAAATTTAGAGGCAGCAAACGAGATTACTCCCTAATTAAAGATGCATTCGAACAATGTATAGATAAAGTAAATTGTAGTGACGGTTACAAGATGTTACAACTCCGACAATATTTGGAGGGTGACGCGCTTCACGCTATTGAAGGCTTTTCAGCCACTGAACATGGTTATTCCGCTGCTAAAAATAGACTCGTAGAGAATTTTTGCCGTCATCGCCGTACTGTGTCGATACACCTTGATAGTGTTCGTCAAATGAAACCCATTAATGTTAATGATTTATAACAGTTAGAGGACTTTACTGATAAACTAGAACTTTCTATAATATCTCTTAAAGATGCCGGTAGGGTGGAAGAATTTGAAGCCAACTCAATGTATTATTCCGTTGCCAAATCAAAATTATTACCCTTACATATTGCAAATTTTAAACGTTGGTCTGCTTTAGAAAAGAAAACTGAAAATCTCGCTCATTTGCATTCTTGGTTGTCTCAAGAAGTTTGCTTTCGTGCAGAAGCACAGGAAGAAGTTGATGGTTTTAATGTTTTCAGTCAATCGCGTTCGTATCCCAAACCATCAAATGGTAATAGTCATGTAGGATAGCCACGTGCCTTTAGTTCAAAGGACATTCACGGTGTCCCATGTGTTTTGTGTATGCTAATCATAAACTTGTCGACTGTACTAAATTTAGGTCTTTAAACGTTTCTGATCGATGGGAAGTAGCTTAGGAGTACTGGTTATGCTTTCGATGTCTTTCTGCGTCCCATCATGGAAGTGACTGTAAGGATACTCGTCGGTGCAAAGTTGGTGATTGTCGTCGATCCAACCACTTCTTGTTGCACGGAGGGGGATACACCGGGTATTCCGCTCCCAATGAGCAGGAAAACTCTAGTCGTACTCGACCAAACCCGTATCTTCCTACTCCAGTTGGTGATAAGGTAGCTATGCGCATTGTTCCGGTATGGCTAAGCAATGGGGACCACAGACTTCGAGTAAATGCCCTCTTGGACGAGTGCTCAACTGAATCTTACGTAAGTGAATCAATCGCTTCAGAATTAGAACTTCGCCGCCATGAATCGCGTTTGAATGTGTCAGTTTTAGGAGGGAAGCGAGTTGACCAATCGCGATGTCGATTAGTGAATTGTGAATTAACAAGCTTTGACAGTAAACTCCATTTAAAGCCCCGAATACCACCCTTGTTGTAACTGAATAATATGTTCCAATCTTTATTCTGGTCAACAATTTGTACTATTTTACAATATTTCAATTAAAAAATGATACAAATTTCATCGTAACAGACCTAATTTTAAAAATTGGAAAAATTCAACTACATGCCGTAACATGGTTTGAAAAGCCTTACGTAAGCACTTTCAAATGCAACTTGGATTTAAACATATTTTCGAACCCTCTGGACAAGTAAGATAGGTTGTAATGGATAATTTACACAACAGGTAATTTACACAAACATATTGTAGTTAGAATAAGGCTATTTTTACCTGGACCTGTCAAGCGCCAACAAGAATGTTATTGTCCCTTTAACATAAAGGCATCCACTGTGAAACATGTTACAGGGAGACTTACAAATGAATGATTGGTCAAAGTATGTCCATAATTGGCCTCATTTAAAAAGAATCGACTTCCCAAGAGTAGAGAAAAACACTCGCGTAGATCTGATATTAGGTTTGAACTTGCCGGAAGTGCATCGCGCTCTGACTGGAATTAGTGGTTGGCCGGGTGAACCTATCGCACGATTAACACCTTTGGAATGGACTTGATTTAAACAATATTTTATTAATTGTAAAGTACAATAGGTAAATATACAAAGAATACAAGGATACGATAACAAGCTAAGCTTATAAACACCGCTTCCTTAAGGGATAGTGTAAGAATATGTAAAGTATGTGGTGGGTATATACAAAGTGAGTCATCAATACTGGAAACGAACATAACTGAGAATTAGACTTACTAGTTAAAATAAACTTTGATTTTGATTAGCAATGGCAATATAGCGTTTAAAGAGGTTTAATAGACTAACATTTAGGATTCAGGTTTAAGATATAAATAAAACTGGTTTGTTTTATATGGATCACTGCAAAATATTGAGAGGTAATGGCTTAGTCTGTGAGTTCCAAAGATTAAATTGATTTTAGATATGATGCTCATAGATAAATAATAAAATGCCAATATAGGTAAGAATTAAACTAATGATCACCATCAGGGTGCTGATGCATTTGTTTGTTTGTTACTATCCTTTTAGTATTTAAGGAGTGTACGTTGGATTATTATTATACATCAGATTTAAAACGTTTAGTAAATATTATATATGACTGCACTGTTTGGAAGATCTTAGTAGAAATTGGAGTATCATCTTTTAATCCGAAAAGTAATATATAAGATGTTTTGTATCTTGTATCTAACAGATCAATTGTACTTGATCTTTGAGATTTATAGTGGGGGCAATAAAAGAAGAAGTGGTCGACGTTTTCAACAGAGTTGCCACAGCTGCAAGTTGGGTTATCACTAATGTGCATTAATAATTTGTGATAATTAAGGTCACTTTTTCCGTTGCAGAGTTTGCAATGAATTATTTAGAGATTTCTATTACCAAGATAATATAAGTCATTACATTTTGTACTGAATTTTGTTTTTAGTTTTGACCTAAAGATAGAAAGCGTTGGCTAATTTTGTATTTCAGGTTTTAGTTTATTCCAAAGTTCGATGTTTGATATAGGTGTGTTCTACATCTAACACCAATAAATGCGCTTGAATTGCGAAGATGGTAGGGTTTATAATTGAAACTTGCAGTGGTTTTAAATCAGTAAGAGCTCTGGGGGCTTCATTTCTAATAATTTTGTAGAAGTTGTTAATCTTATGCTGATTGCGGCGTAATTGCAATGAACAAATTCCTGTTTCGCTATACAGAATCGCATGTGACGTTCCTCTTGGAAGACCAGTAATGGATCGCAAGGCGTCAAGGTACAAATATTCAAGTCTACTAGCTTGTTCTGATGTGCAGTTATCCCAAATAATGTCAGGGTAATCAAATATTGAAAGGATAAAAGATTTATAGATAATTTCTAGGGTTTTACGATTTAGTCTGTATTTAAGCGAGCGTAGGCAATTTACCATCTTACTAGTTTTGGAGATGACATAATCGATATGTGCACCCCAAGTTCCTTTCGGATTAAATATGACACCAAGGTGTTCATGTGTTTCAGAATCTAAAATCGTTGTGCTATTAAAAACTAGGTTGAATCCTGTCGGATTTTTTTTCCTGGAAAATGTTAAACTGATTGTCTTTGACGGATTGAAAACTACCTTCCATTTTAGTGACCAATTAAAAATGCTAGCTTTATCATTATTTAAAATATTTTGTGTAATTATTTAAAATTATTGCGTGTCAATAATCATAAAGAGGGAGGTATCATCCGCAAATAATCGCACGTTACTTTCTAGATCAGTGGTAATATCGGTAATAAAAATTAAAAAACAAGAGGGGTCCTAAAATTGAGCCCTGTGGAACTCCAGAAATAATATTCTTTTCACTGGAGGAGCTTGGAATGGACTTGCATTGGACCGTTATGTGTGATAGACCCCGTACAACATCGTATAACAATTTAGCACGAACCTTTTTCACATCACAAGATGAGACAAATGAATTGTTACGTCGCATGTGGGAACTCGAAACTTCGGGTGTTAACCCCGATGAGGTTACACCTTATGAAAAACAGATATTAGATAAATCGAAATCGCACTTAGAATTTAAGGAGGATCGATATATAGTTGACATTCCTTGGAAAGATAATGAACCACAACTTTCGAATAATTTTAATTTGGCACAATTACGACTCAGAAACTTAGAACGATCTTTAGCAAATCGACCCCTTGTAGCTTCCGAGTATAAAAATATAATACGCGATCATGAGCAAAAAGGTTATATCCGGCTAGTTCCAACTAAGGAATGCCATGGGGATCATGTCTGGTTCATCCCTTATTTTCCAGTTGTTCGTCTTGCTAAAGAGACAACCAAAGTAAGAATTGTAATGGACGCCGCTACCAGATTTGATGGTAAATCACCTAATGACTGTATACACCCAGATCCAAAATTGCAGAAATTTAGATGCAAGCCTATTGCCATCGCTTCCGACATTAGTGAAATGTTTCTTCGAATCGAGATGAAACCTGAAGATAGGCGTTATCATCGATTTCTTTGGCGCGACTTAGATCCCACTCAACCCATAAAACAATAAAAGAATCAGAGACTAGTTTTTCGCAACACTTCATCTCCGTATTTATAACTCAATTCAAAAAAGTAGGGGATATTTGATTTTTGGGGCATAATACTAAAATATGCAAATGACTACGAAAAACGTCACTAAAGAACCTAGCAGAAGAAACATTTCCAGTTAAATGTGACGCCCAACGCACCAATAGCTACCGCATGGAATGCAGGTGATGCTTGGGATCATCATGGTGGTCCAACCCAAGATTTGCACGACTCTAGACTTTGAATGTTACAGTCATTGTGGCATTGAATACCAGGGTGGAAACATCAGTTTAATTGTTTTAGTGACCAGAAAACAAATTTTGATATGCGTCGGCTTACTCAAAATGAAAGTTTGCGTGTCCTTGGCATGCTACAGATCGGCACAACACAGGCGGCTGTGGCACGGACGATGAATGTTTCTCAGTCGGTCATAAGCAGGCTATGGTCCAGATACCGTGATACACAATCTGTACAGGACAGACCAGGTCGACAACTCAAGCCCAGGATCGATTTATCTGTACCTTGGCCTTGAGAAATCGTGTCATCACAGCAAATCAGATCAGCACTTGTCTTCAAACAGACACTGGTGTGAGAGTGAGTGGCCAAACGATTCGGAATCGACTGCATAGGGCTCACCTTCGTGCCCGACGTCCTCGCGTGATCCCTTATTTGAGAGATCATCACATTCAGGCAAGATGTCGTTGGTGTAGGGATTGTCAACACTGGGATAATCGACGCTGGAGCAATGTGATGTTTTCAGATAAATCAAGGTTCACTGTTGATTTTTTGGACAGACGTATAAGGGTATGGCGTCGTCGAAACGAGCGCTTCCAAGACGTTAACGTCATCAGACATGATCGATTTGGGGGTAGTTCTGTTATGGTGTGGGGAGGCATCACTGTTGCTGGAAGGACGACTTTACATGTTGTTGCATGGCGTGTTACAGGGCAGTACTACCGGGACAACATCTTGGCAGTCCATGTTGTGCCGTTCGCACGACGTCATGGCCGCCGTTTCATCTTCTAGGATGTCAACGCAAGATGTCACAGGGCCAGGATCGTTACAGGTTACCTCCAACAACAGAACATTACCTTGGCCAGCACTGAGTCCCGACCTCTCCCCCATCGAGCATGTCTGGGACAAGCTTGGACAGAGGTTACGTCAACAACGTCCTGCCAATGTCCAAGAACTTGCTGCTGCGTTGCAAAAGGAATGGGACAATCTGGACCACAATGACCTTAGACGTCTCATTAGGAGTATGCCACGCCGGATCAATGCTTGTTTGGCAAACAGAGGAGGATTTACTCGTTACTTGCTTTCACTGAGATCCACTAAGGTTGTCATTTGTGCACACACACCCTATATTTCTTTATCCTTCGTGTTATTTCTGTGCGAACCGAAAGAAAATTAATTTCCGACTATTTCTCGGTATTAGCAGGTTAATATTTTAAATAAGTTGTGTTAATTAACAAGGGTTGAAAACTGTGTGAGGGTTGAGTTAATTAACGCTGGGTTTGAAAAACTGCGATGGTACGTTTTCTGTAGAGGTAAAAAATGAATGTCAATAGTGTGTATTGTTTAATTGGCGTGTTTCTCGCTGGTTGCGATAACTGTTCCAAAAGGAGTATAATCAAGGACCAGTAGGCTTTATCTGACACGTACGTGTTGAATCAAAATGTGGGAAGTAAAACTATTTTACCGTGCGATTTATCTTCCTACCGTGTGTTTTACGCAGGTCTTTTTAAGACGGGTCTTTAGACAGCCGTGTTTACTCGCTATGGTCTACGTTTGTATTGCGTACCATAAAATATAAAGTTGCATTAAATCAAACAAAATTAGGAATTTAATCTATCATATACGGAAAGGCGAATGTAATTTCCGTCATTCACAAATATCCAGGAGCCAATTTGAATATTCCCGGGTATATAGCGAACAAGCTTAATTTCCCGTATGTGTATATTACTTATTCGGGTATTTGTATAGCTATCCCGTACAGAAACCCCAATTTGAATTTTCCCGGGTATATAGCGAGCCAGTTAAACTTCCCGTTTGTGTATAATTACTATGATCCTTTATTTTCTTTGAAGGTAGTGGTTTCTCTGTTCAAATGCAATAAATAAACAAAGACAAAATGTCAACGAGCTGGTAACCATATTTATATCAGAAACTTATACACAATATGAAGTCTAAATAAATTTACATAAACAGGCACTACGAAACAAGAAAATGGTCTTCTATGTAAACCCGAGACATTAAAAATAGGGCTAAAATTCGGTGTCTTTAATATGCTTCTTCGTCATCATCTGGTTATTTATAATTAAATATGCCTCAGTAAAGCCTCAGTGTGAATATTCCGGGGTATGTAGCGAGTGGACTGAATTAGCCATTTTGTACTCGGGTTATGGTTCTGCCTTCAAATGCGTGGTCAACGATGAATGAAACAATAATGGCACGTCAGTACCAACCGGGCCATATTGCGCTAAACATAATGAAATTACCGAGACAAATTAAAGTAACATCACAGCGATGTATTTATATATGTAAATAAAAATAAATATCACAGAAAATATAATTTAAAATAAATCAATTCCTTTACATATATAAATATTTAAAACGCAATATATGATAAATATACACATTTAAAATAAAAGTTTGTCTCTTTTAAAAAAGCTAACAATTTAGCATAAAGCTTCGGTTGAGCAAATAGCTGACGTGCTGACTGGCAACAGTAGTATTTAGATCTTATATTTTTGAGATGATTGCATTCAATCAAGATGTGCTTTACTGTCAAAGGAACATGACAGTGAACACAATCTGGTTGAAAATATGAGTTAAACAAGTATGACCAATGCGAGAGCGACACAAAACAACTTCATCCCTCCTGTTGGTTCTATGGGAGCTTTGCCAGTCTCCTAAGAGAGGCTTGATGTGATGAAGTTTATTTGTGTCTGCAAGATCCCGAGACCGTTGCCAGCGGTCAAATATAAATTTATTTATGGATGATTTAAAATCCGTAAATGGAGTTAAAAATTCGGATAATACTGTGATCCCCGTCGTTTGATCTCGTGTATTTTCGACCCTGTTTTTGTTACGATATAAGAATGATTGGAGGTGGTGTGTTAGAATACATGGTACACACCCCCGGTTATAATAATTAAAAACAAAATTTAATAATATCATACACTTTATCCACTTGTTTCATTCTCGAAGTAGAATCAAATCTGGACACGTGGATTATTTACAAATTAAAAGCTGTTCGTGCTATCATTTACAAATTAAAACCTATTCGTGCGTTTCTTGTTGATGTAACTCGGTGTAACCTTGGACTGTCGATCAATTATTATAAACTGTTCACTGATAAGATCCATAACAAATCATTTTCTTTCGCGTGCACCAATGGAATCGACAATAATTTCATATTGATAAATTTTATGCAGTTAACATTTTCTTTTGTTAGGAAAAATAACTTCGATAGTTGACACATGTTTAGGTGCCCCAGCCATTCCACCTCGCCTATTACACCCTCTTTATACGTATAATATTTAACAATTTTCCCACGGCAATAATCTGCATTCACTTTGATCGCAACAATCGAAGGAGACTTGTTCGTAACAGACCAACGATATGCCACTTCTCCGTATTCGTTACGTTTGATGTGGACGATTTTCTTCTCCTCAATGACATCGTCTTGATTTTCAATAAGTCCTAACAGCACGAGTTCTTCTTTGATAGCCATTGACACTGGTTTTTGCCTTGTGTCCGTGGATTTAGTAGTCGGGTTTCGGAAAAGGTCACAACACTTTAGCACAGCTATCAACCATCACCTCTGAAATAGAAATTAAAACTTATGTAATGTTATTGAAGAATGACAATGCCGTAAACTGGGTAGCACTGAACACTGGACATTCATATCGGGAAGTAGTATTTTTACTCGATCTGGATCGCCTTAAATTTCTTTTCCTTTTTTTATGCATAACAAATAACAATTAGGAAACAATCTTACCTCCATAATGTTAATTGCTGATTTTTCAGGATATTGCCGACTTGTTATGGCTTCAATTAGTGTCCCATGAAACCGCTCGAAACCAAACATCCAAAAATTAATTACGGGGCCAAAACGCCTTACATAATATGGAAGATGGTGTGCAATGTGGAAGTTGATGGTCTGAAAAAAAAATTCCGGGGTTATTTCCTGTGGATAGATACATCAATAGCCGTGGCGATAGAGAGGCGGCTTCTCACCAATGCAACGAGGGTTCAATCCCAGCTCAGGGCATGAACTTTATCGTTGTAAGTGAGAGGGATATTCGGTCTCCCGTCCGATCAGGCAGGTTTCCCCCGAGTTCTTCGGTTTCTTCCTGCAGTAATGATCGAAATCATTCGCACGATCTGTGCCAAGGGCCGAATTTGAAAAAGGCCTCAGGCCTAATTTGCTACCCTTGTAAAATGACGTGATTATTATTATTATTATTATTATAATTTAAAAATGCCCAAATACAACCCGTGTACACTTGCATATGAGATATATAACAATTTACTGTAGATATGCGACAAGATATGCCTCGCACTAATTTATATTCTTTAATCTATCGATTGTCGGATCATTCTGATTTGGACTACAACCAAAAATTAATAACTAGTGTTACTCACTCTGATGGACAAGGGAAAGTCTCTCGCCATCAACGCCAGAGCACAATGCCATTCCCTTTCAACCATCTCTGTCGGTGCCATGGTGTCAAACATACGACCGATATTAGCCAGAAATGTTGCCAACGTTTCCTCCTGGGTAGTGCCCAGCATTCCCCTGAGGCAATATGTCAGCGTTCCGGTTGTTATAACCTGAAAAACACAATATTCATATTAAATTTCTTAACAAAATCATACTCCATTTTACACCAGGTCTATCCCTGAAGAGTTTAGTGTCAATTGATTTCTTAGCAATATATATTTTAAGTACCCGTAGCTAAGTTTGTTGTGGTGCTGTGGTAACTTTGCTGTTTGACACCGGGTATCATCTTACCCTTATAATGGTCAGTCTGTGCCTTACTTAGTCTAACAATCATTTGGAATAAATCGGTGAATGTGAACTACATTTCATTTCGTCATTTGTTTCTTCGTCAGTTCCATTAGGTGACTTTAATATCAAATACTTAAAAATCAAATATCCCCTACTTTTTTTAATAGTATATATACTTTAATAACACTTAAAATCAAATATCCCCTACTTTTTGTGAATAGTATATATTGCATAATTATTACTTATGTAAATGCGGTCTAATCTGCTAGCATGGCCCTGTGATTTGTGAAAATATAAGAATGTTGAAGATTATGAAGTCTCTTGTAGTAATAAGTTTTCAATTCTCTCTTGCAGGGACCGTATATATTAAATATTTGAATAGTTTCATTATTTGTATTAACCTCTAGATGTTGGAGTCTACCTGCTAATTCATCAGGTGTGTTGTAGAGTTTATGTATTTTGTTTGGGCTTAATAGTAGGGCAATGCCGATCTTTGTTTCATTATATGCAGTGTATAACTTATAGCCAATTTCGTTTTCAACATTATAGACATTGCATTTTAGAATATCTTGTATACAAACAATATCCAGTTTTTCAAATATATTGCTATTTTGTTTTATGTTTGGAATAAATTAGCATAATAATAGGGACAGAAAACAGAATTGTTCGTTAACTAATATGGTTTTAAGACTGTATAATTTTAATGACTTAATTTGTTTGATCTCTAAACTTCTGTTTCGTTAAGCGGGGATTCCGCTCGCGCCTTTTTATCATCTATTTCGGTTTCGGATAAACTATCAAGGCGTCTTTTCCTTTTTACTTACTATGTCACACTAAGTGACTGTAGATTTATTTAATAATGAGACATCAGCGTCATAGTTAAAATTTGACTGCGATGTTTCAGGGATATTATCTAAGTAGCTTTGACCCACTGAGGATAAAATGGGGGTGGAAGAGACATGACCACTAGATGTATCAATAATAGACTTATTAACATCATTGATAGCATGGCCATCAGGGCTGGGGAAAACATTTGTTGTATCGGTAGTGATAGGATAGTCATTGTTGTCTATTGTATTTGTTATTAAAGCCCCAATAACACTCTTGTTGTAACTGAATAATATGTTCCAATCTTTATTCTGGTCAACAATTTGTATTATTTTACAATATTTCAATTAAAAAATGATACAAATTTCATCTTTTAACACACCTAATTTTAAAAATTGGGAAAATTCAACTACATGCCGTAACATGGTTTGAAAAGCATTACGTAAGCACTTTCAAATGCAACTTGGATTTAAATATATTTTCGAACCCTCTGGACAAGTAAGATAGGTTGTAATGGATAATTTACACAACAGGTAGGACACTTAAACAAATTGTAGTTTGAATAAGGCTGATTTTTTTTTTCTGGACCTGTCAAGCCAGCAAGAGTGTTATTGTCCCTTTAACATCATTGATAGCATGGCCATCAGGGCTGGGGGAAACATTTGTTGTATCGGTATTGAATGAATGAATGAAATATTGTTTAATGGCACGTGAGCTCCAACCGGGCCATATTGCGCCAAACATATGATGATGTTATGAGACAAACTATAAATAAATAATCACATTATCTATATATACATAAATAAAAACAAATATCACAGTACATTTCAAATAAAACTAAATATAAACTTTATGTATATATATTTAAAATATAAAGGTCAAAATTAGATAAATACAATTAAAATTTTCGATAAAAATTTGTCTCCTTTAAAAAGTCTAGAGCTTTACTATACAGACCCGGTTGGGCAAACAACTGATGAAGTGACTGGCAACGGTAATGCCGTAATCTTATATCTTTGAGATGCTTGCACTCAATCAAAATGTGCTTCACTGTCACAGGAACATGGCAGTGTTCACATTCTGGTTGAGGCTCTCGCTTTAAAATGAAAATGTGAGTTAAAAAAGTATGACCAATGCGAGAGCGACACAAAATAACTTCATCCCTCCTGTTGGTTCTATAGGAGCTTGGCCAGTCTCCTAAGAGAGGCTTGATGTGATGAAGTTTATTCGTGTCTGCAAGATCCCAAGACCGTTGCCAGCGGCCATATATGAAATTATTAATGATTGATTTAAAATCTTTATATGGAGTTAAAAAATCGGATATGGGAAGATCTAAAGCAGACTTGGCAGCCGAGTCTGCTCGATCATTCCCCTTTATATCCATGTGACTGGGGAGCCAGCAAAGGACAGTGTCCTTGCCGATGAACTCATTTGATAGTAGCAGACCATAAATGTCTGCTACTAATGGGTGATCAAGCTGTTTATTGTTAATTGCTTGAAGCGAGGACAGAGAATCAGTAAAGATGACATGCTTTAAGGATGTAGAGGATTGAATGAACTCCAGGGCTTGAAGAATAGCCTGGAGCTCAGCTGTAAATATTGAAACAGCAGGTGGAAGACACACAGAAATGATCTTAGATGATGTCACAGTAGCCGAAGCTACCCGATCACCATCTTTAGAACCATCTGTGTAAATAGGAGCATAAACACCATACTTAGACCGTAACTCTCTAAAGAGAGCTTGGAACACCGTAGAACTAGTATCTCTCTTTTTATGTTGAGTAAGATCGAAATCAATCTTTGGGGGAGATATAGCCCACGGTGGAGTCTCAAAGAATGGGGTATTCGCTATACTGTCAAGGCTGATACCAGCCTCAAACAAAAGGGGTTGTATGCGAATACCAAATGGTGGAATGACTTTAGTCTTCACCAGATACAAATGTTCATGCAGAGGTCTAAATATGGCGTTAAATGAAATGTGATTTGGAAGGGATGCTATTTTCGTAGCATACTGCAGGGCCAGTTTATCACGTCTGTTGTGCAATGAGGGCTCGTGCGCCTCGACGTATAAACTGTCCACTGGAGATGTACGAAATGCTCCTAAGCTGATTCTAAGTCCCTGGTTGTGTATGGTGTCAAGCTCTTTGAGATAAGACTCGCGGGCAGACCCATACACAATACACCCATAATCGAGTTTAGATCTTATTAAAGCTCGATATAATCTGAGCAAGACCTTACGGTCTGCTCCCCAGTCAGTATTTGATAAGACTCTCAATATGTTGAGGGCTTTCAGACATTTCTTTTTTAGGTTTTTAATGTGGGGGATAAATGATAATTTCTTATCAAATATCAGCCCCAGAAATTTGGTTTCATCCACAACTGGAAGGCGGTTGCCATCCAAGAAAAGTTCTGGATCTGGATGTAAACCTCGTTTCTGACAGAAATGCATGCAGACAGTCTTGGATTTCGAAAAACGAAATCCATTTTCGGTTGCCCATTCTTGAAGAGAATTCAAACACAGCTGCAACTTACGTTCGATTATCCGCATGTCTGTAGAACCATAGCACATCTGAAAGTCATCAACATAGAGAGCCCCATTTGTACCTGGTTTAAGGCACGCTGGGATCGTGTTAATTTTTATGGCAAATAATGTTGGAGATAAAATACTTCCCTGGGGAACCCCCATTTCCTGGGGAAATGGGTCAGAGAAGATTGATCCCAGTCGTACCTTAAATGACCTATCTTCCAGGAAATTTTTAATAAAGATAGGTAAGCGACCTCGCAGGCCGAGGTTATGGAGGTCGCGCATGATACCGTGTTTCCACGTGGTATCATATGCTTTCTCCAGATCGAAAAATATTGCAACTAAATGTTGCTTCTGGATGAAAGCGTCCCTGACGAACGTTTCGAATCGGACGAGATGATCAAGAGTGCTCCTTTGGGACCGAAATCCACATTGGAGGTCAGTAATAAGGTTATTGGACTCAAGGTACCAAACAAGCCTTCGATTGATCAATCTCTCCATGGTTTTGCAAATACAACTAGTTAAAGCGATCGGACGATAGTTAGTAGGATTCGTATGATCTTTTCCCGGTTTAGGGATGGGAATTATTGTGGCTTCATGCCACGAAGGAGGGAAATTCCCATCAACCCAAATCCGGTTAAAAAGATCTAGTAAGATTAAGAGTGTTGAAAAAGGTAAATGTTTTAAAATCTGGTAGTGTATTTCATCTGGACCAGTTGCAGTGTCCCGGGCTCGCTTTAACGAATACCGAAGCTCTGCAGTGGAAAAACGATCATTATAGCATTCATCATTACGGGACTTGAAATTAAGTCGCCTTTTCTCCTGTTGATTTTTAATTCGCCTAAAGGCATCAGAGGAGAAATTGGATGATGAATTGAATGAAAATGTGCTGGCCAGAGAATTAGCAATATCAGGAAATGTTGTTAAGGTGGTATTATCAACATTAAGATGATTAACTGATAATGCACTACTTTTACCTTTAATCCTACGAATCCTGTCCCATACCGATTTTGAAGTGGTACGGGAATTGATCCTAGAGACGTAACCTTGCCATGAAGACTTCTTTGCTTGGCGTATGGTTCTACGGGCCTTCGCCCGGACCATCTGGTATGCCGCAATATTCTCCATGGAAGGATGGTTCTTAAGTCGTCTCAAAATACGATTACGCTCTTTTATTGCAGATTTGCAATCGTCATTATACCATGGTTTATTGAAACGTTTTGGTTCCGTCGTGGTTTTTGGAATCGCCTGCTCAGCTACATCTTGGAGAATTGAAGTGAATAAGGCCATAGGCTCATCTGCATCTTCTAACTCTTTTGCATCAAAAGAGAAGAGACACAAAGACTCGAAAAGAGCCCAATCAGCCTTATGCAACTTCCACCTCTGAGGTCTTTCGACAGGAGAGGGACCATTATTAACAATGAAGATAGGAAAGTGGTCACTACCACATAGATCTTCATTTACTCTCCATGTAAATTCCTGAAACAGGACCGGAGAGCAAATGGTGAGATCAAGGGATGAAAAAGAAGCTGTGGCAGGATGTAGATAAGTAGGCGAGTCATCATTTAATAAACACAAATTATTAATGTTAATGAAGTCCGCTATTTGTTTACCTCTGTTGTTATCATCTGGACTACCCCAGAGTGAATGATGACCATTGAAATCTCCCGTTATTATAAACGGGAGGGGGAGTTGTGCAACAAGGTTATCAAGATCTCTGGGATTAAGGTGTAAACTTGGTGGAAGATATACAGAGCAGAGTGTTATAGGAATATGTAATGTCACCCTAACTGCAACTGCCTGTAAAGGCGAGTTGAGAGTGACTTTACTTTGAGGGATATCTCCATTAAGAATAATAGAAACACCCCCATGGGCTCGACCATCACCAACTGAATGATGATGATAACCGACAAAATGCCTAAAAGACAGAGTGTCAGAATTCCGTAAAAATGTTTCTTGCAAACAAATAGCTAAAGGATTGTGCTTTTGAATTAATAATTGGACTTCATTAAAATTTGGTTTTAAACCACGACAATTCCATTGAATAATGGAATTAGCCATTGTCAGGGAATTTTATTTTTTGGCGGCTTACCATGTGGGCCCATATAGACCCCCTCGATGGCAATACCGTCCATCAGATCATCCCCAAATCTATTATAGAGGGAGACAGGGTCTTTTGAACCCTTTTTCCCTCTCTCTCGAAACTTAAATAATTTTTCTTTTCTTGACGAATTACCCTTTGACTGCGATCCTGACCCAGAAGAACTGGATTCAGGGATAGCAGCTTCAAGGGGAGGCGAGGGAGATGACTCCTTGCCATTTTGGGAGGAAGTGTTGGGAATGACCGCAACAACTTCAGATTGAGGCAAGGAAGATGAACCCTCGCCAGTCAAAGAAATGATAGTTTCGATCGAGCTCTCTTTGGTTTGAGAGGAGCTCGATACACCTTTAATTTGTTCTGATGGTAAAATTTTAGGCATGTCCTCTTTTTCATGCCAGGTTAAATCTGTCTGAACAGAAATTGTTCTAGCAGAAACTTTGGCTACACTGGAGTAAGATTTCCCTTGTGGTGCAATGGGAAATTGTGTAGAAAGTTCTACTTGCTTTTTAGCATCGAAATATGACATTTTCCGTTCAGACATAACCTGTTGGATTTGTTTCTCCTTTTGCCAAATTGGACATTCGCGAGAGTAAGCAAAGTGCTTACCCTTGCAATTAACGCAACAGAAATCCGCCTGGCAGGTAGCGCTCTCGTGGCCATCATGACCACAGCGAGCGCAGGTGTCCTTACCTCTACAGACGGTTTTGCTGTGTCCAAACTTTTGACATTTGTAACATCGCAATGGATTACTGATGTAAGGATCAACAGGTATGTTAAGATAACCTGCCTTGAGAGTCTTTGGTGTTTCGGGACGATTGAAAGTGAGGATATAGGTGCTTGTAGCAATCACCTTATCCCCTCGACGTACGCTAATCCTTTTAACATGCGAGACGCCTTGGGATGAAAGGTATTCAACCATTTCATCCTCACTGCTGCCTTCAAGATCCCGACAGCGAATAACTCCTCTACTTGAATTTAACGACCTATGCGGCGACACCTTGATAGGAATGTCGGCTAAGGATGTGGATTTAAGCAGCATGGTTGCATGCTGTTCCTTAGCACATTCTATCAGAAGTGTGCCATTTTTTAGTTTTTTGATAGCCTTGGGCTCACCGGCTAATCCAGCAATGCCCTTGGTTATCAAAAATGGAGAAACTTTAGAGAGGTCGGTAGAGGGACTCTCAATCAAGAGGAACCTCGGCCATGCCTTTAATATTTTTGTTTTATTTGTAAATAATTCAGAAACGTCATCGGTGCTATGACGTTTCTGTTTGTGTTTGTTTTGTTTTACAAAAGGTGGTGTGGGGGGGATTGATGAATCCATGAATAAATATTTTTATGATTCACCTCTCGTCGTCCCCCAGGTTACTGCCCTGCCTACTAAGGGGAGGTCTAGCGCGGATAACCTGCGCATGGCCTCAGGGCTCGACGAGAGGTATACTCAAGCCAGAAAGTAAAAAGAAACTTATCTAACCTGATTGACCCAAGCCGCCGCCCTGTAGAATGTACATAGGACACAAAGGTAGGTAGAATGCTGAGTGTAAAAATAACAGAGCATTAAACATGGAAAGGGTACATTCTACAGGGCTGAAACGACCAGAGCCGATTGATCAGAGTGGGCCACTCTGACCTCCCGTCTAGGTGAACCATGGGCCAAAGTAATGTGTTGCAGGAAAAGAGCTCGCAAGCCAAATCCCCACTCAATCACCAGGATTCCACTCTCCACCGACACGGGTCGCAACGCACGGCAAACACGCTGCCCCATTACAGGGATCCTTTTAGTCGCCTTTTACGACACGCAGGACATACGAAGGGTATATTCTTGTCACCCCCTACACCCCAGGGGGGTGTTGTATCGGTAGTGATAGGAAAGTCATTGTTGTCTATTGTAGTTTTTATGGAGTCTAGAGTATCAATAATAGAGTTATTAACATCATTGATAGCATGGCCATCAGGGCTGGGGAAAACATTTGTTGTATCGGCAGTGATAGGATAGTCATTGTTGTCTATTGTATTTTTTATGGAGTCTAGAGTAGCTAAGTCCTGGTTTAGACTTCCTGGGTCTGCGGTGCTGACTTGACCAGAATTATCGACATATGTCTTTGTCGTATTATTGTTTGAGGGGGTAATATTATTGACTCCGGGGTTATTGTCTTCACTAGGGTCATTACCCAAGACATGGTTATTGATATTTAGTTACTATAGCATTGTTTGGGGTTGAAAGGCAGGAAATTCCATTTGATTATCTGGATTTGGTGCGTTGGGGTTGGTTGGCAGACCATATCTTTTGTCTGGTTTTGTACATTCACGGCCAACAAACTTTGCCCCTAGTTTGTCCCTCATATTTAATGGATACATGTATCCCTTTTTGATAAACATTTTTTTTTTACATTAATTTAACAATTCTTACACCGCTTTCGACCATTGGGAAGGGTTTGAAGTAGGATCTGTCACATTTGACCAATTGACAGCAGCTCGTCAATTTATTAACTAAATATTTATTGTCCATCTCGAATGTTAGGCCGAGGACCGCAACAGGAATAGAATCGACAGGGTAGTCCCATGTAATGTTTCCAGCTGACTCTACTGTATAATTGCAATTCTTCACTGAGAAAGTCTTGATCTTCTCAAGAAATAACTCCTTGGCAAGTAAATCCTTAAGAGTTAAGAAAACTTGCCCTTGCCTACATTCTGGAGACATTTTATGTTGCTGATATTAAAATCCTTAGCTTGTAGGAAATATAATATGTCTATTGAGGCAATACCACTGAAGGGGTTATTATCGTCGGGAATCCGTTCAATTGTATTGTCACGAATTATACGGTTTGTTATACTCATTTCCCCATTAGGGTTAAATGTCATCTTTGTTGATTTTATGTAATTCATTCTCAATAAAACACTTGGGCATACCAATTTTACTAGTTCCTTAACTAATAAAACTTATTTTACACGTGGGTTTGATAAACTGGATTGTAAAACCGCCAACATTTTCTACGGTATAGAATGTACATTCTGCGGACTTATTTATGTTGGCGAAACTAAAGGTGCTTTGCACTTATGCATTAATGGTCATCGTCACAACATTAATAAGGGTAGTAACCAGATTCTCTATAGACATTTTAACCAACTCGATACTACCAATGAGAAAATTTACCACCATACTAACAGCCCTACTTTGAGTACTCCCGTTCGCAGAGACCGAGAGGAATATTGGATACGGACATTGGGTACTGCTATCCCTTATGGATGCAATGACAACGTAGATAGTGTTGGGAATCTATCAAGCCCTGCGTGTAGCGATGTTAATATCATGACGTTCATTTCCAAAGTTTCGTCGTCGAAAACGCAGCCATGGACATCGTCGCTACACATCACCTAAGCTCAGCGCTATATCACTGGATGCCCTTTTAGACATTATTCAATAATAATAATAATGTACATTTGTAATTGGTTAACTCCATCCATATTGCATGCTCTAAGCGCGAGGATAATAGCTAATCCTGATAATATGTCACAAACAAATGAGTTTTGAGTTTGGATTTGAACACAGCTAATGATTGAGAACTCTGTATCTCCAATGGTAAATTGTTCCACAAACGCAGTCCACAGACACTGAAAGCTTTATCCCCATATGATTTCAGTTTAGCTTGCGGCACAGCCAATGAGGGCTTAATTTGTGAACGAAGTGGTCGATTTAATGAGATCAGTGAGGTAAGATGGGGAAAGATCATGTTAACACATATAAACCAATGTCAGAATCTTGAAAGTTATCCGGGCTTCTATTGGTAACCAATGTAATGATTTTTAAGATGGGGGTTATGTGAGAATACTTTTGTGTTCTTGTTATTATTCTGGCTGCGGTGTTCTGAATTTTTTGGAGTTTTGCACACAGGTTTTGGGGAATTCCAATCAAAGCACTGTTGCAGTAATCGAGCCTCGAGAATATCAAGGAACGCACAAGCAGCTTACAGGCTTCCACTGTCAAGAGGTGTCGAATATTGCCAATACATCGAAGATGGTAATTGCACGTACGGTAAAGTTGATCGACCTGTTTCTCCATGGTTATGGAAGAATCCAGTAGTACACCAAGATTCTTCACACATGATGAAAACTAAATTTTGGTTTCACAGATTACCACACTTGAATTTGGAGTAGACCTAAGTCGTTTAGATGTCCCTACAAGCATGGCTTCCGTCTTGTCATCTTTCAGTTTGAGCTTACTCTCGTTTTGGACAGACGTATAAGGGTGTGGCGTCGTCGAATCGAGCGCTTCCAAGACGTTAACGTCATCAGACATGATCGATTTGGGGGTAGTTCTGCTATCCCGTACAGAAACCCCAATTTGAATTTTCCCGGGTATATAGCGAGCCAGCTAAACTTCCCGTTTGTGTATAATTACTTTGATCCCATATTTTCTTTGCAGGTAGTGCTTTCTCTGGTCAAATGCAATAAATAAACAAAGACAAAATTTCAACGAGCTGGTAACCATATTATATCAGAAACATACATAATATGAAGTCTAAATAAATTTACATAAACAGGCACTACAAAGCAAGAAAATGGCCTTCTATGTAAACCCGAGACATTAAAAATAGGGCTAAAATCCGGTATCGTCAATATGCTTCTTCGTCATAATCTGGTTATTTATAATTAAATATGCCGAAGTGAAGCCTCAGTGTGAATATTCCGGGGTATGTAGCGAGTGGACTGAATTGGCCATTTTGTATTCGGGTTATGGTTCTGCCTTCAAATGCGTGGTCAACGATGAATGAAACAATAATGGCACGTCAGTACCAACCGGGCCATATTGCGCCAAACATAATGAAATTACCGAGACAAATTAAAGTAATATCACAGCGATGTATTTATATATGTAAATAAAAACAAATATCACAGAAAATATAATTTAAAATAAATCAATTCCTTTACATTTATAAATATTTAAAACGCAATATATGATAAATATACACATTTAAAATTTAAAAAAAAAAGTTTGTCTCTTTTAAAAAAGCTAACAATTTAGCATAAAGCTTCGGTTGAGCAAATAGCTGACGTGCGTGCTGACTGGCAACAGTAGTATTTAGATCTTATATTTTTGAGATGATTGCATTCAATCAAGATTTGTTTTACTGTCAAAGGAACATGACAGTGAACACATTCTGGTTGAAAATATGAGTTAAACAAGTATGACCAATGCGAGAGCGACACAAAACAACTTCATCCCTCCTGTTGGTTCTATGGGAGCTTTGCCAGTCTCCTAAGAGAGGTTTGATGTGATGAAGTTTGTTTGTGTCTGCAAGATCCCGAGACCGTTGCCAGCGGTCAAATATAAATTTATTTATGGATGATTTAAAATCCGTAAATGGAGTTAAAAATTCGGATAATACTGTGATCCCCGGCATTTGATCTCGTGTATTTTCGACCCTGTTTTTGTTACTATATAATAATGATTGGAGGTGGTGTGTTAGAATACATGGTACACACCCCCGGTTATAATAATTAAAAACAAAATTTAATAATATCATACACTTTATCCACTTTTTTCATTCTCGAAGTAGAATCAAATCTGGACACGTGGATTATTTACAAATTAAAAACTGTTCGTGCTATTATTTACAAATTAAAACCTATTCGCGCTATTATTTACAAATTAAAACATATTCGCGCGTTTCTTGTTGATGTAACTCGGTGTAACCTTGGACTACGATCAATTATTATAAACTGTTCACTGATAAGATCCATAACAAATCATTTCTTTCGCGTGCACCAATGGAATCGACATAACTTTATATTGATAAATTTCTTGCAGTTAACATTTTCTTTGGTTAGGAAAAATAACTTCGATCGTTGACACATTTTTAGGTGCCCCAACATTTCCACCTCGCCTATTGCACCCTCTTTATACGTATAATATTTAACAATTTTCCCACAGCAATAATCCGCATTCACTTTGATCGCAACAATCGAAGGAGACTTGTTCGTAAAAGACCCACGATATGTCACTTCTCCGTATTCGTTACGTTTGATGTGGACGATTTTCTTCTCCTCCATGACATCGTCTTGATTTTCAATAAGTCCTAACTGCACGAGTTCTTCTTTGATAGCCATTGGCACTGGTTTTTGTCTTGTGTCCGTGGATTTAGTAGTCGGGTTTCGGAAAAGGTCACAACACTTTAGCACAGCTATCAACCATTACCTCTGAAATAGAAATTAAAACTTATGTAATGTTATTGAAGAATGACAATGCCGTAAACTGGGTAGCACTGAACACTGGGCATTCATATCCGGAAGTAGTATTTTTACTCGATCTGGATCGCCTTAAATTTAATTTCTTTCTTTTTATGCTTGACAAATAACAATAAGGAAACACTTTTACCTCCATAATGTTCATTGGTGATTTTTCAGGATATTGCCGACTTGTTATGGCTTCAATTAGTGTCCCATTAAACCGCTCGAAACCAAACATGCAAAAATTATTTACGGGGCCAAAACGCCTTACATGAAAGATGGTGTGCAATGTGGAAGTTGATGGTCTGAAAAAATAAATAATTCCGGGGTTATTTCCTGTGGACAGATACATCAATTTAAAAATGCCCAAATACAACCCGTGGACACTTGCATATGAGATATATAACAATTTACTGTAGATATGCGACAAGATATGCCTCGCACTAATTTATATTTTTTAATCTATCGATTGTCTGATCATTCTGATTTGGACTACAACCAAAAATTAATAACTAGTGTTACTCACTATGATGGACAAGGGAAAGTCTCTCGCCATCAACGCCAGAGCACAATGCCATTCTCTTTCAACCATCTCTGTCGGTGCCATGGTGTCAAACATACGACCGATATTAGCCAGAAATGTTGCCAAAGTTTCCCCCTGGGTAGTGCCCAGCATTCCCCTAAGTCAATATGTCAGCGTTCCGGATGTTATAAGCTGAAAAACACAATATTCATATTAAATTTCTTAACAAAATCATACTCTATTTTACACCAGGTCTATCCCTGAAGAGTTTAGTGTCAATTGATTTCTTAGCAATATATATTTTAAGTACCTGTAGCTAAGTTTGTTATGAAGCTGTGGTAACTTTGCTGTTTGATCCCCGGGTTTCATTTTACCCTTATAATGGTCAGTCTGTGCCTTACTTAGTCTAACAATCATTTGGAATAAATCGATGAATGTGAACTACATTTCATTTCGTCATTTGTTTCTTCGCCAGTTCCATTAAGTGACTTTAATATCAAATACTTAAAAATCAAATATCCCCTACTTTTTTGAATAGTATATATACTTTAATAACACTTAAAATCAAATATCCCCTACTTTTTGTGAATAGTATATATTGCATATTTATTACTTATGTAAATGCGGTCTAATCTGCTAGCATGGCCTTGTGAGTTGCGAAAATATAAGAATGTTGAAGATTATGAAGTCTCTTGTAGTAATAAGTTTCCAATCCTCTCTTGCAGGGACCGTATATATTAAATATTTGAATAGTTTCATTATTTGTATTTACCTCTAGATGTTGGAGCCTACCTGCTAATTCATCAGGTGTGTTGTAGAGTTTATGTATTTTGTTTGGGCTTAATAGTAGGGCAATGCCGATCTTTGTTTCATTATATGCAGTGTATAAGTTATAGCCAATTTCGTTTTCATTGGGATGGAAGAGACATGACCACTAGATGTATCAATAATAGACTTATTAACATCATTGAGAGCATGGCCATCAGGGCTGGGGAAAGCATTTGTTGTATCGGTAGTGATAGGATAGTCATTGTTGTCTATTGTATTTTTTATGGAGTCTAGAGTATCACTGATAGAGTTATTAACATCATTAATAGCATGGCCATCAGGGATGGGGAAAACATTTGTTGTATCGGTAGTGATAGGATATTCATTGTTGTCTATTGTAGTGTTTTTGGAGTCTATAGTAGCTAAGTCCAGGTTTAGACTTTCTGGGTTTGCGGTGCTGACTTGACCAGAATTATCGACATATGTCTTTGTCGTATTATTGTTGAGGGAGTAATATTATTGACTCCAGGGTTATTGTCTTCACTAGGGTCATTACCCAAGACATGGTTATTGATATTTAGTTACTATAGCATTGTTTGGACTAGTGTGGGGTTGAAGGGCGGGAAATTCCATTATATTATCTGGATTTGGTGCATTGGGGTTGGTTTGCAGATATCTTTTGTGTGGTTTTGTACATTCACGGCCAACAAACTTTGCCCCTAGTTTGTCCCTCATATCTAATGGATACATGTATCCCTTTTTGATAAACATTTTTTTTTACATAAACAATTCTTACACCGCTTCCGACCATTGGGAAGGGTTTGAAGCAGGATCTGTCACATTTGACTTATTGACCATCTCGAATGTTCGGCCGAAGACCGCAACAGGAATAAAATCGACAGGGAAGTCCCATGTGATGTTCCCAGCTGACTCTACTGTATATTTACAATTCTTCACTGAGAAGGTCTTGAGCTTCTCAAGAAATAACTCATTGGCAAGTAAATCCTTAAGAGTTAGGCGAAACTTGCCCTTGCCTACATTCTGGAGACATGTTATGTTGCTGATATTAAAATCCTTAGCTTGCAGGAAATAGAATATGTCTATTGAGTCGTCAGGAATCAGTTCAACTGTATTGTCACGAATTATACGGTTTGTTATACTCATTTCCTTATTAGGGTTAAATGTCATCTTTGTTGATTTTATGTAATTCATTCTCAATAAAACACTTCAACAGCTTGTATGTGTTAAAAGGAGGTGAATTACGGTGGCCATGACAGTATGGCTGACACCAACACTGAGAATTCAAATGTTTCGCCACAGTACAACTCGAGAGTTGAGACAATTATTTAATTCTATGATATTAATCCACAGGCCCGTAGCTTCGCCCCCCCCCCCCTAGAAATGATCTTGCCCCCCGGGCCCCCTGACAAAAAGTTGTCGACCATATGGCCAGGGGAAGAGACCCCCCCCCCCCCCTATTAGCCGGACTGCCCCCCCCCTCCATCAGCAATCCATAACAGTATCAGGGTCGTTTCTATATCAAAGATAAGACGATCATTTTCGGACACTAAATAAATAACTCTTTATAAATGCCAGTCGAGGGAGAGCTAACAAGACACGCCTTGTCAGCTCGGCTTCTCGATCACTCCATTGTATTCCTAATAATATGATGTGAAATAGTTTACTATACTTATTCACATAGTGTCGTGCTCTTTTTGATGTGAAATGGAATTGTCTTTCAGTTAACTGTTTAAATCAGCTGGTATTAATCCTAACAAATCCCCATTGTTGCATTGTTAATTGTTAATTAATCCCTTCACACAGAAACTAGCATAGTGCCATTATTGGGGGTAAAACATTAAAACGTGTATACAGAGTCAGTTAAAAGCCTGATTAAATAAATGTGTTCGAAGTTGTTTATAAAAGAAAAAAACAGAGATTAACATCATCTATTAACTAAATAGGTTAAAAACCGTCATTGAAATAGATGTGTACCCAATGGCGGCGTTAAAAGGCTTGACAAACAATAGGCAAAAAAACAATCATTTAAATAGAATTGTTCACAATGGCAGCATTAAAAGACGTTTGAAAATTGTAATAACTTTTTTTTCAATTCTCTTGTACTGGAAAATGTTCTGTGGGAACAATAAAAAAAAAAGCTTGAAAAAAAACAAAGTTTGTGTTTTGCTTTGACTTAATAGACAGATTGTGGCATACTTTTCAAATGGAAACTGAATCTACAATATAGTTTAATTGTGTGTTTGTTTTCAGCCAAAACAAAAATACAAACATAAAAAAAAGAGTACATTTTTCAAATAGCAAGACATACTACAATAATTATTTGAATAAATCCCTATATAACTGACACTTTCATTTCCAAGGGCACTCCAAATCTTACACTTTCTCAGCGTTGTAAGGAACTATTGAATCAACAGCAACTTCAATATCCAAGAATGAGAGATCTCCAGAAAGATTTTGATGGTAGCATACCAAAACACAATAAATCGTAGATCCTTTTGTTAACATATTATAACTCTACTTCTAATTGAAGTTGATGTTCCTCTGGCGAATATTCGATTTGTCGATGCTTTAGAACGCGATTCTCAGATAAGAAATTTAGTATGTCGTTCAAGAGGTCCCCCGCCTCCCGCCCTTTCCGAAAACACGATATGATTGGGGAGTTTGTCTAGCATCGGGATGCGGCGTTTGTGGTTTCGAAACATGCAACCCAATTTACATTTTGCAGCATTTAAAAAACATTAATAATAGGAAGATTTTACCTCTTTTTGTAGTTCTTGATTTATCATTTAAAAATACAACAAATTTACATTTTGCAGTATTTAAAAGCCATTAATAATAAATGTCAACCTAAGGCAATGTTTACATGTCAAACCCAGTACTCACTACCTTTGGTTGGTTATTTCTCAGTTTAATCATCATTTGTTTATGCTAAATTAACGCTAAAACGGGAAATAAAATATAATGGGGTTTAACGCCCTGTTGTTCTCATGAAGACGGGCATATGCCAAGCAGTTTGCTATGAGGGACATTTCGCCGAGACAGTGGCGCTACGACCTACTCCAACCGCCAAGAGATGTTTTACGTGCAAGCCACTGTGTACACGAAACCGACTAGACCTTGTTGCTGGACTAGACCTTGTTGCTGGACAGACTCTCTGACCTGCAGCAAGGCCAAGTAGAAATCATGCAGGCATATTGCGGCGACATTTTTCGACCAACATCCTTCAAGATTGAACCCAATACCTGCTGGTTAGTGAGCCATCCCCTAACTTACTTGGTCACCATGGCTACTACTACCCAGGGTGATACAAAAAACAGAAGACAAAGCTAGCACATACCACTATCCACATTAAACATTTTCTGCCAACGATATCAATTCAATTGAACAGTTTTATCGATTGGGAAAGTATTTAACGGACCTGAATCATGTTTACAGTGGTCATTTGTACAAGTTGGTTGTTAGTTTTACATGTTCAATTAGCAAGATGAAGTCTACAAGTCTGTGTCCACTGGTTGTTTTATTTTATCTTTTCATCCATCAAAATACAGGTTGGTCTTTTACTTCTTCTTCTACAGGTTGGTGTTTTGTTTCTACTCCTATTAGGGATCACGGTGGCTAAGGGGATAAGGCGCTGGTTCGCTATCCTGGATGTTCGAACCCTGTATTGGCCGAGAAAGTTCATCACGATTTTCCGGCGTGATTTCCTCTTGTCAGTGATGCAGAAACAGGGCCTGACAATGACAGCTGCCTAGTCGTTCGGATGGGACGCAAAACCGAGGTCCCGTGTACACATTGGAAAGCACGCAAAAGATCCCTTGGCAGTTGGAATTCGATATAAGAGTAGGCCGTAGCGCCAGTCCCCGGGCAAAATTTCCCTCATAACACACTGTATAGCGTATGCCCGTCTTCTATTAGCCCAGGTTAGGTGCATAATAGTAGGACGTTAAAACCCAT
Source organism: Patella pellucida (assembly GCA_917208275.1). NCBI lineage: Eukaryota > Metazoa > Mollusca > Gastropoda > Patellidae > Patella > Patella pellucida. Next base: position 93,429,152 of record OU795036.1, on the reverse strand, counting down.
TCCATTCTTTCCTAAGCCAAGATATTATTTCGCTTTTAAATTATGGTACAGTTCAAGGCTTACCGGGAACTGAACTTTGGATGGTTGCTTACAATTAGCCCCGCTTGAGAACAGACACTAAGCTAATTGCACGACATTTTAAGTCATTAATCGAATACACCAAGTATATTTCGCGAATCCATTGCCCCAGTATTCAAACTGTTATGATACCCGAGGGATCTCAGATAGAGGGTGTTGTGCCCTGTAATCCATTGTTCAATTTGTTGATGCGTTTTTATCTCCCCTCCCGCCCCCCTTCAACGTACGGAGGGTCTGGAAGAGTTGTCAATATTTGACGAAAAGGCCATTGCCCATGCGTAATCGGGAGTTTTGTGTTTTATGTGGTTGATTATCCAGTCTTTTCTGGTCAAGTGAACTAAGACTTGTGTCCCTTCCCGCAATAAATCAAAAAAAAAAGCCCATCGAATCTCGCTCTCAGAGTAAATGTGTTACATGTAATTTATTCTTAACCTGTAATAAATCAAGAAATTATAGTCTAGATTTTCATTGCGCGGTTGGAAATAAGCTATACATTTGTATTTCCAGTTAAAATTGTTTTTACACCTTCAGTTGAATGAATCTAACTATGGATTATTGCTTCAAATTGTGGAGAAAAGATAATTTTCTTTGTTTGAGTTGTCTGTTTGGTATTGTGGATTAAAGTTACGATGAAAATTCCGATTTCAAGAATAATTTAAGCTTTTATGTATTTTTCGTATTGGGTATAATTTACACCTTTACCGCCCGTCGGGACGTGCAAGTCCCGGCCCCACCAGCTTCAGCAAATTTTGTAAAACTTAACATTTGGATATCCTAACCAAACCCAAATCATCTAATTTAATCTTTAAGAAGCATTTATAAACTGGGGAGAAAGAGAGAGAGAGAGGTAGAGGGGTCGCGCTATATAAATGGACTTATTATTATTATTATTTCGGGACTTGGCATATGGTTCAATTTTAAGTCAATAATTCGCTTACGCGAATCGAAATCACGCGAGTTGACTCAATGACAGGCCTTGAGATGCAGCGCGCACACGCTAACCATTCGGCCACCACCACCCCTAACGTCCTACTGTTCCACTCCGACTGGGCTAACTAAAATCCTACTGTTCTACTCCGACTGGTCTAACTAACATCCTACTGTTCCACTCCGACTGGGCTAACTAAAATCCTACTGTTCTACTCCGACTGGGCTAACTAACGTCCTACTGTTCTACTCCGACTGGGCTTACTAACATCCTACTGTTCTACTCCGACTGGGCTAACTAACATCCTACTGTTCTACTCCGACTGGGCTAACTAACATCCTACTGTTCTACTCCGACTGGGCTAACTAAAATCCTACTGTTCTACTCCGACTGGTCTAACTAACATCCTACTGTTCCACTCCGACTGGGCTAACTAAAATCCTACTGTTCTACTCCGACTGGTCTAACTAACATCCTACTGTTCCACTCCGACTGGGCTAACTAAAATCCTACTGTTCTACTCCGACTGGGCTAACTAACATCCTACTGTTCTACTCCGACTGGGATAACTAACGTCCTACTGTTCTACTCCGACTGGTCTAACTAACATCCTACTGTTCCACTCCGACTGGGCTAACTAAAATCCTACTGTTCTACTCCGACTGGGCTAACTAACATCCTACTGTTCTACTCCGACTGGGATAACTAACGTCCTACTGTTCTACTCCGACTGGGCTAACTAACATCCTACTGTTCTACTCCGACTGGGCTTATGACGACTCATTGTTGAAAAAGGTATTTAAGTGTAAAATCAATACATACACCCACCAATAGTTTTCTTCTCATTGTTTAAAGTTTTTAATCCGCGCTGTTGATCCTTTGTAGGAGGGGGATCACGGTGGCTAAGTGGATAAGGCGCTGGTTCGCTACCCTGGAGGTCGAGTGTTCGATCCCTGCATAGGCCGAGAAAGTTCATCTCGATTTTCCGGCGTGATTTTCCCTTGTCATTGATGCAGATGGAGGGTTTGACAAGGACAGCTGTCTAGTCGTTCGGATGGGACGAAAAACCGAGGTCCCGTGTACACATTGGAGTGCACGTTAAAGATCCCTTGGCAGTTGGAATTCGATATAAGAGTAGGCCGTAGTGCCGCTGTCTAGGCAAAAATTTCCCCTCATAGCACACTGTATGGCGTATGCCCGTCTTCAGTTAGCCCAGGTACGGTGCTTAAGCGTAGGACGTTAAACCCCATTTCATTCATTCATTCCTTTGTAGGAGATCGAACCAACGAAATGCTCAACTACCTATACAGAAACTTCTTCGATATTTCAAATGACAACTGTTTTACAGCCAAGATTAAAGGACCAGTGGCAGTATACGTAGGATTATTTGATGATGAACGACTTGTGTACCAAATACAGATTAAAGCTAATTGTTACAATGTCCGCCAGGAATGTTTCGATGATACAATCTGTACAGCGCCAACTCATGCAGTCAATACCACCTTCAATGACGTTACATTTTCCTCGTTTTGGTTCCGATGGGAGACGAATAAAGTTGAATTTGGAAGTGGATTGGTTTTGGGTTTGAATAGGATAGGAGTACATCAAACTAACCAAACCATGAACGTCAAATATCGGGCTTTATCTGGTACTAATCCGAAGAGTTTTGTGGATTATAACAACTGGGGAAGTAAGTACAGTTTACACCCATGGCGGATCCAGATATACGCCACAGTCATCATTGGCATACCCCCTCCGACTCCCGCAACCTCCCATCCCTTCAACAAACAAATAGCCTGAGTCTTCCACTGGATCAAGCAACGTTTCCCTACCTGACCGTTATGATCTGTTTTAACAAACTGCTGGTCGGATAACCGTGACGATAGAGAGGCGGCTTCTCGCCAATGAAACCAGGGTTCAATCCCAGCTCGGGGCAAGAACTTTATCGTTGTAAGTGAGAGGGATATTCGGTCTCCCTCGGATCAGGCAGCTTTCCCCCGAGTTCTTCGGTGTCTTCCTGCATGATCGAAATCATTCGCACGATCTGTGCCAAGGGCCAAATTTGAAAAAGGCCTCAGGCCTAATTTGCTACCATTGTAAAATGACGCGATTATTATTATAATTATTATAATGATTGATTTCACTTAAATTATAAAATGGCATTCCCTGTGCATAGAGGCTCTGAACAGCAATGTGCGCATTTATTTGCGTAGTATGGCCGTGTGTATGTAATAGTCGACCCTGACCGTCGGTCCATGGTTTGTGAACTCGATGTAGGTGGCTACAGTTTCTGACGGATTCGTTTTAAATAGGAAGCAATGTGGTCATGTTCCATTTCCATGTTCCGAAAACTTCCGTGTCCGGGTTGTGGCCCGGTTGCCGACTATAATACAGGCTATAGTGAGCGCAACGGATAATACTCAAAGTCAGTGGACAGCATCGGGGGGGGGGGGGGGGGTCACGAGAACAGATATACAGAATGAATGAATAAAATGGGGTTTAACGTCCTACAGTGAGCTAATTGAAGACGGGCATACGCCATACAGTGTGCTATGAGAGAAATTTTGCAACGGGCTACTCTTATATCGAATTCCAACTGCCAAGGGATCTTTTACGTGCACTCAAATTTGTACACGGGACCTCGGTTTTTCGCCCCATCCGAACGAATAGGCAGCTGTCCTTGTCAGGCCCTCCTTCTGCATCACTGACAGATATACAGTGATCTCCGATATTCTGTACCAGTGTTACCCCAACCCTTGCTGAAACCTTGTGAGCACAATATAAGCCGTGGTTGTTATCTAGGTTCTTTTGAAATTTGGTGTGAAGCATTGTGGTCTTCACTGGATGAACCCTATCGATATTCTCCAGAGTTATCCCCCCTTTCATTAAAAATACATGTTCTACAGCTGCATTTTTTATATATATTTTTTTATTTTATTTTCTTCAGAATATGTGTGTTACAAGGGTTTTAAGATGGTGTATCCTAGCAACCCCAAAAAACCAAAAACAACGCGTAGCTTTTTGGATTGTATCGTGGAATGTCAAAGGAGACCTTTCTGTTTTGCTGTGAATTATCGCGCTGGTGGCCAGTATGATAACTGTCAAATTTATGTTAATTTCGGTAGACTTGAGGATGGAGACGTGCTTGTACCTTTTAATATTACAGTTAATTCTGAATGGAAATATTGTTTTATGTCGAGAAGATAATACACGGTTGAAATCCCGGGCCTTCCAGGGATTCTACAACTCCTATATATATATATGTATTATTAGTGATCGATTCTGTACAACTCAAAACAATAACTTAAATCTAAATAAACTAGCACATACTTATGGAAAACAGCTACTGGTTTATTTGGGCGACGTTTCGAAGAGTATTCTCTCAACGTTTTCAAGCTAATACTATTGGAAGCGTCGCCCACATAAATCAGTAGCTGTTTTCCTTAAGTATGTGTTAGTTTATTTATCTACCCAGTTACTAAATGCCATTTTAAAAAATAAGAACTTAAATCTAGATTACATCCAGCGAATGGATTTTGATATATTGTATTATTTAGACCAATAAACTCGAATACCCATGCTTTGTAGAGATCACCGATTCTAGTTATCTGATTAAAACACAGATCTATATTTCATTTCGTATTTTATACTTTCGATGGCCTACACTACATGAAGATCTGACAAGTTGTAGTGGAAGGTCACGTCAGGAGTCAAACGAGCGGCTTTTGACCCTATGATAACAGACATTGATTGATCAATCATCATTGACGTTTTTAGGGGTTTACCCACAGTTCTGTACATCGCGCGCCAAATAAGTCGCCGTAACAGACCGTTTGTAACAAAGAGATATCATTTAGGCGCATAAACCTTAATGAACTCTGCTAGTTTTGAAAATACATGATTCTGACTTTCACCTCTATATAAACCTTTGTCATGGCACGATATTAATAAATCTAATTAATTCAATATGTCCATTACAAGCTATACATGATCTGTGTACAAGATCCACACGACTTCAAATGTTTATGCACATGCCGTGACGAGATAAAGGAAACAATTGCAGATATGACTATGTGAGTAATCTATATCCCATTAGTATATAATTGAGTAGTTCACTGACAGTTAGGAAGCGAGGAGCCGGGGAAGAAGAAAGGCTTGGACGAGTGTATGGACTCAACCGATTCCAGCTGCTGCCTAGACAGAGGGACAGAATATTAGATTTAATATTATGTAGATGTGTTCCTGTCGTAGACTATTTGTTTTATATGGTTTAAGTACCTATATTGCTGTATTATGTAGATGTTCCCCCTTATGTAATTAAATCCTATTTTACTAAACGTGGATAAGGCGCTGGTTCGCTAGCCTGGAGGTTGAGTGTTCGATCCCTGCATTGGCCGAGAAAGTTCATCTCAATTTTCCGGCGTGATTTCTCCTTGTCAGTGATGCAGAAGGAGGGCCTGACAAGGACAGCTGCCTAGTCGTTCGGATGGGACGAAAAACCGAAGTCCCGTGTACAAATTGGAGTGCACGTAAAAGATCCCTTGGCAGTTGGAATTCGATATAAGAGTAGGCCGCTGCCCGGGCAAAAATTACCCTCATAGCACACTGTATGGCGTATGCATGCCTGTCTTTAATTGGCCCAGGTTAGGTGCTTAAGCGTAGGACGTTAAACCCCATTTCATTCATTCATTTTTTTACTAAACTGATATCTCTGTTATCACTACAACAGTGTTACACGTTTCATTGGCTAATCCCTCAGATAATATAACAACTCTTCCAGATCTTAGTGTAGTGAAGACAAGTAAAACGAAATTTTGAACTATAAAAAATGAAACCAAATAGGATCTGTGTTTTAATCCGATTGTATCTAGACCAGTAAGTTCGAACATCCATGCTTTGTAAAGATCACCAATTTTAGTCACGACTTCAACACGGTGAGCAGTCCATTTGCTGATTACTCTATTTTTTCTTGAATACACTATTTTGCTTATAACGTTTTTAGGACTTCGAATTATGTCTTAGGGTTTGGATTGTTCGTACTTAGTTTTAATTGTCATTATAATTAAACTGTTATATTTCCCTCGGTGAACCATAACACATAACATAACATATTACATTTGATATAGCGCACATAACTGCCATGCATTCTATGGCGCTTTACAATATTTGTCACAAAAATGTCAAATAAATGTTTTTCGAAAAAAGTATGTTTTGAGTTTCTTTTTGAAATCAGTGACAGTTTTGCATTGCTTTACACTTTCTGGAAGAGTATTCCATAGTCGCGGTCCCATCACACTAAATGATCTGTCTGCAAATGTTTTATATTTAGTCTTGGGTATTAATAACATGTTTTGTGATGAAGATCTTGTATTGTAAGATGAAGTTTGGAACTGTAATAATTCAGTTAGGTAGGAAGGGGCAATATTGTTGATACATTTATAAACAAGTACCAGAAGCTTAAATTGACATCGGGCTTCAATAGGTAATATATGAAGCTCTTTTAGAGCAGCAGTGGAGCTATGGTCATAACTAACTCCAAGAATAAGTTTTGCTGTAAAATGTTGAATTCGTTGAAGAGGTTTAACAGTGGATGCTGATAGATCACAGAGCAGACTATTTCCATAATCCATATGGGAAAAAACTAGAGAGCTCGCAATTTGAAGAGATAATTCTCTGGACAGAAATGGTCTCAGTTTTCGCAAGTTAAACATTGCCAAGGCAATGTGATGCTTGAAATTTAAGTTTTCGTCCATATGCATTCCCAAGAATTTAATTCGGGACGAAGACTTAACCATAGAGTCCCCAACTCTTAATTTGTAGATGGTAGACTTTTGGAGCTGGCGGTTGGCACCGAAGGTAATAACCTCAGTTTTGTCGTCATTCATTTTAGTCGATTGTGTAGCATCCAGATTTTAACATCGTCTAAGGACTCTGATAGTTGGGAGGCAATACTTAATTCTGCATCTAAGTCTCCGGCTTTGAAACTGTCATACAGGCTATGATCGTCAGCATAACCAACTAAGTTTGGATTGTGTCGGATGCAGGAGGCTAATGTAATGGTGTAGCAGATAAAGTAAATTGGGCCATTGATACTACCTTGCGGCACTGAAAAATTTATTTGTTTTACTTCGGAGAAGTCATCGTTGACCTTGACACGTAAATATGACGTCATTCACTCTTTAGCGATTCCGGTAACACCAAAACAGCTTGACATTATAGTAAGTAGAAGCTCATGATGCACGGTGTCAAAAGCAGCACTGAGGTCGATCGCAACCATTGTAGTCAGGTGCTGATATTCTAAAGCATCCAGAAGATCATTATAAACTTTCATAAGCAGTGTTTCAGTGCTATAAAAAGGTATGTAGGCACTTTGGTAAGATGGTAAAAGGTTGTTAGTTTCGAGGTGGTTTACAAAACTTACTGAAGATGCCTTTTTCACAAGTTTGGACAACGTGTAGTCCTTAATATGAGAGATATAACACTAGCCAGTTCAGAGTCAAACCAACCGGGCGACGGGCAGGCCTAAACAAAGATATGTGGCAGCGGTAATGACTGACACCAATATTGTCCTTTAAAGATACATTATGGGAGATTAGATAAAGAGTTAGCAGTTCGACTTACAATAGTTAATAACTAGATAATGTAAAGGTAACTTGCTAAAAATTTGAGTCAAATTGATCCACTATGAACAAAGATATATGATTCTTATCCAGTCAATATCGAAGACTAGCGTTGAGATCGATATTTGAAGTTAATCAATGTCTAATTAATAATTAAGATAAAATTACAGGCCTGAAGAAATACCTGTAATTGGCAGATTTAGCTCTTGCATAATGTATGTTTTATTAGTGAAAAGCCAACTGGACTCAAAACTACGAGACTTGCTGACCTGTACCATGTATCTGGGGATCACGGTGGCAAAGTGAATACGGCGCTGGTTCGCTTGCCTGGAGGTCGAGTGTTCGATCCCTGCATTGACCGAGAAAGTTCATCTCGATTTTCCGACTTGATATCCCCTTGTCAGTGATACAGCAGGAGGGCCTGGCAAGGACAGCTGCCTAGTCGTTCGGATGGGACGAAAAACCGAGGCCCCGTGTACACATTGGAGTGCACGTAAAGATCCCTTGGCAGTTGGAATTCGATATAAGAGTAGGCCGTAGCGCCGCTGCCCGGGTAAAATTTCCCTCATAGCACACTGTATGGCGTATGCCCGTCTTCAATTAGCTCAGGTTAAGTGCATAACAGTAGGACGTTAAACCCCATTTCATTCATTCATTCTGTACCATGTATCGACATTGTCTGGTTGGTATGCGGAAAGCCAGTGGGTAAACTCAACCAAATATTCATTGATATTGGCTCATAAACCACTGGGATCGAACCCGGTGATGGCCGAGTGGTTTCTCTGGTTATTTCACTCTTGTTTGCCTTTATCAGTGATTTGGGAACAAGAAAAGGTATCATGTTAGGAAGGGGCGATTAACCCATGGTCCCATGTATCTCTTGTCAGTTGGAAAATTTAAATAATAAAATGAAATGTAGATTAACGTCCTACTACCCTGTTCTAATTTTTATGGGATATTGAAGAAGGGTGGAACTTATGCCCCACAAAGACAGCTGTACACTGTGCGGCGTATGCCCGTCTTTATTAGCCCAGAAAAGGAGCAGAGCAGTAGGACGTTAAAGTCCATTTCATTCCACAAACGTATAATCGTACCACTATTCGAAAAGATGAGTTTTCAGTGTACGTTTAAATGTAAAATACGAATTTGATTGTCTATAATAGCTACAAGAACATTGTTCCCGAATTGACTGAATTACAAGGGTATGAGAATGAACCAGGCCCGTAGCCAGGGGGTGGCACGCGGGAGCAACTGCCCTCCCAATACTGAGTCTTCCCCCCCCCCCCCAAATATAACAAGAAAATTTGCCTCTACCGCAAAATTCATGCAGATGCCCATGCTAGTTGGCCCTCCCGAAAACATCTTTGCCCCCCAAAAAACAACTTCCTGGCTACGGGCCTGGAATGAACCAAAACGTTTGTTAATTCGTATGATTTTATTTCGAATGCAAGTGATTTGGACATGTTTGATTAAGAATGAAGGAATGCGTTGACCTAGCATGTCAGCAATATCTATGAGAATGTTTGCAGTTCGGTAAGAAAGGGAATCGATTTAACATGTGCCACTGCTAATGTTGTATTCTCATGTGACTTTCATGCCCGAAGCTAGTGTATGGGGGGTGCTGGGGGGCGAGTCGCCGTTCCTGTCGGAATATTTCTGTCTGCGTCGGAAAAAAATCGCTGGTTAGCTATCTCGCATTTTCGCCGGGAGAGAGTTTTAGTACGACATATCCTCTCAAATTCGGCCAAGAGATAGTTAATGTCGGCTAAAAACTCTCAATTTTCCGACATATTCGCCACCTAGCCTAAATTCACTCTCTCATCTTCTAACTTTCGTGCTCTCCCCTCCTCCTGCTTACGGCAGTCGGCGATAACCTTCGTTCATCGATTTTTTGTCGTCGGAAATTTATCTTCCTCGCCCCCCTTTGTCGGCTAAATTTTGGTTTCTGGCTTCGGGCCTGGTGCCTTTTGTGTCACTGTGGAATGGGGTAAAACATTTGTCTATTTCACTAAAAGGCTTGGTAAAACATCAGAGATAAAAGCTGTAGAATGACCATTTTTTATTTAAAGGCAATTTGTAAAAACATTGTATATTGTACGTCTGTAATAAACACTAGCTCTTTCACGATCGACCTTTAGTAATTTCTTTATTGAGTTGACAATTTGTCTGTATTAGACAAAACTATCAAACATTTACGCAGATGAATGATTGAGAGAGAGAGAAATGTGGTTTACGGCCACTCGACACAAACTAGGTTATTTTGGGACTAACTTGTGGTCTTCAATTTTTTCAATAATTCGCCTGCTCGTAGGGGTCTTTAGCAGAAGGAGGAAACCGAAGTGCCCGGAGGAAACCCACGAGGTTGAGAAGGCGCCACTATCTCCAAACACTCACACCATGGCTTGAAACCATAGCCGCAAGCCAGAGGTGAACCGCCAGCTAGAGGTCGAAGCGCGGCACTCTAGACCACTACCCCCCCCCCCCCGCAGATGAATGATAAAAGCAGCTTTTAGTAACTGGGTGAGAACAACACATGACGGTTATTTAATCGAGGCACTTTAATCAAGGTATTCTAAAAAAAAAACGACTACTCAATGTATCAAAACAATTTATTGTGGACAGTATGTTGATACATTATTGACTAATTCACCACAATTTTAAGACATTACGAGAAGTATCTGGCGTGTCCACCGCGATTGTCAAGCACAGCGTCTGCACATAGAGCAATCTGAACGACAGACTCACCCTACCTGTGCAATAACACGGACACAGCTCGAGATTAAATAATAATCCCCGGAAGAAAATGGGATTTTAACAGAATTAGAAAGTTTAAACGGACATTTGACACACGCGGGGGCCGCACTATTTGCACTTTTTTGTGCTTCGGTAGGGTCTATTTCACATATACACATAGTTAAAATTTGAAACTTAAACGCAATTTTAAAAAAATAGCCAAATTTTGGCTGGGATTACTGAGCAAAATGGCCATTCACTGGATACGTGCGAAAAAAAAAGCCAGCTACCATAAATTTCGTCACGTTAGTTACGTACATAGAGTGAACCTGACGATTGATGAACGCCATTGGCACCTGGAACCAAACCCCCAGAACAGTCTGGTGCTATCCATCGACTGTGTTTGGTCTCGGTACGGCGTTGTTAAAGGGACAATAACACTCTTGCTGGCTTGACAGGTCCAGATTTTTTTTTAAGCCTTTTTCTAACTACAAGATGTTTGAGTGTCCTACCTGTTGTGTAAATTATCCATTACAACCTATCTTACTTGTCCAGAGGGTTCGAAAATATGTTTAAATCCAAGTTGCATTTGAAAGTGCTTACGTAAGGCTTTTCAAACCATGTTACGGCATGTAGTTGAATTTTTCCAATTTTTTAAAATTAGGTGTGTTAAGATGAAATTTGTATCATTTTTTAATTGAAATACTGTAAAATAGTACAAATTGTTGACCAGAATAAAGATTGGAACATATTATTCAGTTACAACAAGTTTGTTATTGGGGCTTTAAGTCTCCTCTGAATTTCATCCCAAAGTCCGGACTCAGTGAGTGCATAACGTTGACACCGCTCTACTGTAGAAAGTCACGTGTAACTCTGGCGGTGTGGCGACAGACGTTGTCATGCTGGAAAACTTTGTTTCGATGACGTTGATCGATGTAGAACACCGATATGATGCCGCTTCGTCTCCCTGGACGAAGATTTTAGAACAGCACAAGTTCGGGTTCTTTGGTTCAGGCCGATTCTACCCCAAACTATTACGCCTGCACCTCCCAAAGAGTTTCTTTCCATGACAAATTGGTCAGAATAATGCTGGCCACGTCGACGCCGTATTCTGGTCCTGCCATCTTAAGTTGATATGCTATACCAACTCCTCGTCTGTGAACAGGAAGAGATCCCCATTGCCCGTGTCACCAGTTCTGGTGTTGTTGGACAAAATGAAGACGTTCATGTCGAAGGCGAGGGTGATAATCGGTCAATGGTAAGGTCTACGGCAATGGTTGTTCTGTCTGGTGAGACGTCGGCGCACTGTATCGGTAATGATGGGTCTTCCGTATGTTCCCACTGACGCAGGGATCACGGTGGCTAAGGCACTGGTTCGCTAGCCTGGAGGTCGGGTGTTCGATCCCTGCATTGGCCGAGAAAGTTCATCTCGATTTTCCGGCGTGATTTCCCTTGTCAGTGATGCAGAAGGAAGGACAGCTGCCTAGTCGTTCGGATGGAACGAAAAACCGAGGTCCCGTGTACAAATTGGAGTGCACGTAAAATATCCCTTGGCAGTTGGAATTCGATATAAGAGTAGGCCGTAGCGCCGCTACCCGGGCAAAATTTCCCTCATAGCACACTGTATGGCGTATGCCCGTCTTCAATTAGCCCAGGTTAGGTGCTTAAGCGTAGGACGTTAAACCCCATTTCATTCATTCATTCATTCCCACTCTCAAGTGTTATGCAATGCGTCTATTCAGAGAAACATACCGACCTGACGTATCTTGTGCTGCTTCCTTCGTATAGTTCAAACTTTCGTTTTACTTGTTTTTACTACACTATGACCTGGACAATTTTTGATTGGAGTGAGGGATTAGCCAATGGAATTGTCTGTTACGGCGACATCGTAACGTGCCATGCACATAACAGTCGGTAAATCTCACAGTTTCTATTTGATTGTCGATCAAAACCGTTCAAATATATCACCGAAACTGCCCGACAAAACGACTGCTACACTTAAAAGCATGTAAAGGCATGGGTTCCTTTCGATATTGGCACGTATTGGACCGTAGCTTTCTGGATCATGCCCCCTAATTTACGAAATTTTACGTCCTTAGCATGTGAACCTTATAGATGTCACAATTTTTAACTTATTTTCAAAATCTTTCAAATGTATCACCGTTACACTATAATTATGGTTGAGTCCGAATTTTCTGAAAATTGGACCGAAACTAGTATATTACCATGTTATACCAAGGTTGTGGGCCAACTATGTGTTAAAGATCAAAGGTTCTTGGATGACTTTGACATGTTACGCAGCAGACCAAAGAGCTATAGCCCTCGCCTTTTACGCAGGATGTGAAAAATGAATGAATTTTTAGTCCGTCCAGAGAGGCTAATATTGCCTCTTCTCCATACATTTCTTTAAAAAATGTGGACGTATTGTGCATTGCAACCGTTCGTTTTAACCGGTCATAACTGATAGCAGTGGATCATTTGATAGATAAGGTACACCTGGAAAGAGTTTTGAGAAAAAACCCTATATACAGTGAAGCCCCCCCCCCCCCCCCATACCTCGCGACGATTCATTGGAATTGAGATTTAGGTTACTCATCAAATAGATGACTTTATATCGGACCACATTGAAGTATCCGTTTTCACGGGCTTGTGTACCGGAAAACGCGTTTGCTTCAGATAAATATTCAAACATAAACGGTCTGACAATCGATTGCATTTGGGCAAACTAGTTAGGTGTTACATAGGCATAGAAGATGTTAATATCCAATACTCAACTATCACAATTCGCGCCGTCAAATTTTCACATTGTCTTTTAACCGGCACCGCCATCCGTAACCCGAAATTAAGTTTTGGGTGCATTTCAGATTCTACCCCACACATTTATCGAACCCGAACGACTTTGTTCGCATCTGAGAGTCTCCCAATCCAGGGATCAGTATTGAACATAATAGGGTTTTGTTCTGAAAGTTGACGTTCTAGAAGTGCCAATTCTATGCTAAAATCAGACCTCGATGTGTCTATCGGCATACCTACGTCTCCCCCTCTCTCTCCTTGAAATGGCCTGCGTTTGTGTCGAGAGGACGTAAAACCAAACGCCTCTTGATCATTGAAATGGCCACGTGTTCGACTTCACAGGTTGTGGATTATAGACGGCCATAATGAGACTTCTATGCTAAAATCAGACCTCAATCATTGTATCTAACGGCATAACTCCGTCGCTCTCTCTCCCTCTCTCTCTCTCTCTCTCCTTGATTATTGACCACGTGTTCGACTTCACAGGTTGTGGATTATAGATGTATATCTATAATTAATTCGTCACGAAGTGGGGTGAAGGTGTGGCCATAATCGTGAACTTGACAACTTCAAACCGGATGTGGGGTTAAAGTGCGGCCATAATAGAGACCTTCCCGCCTTCAAACTGGATGTGATATATATCATTATAACACTAATCATTGTTGACACCATATAACTGGAAGTGGTAAATTCTATCACAATACTAATCGCTGTTGATACCATATTACTGGAAGTGGTATATAGCATTATAAAGCTAATCGCTGTTGACGCCATATAACTGGATATGGTATATTTTATTATAACACTAATCATTGTTGACGCCGTATAACTGGATGTGGGAAATTCGTATTTAAAACCTGTTTATATCATTTAGAACATTGGCCACCAGTAATAAAAAAATATCACGTGTATCGATATTTTGTGTTAAGATATTAATGAATTGTATCGCCTAAAAACGGTATAAGGGTATGTTACTAAGAATAACCTGTATTCAGACTCTCATCACCTGTACAGGTAAGTCCAGATATTAATTCATGTATATTTAAAGCTACAATTTCAAATTTTTAAGTTATTTTTTTAAAATTTAATTTAAAAAAAGCCTTAGAATAGATGGTATCCATACATGGTGCTGTCTTGTTAAAGATTAATCCTATAATTCACTATTGCCAGCTGAGAAATTGGCAAAAGTATCATTTTTGAAGGAAGCTACTGCATGGAGGCAATTGGACAACAAGGGAGGTAATTGTGTTATTATTCGCTGATTTTTAAGGTTGGGAAATAATGCCCACGGTCGTATAATAGTGAGTTGATAACCTATTGAGCAAAAGACATAGAAATAATTATGTTTTGACTTTCTTAGAAAATATGATATTATCGCTTTAATGTCTCACATAAACCGTAAAGAGGCGTTTACACGGTACAATCAATTCATACAACCGTAGAATCCAACTTTTCGGGAGTGTGATGACACGATACAGTCCGTGTATTACAGACTGATTCCAAAAGCACATGCGTCTGCAGCGTCATTAAATGGTGTCGTTTGAAGAAAACTGTTTTTAAAAAAGGAGGATGAACTTGTTGGAACCCTTGGCATCAAAACTACACGAATATGTGTTACTATGAATGAATAATTGTTGTCAAAAAAACGTGTAACAACCGTCTAATATGTTGCATCCAACGGTTGTCTTGAGTAAAAGTTGCTTTAGTCTCTGATTCTATGAATTGGTCGTATAGTGTAACCGTTGCTGGACGTCATTTGGAGAATTAATATCAGTCCAAAAATAGTTCAATTTTGTTCGGTATTTACATAATTTTCGCAACAATCTGAAGACTAGAAAAACTGGATACGGTCAAAACGGACATGATTCACGTTTGTCACGTTGGGAGTTGGATGGCTGAATGGTTACCGCCTACGCGTTGTATCATTAAAAGTAGATCTGTCATAAAGTCAACTGGCGTGGTTTCGATTCCCCGTTTCTAATCGACAAGGAATCCAACCGTGTGGGTTTTCCCTGGTTTCCTCCCACTGCCAGAAACACCTACACGCAAGCGAATTATTAAAATAAAATTGAACCATATGTTAGTCCAGAAATGACCTATATAGTTCTTGTTAAGTGGAAGTTAAATCCTCCCTCTCCCCCCCCCCCACTGTCTCTCCCACCTTTTATGTAACTAAATAATCGAAATGCTGAACTCCTTTCAATATTTTCATCTGCGGATTCTGGCAGGTTTAGGCTCTTTGGGCTTCTAGAATGAAGTCTGCTGTCTATATTAATAAATGAAGTGAAATGTTCTGTTTATTTTAACTTCTATTTATAGAATGCAGGCCTGGCAGAGTACGAGGGCTAGGAGGGGGAGGGGCTATAGCTCCCCCAATAATTTGGCCGCAAGTGCTCATTTCTTCAGGTTATTTTGGCCCCTGGACTTAGTATGAAAGCCCCCCCCCACCCAATCATGGATTGCTTCTAGCGGCCCTGGAATGTCTATATTACTGAATGAAGTGAAATGTTCTGTTTATTTTAACTTCTATTGATAGAATGAAGTCTGCTGTCTAAATTAATAAATGAAGTGAAATATTCTGTCTATTTTAACTTGTATTTACATAATAAAATGTACTGTCTATATGAATAAAATGACATGTTCTGTCTATATTAACTTCTATTTATAGAATGAGGCGTATGTTGATTATAATCTTGGCTGTTTTCTTGTTGCTCGAACAAGATGTAGATGGTGGGTGGTGGAGAAGAAGCCGGAAACGACGTGGTAAACGTGACACGTCCATTGATTTTGACGATCAGCCATTATCAGCAGATGACATCGCCGCGATGCTAGATATAGATCTAAGTGTGGCGGAAGAAATTGTTGCGGAATTTGACACGGACAGTAAGTGTATTTTTTTTTAAAATAAAGGTTGCCATAGCAACCCTAGGAGATATTTGGATGCCCCAATTTTTTAATAGAAATCTCAATTTTTGATATCATGAATCATAGAATATCACGTGTCACAGCTAAAATTAAGGAAGCATTAAGCAAGCGCTAAAAATCCCTATTGCAGGTCCTTAATTTGTGCCTTCAAATAAAATATAAACGTTTTACAATCGGATGGTTGACGTTATATAATCGGACCCTATATAATTGGATGGTTGACGCTATATAATCGGATGTTTGACGTATTATAATTGGATGGTTGACGCTTTACGATCGGATGTTTGGCGCTATTTAATCGGATGGTTGATGTATTATAATCGGATGGTTGACGCTATATAATCGGACGGTTGACGCTATATAATCGGACGGTTGACGCTATATAATCGGATGGTTGACGTTATATAGTCGGACGGTTGACGCTATATAATCGGATTGTTGACGCTATATAAACGGATGATTGACGCTATATAAACGGATGGTTGACGCTATGTAATCAGATGGTTGACGCTTAATAATCGGATGGTTGACGCTTTATAATCGGATGATTGACGCTTAATAATCGGATGGTTTACGTCATACAGCCGGATGGTTGACACTTTTAAATAATTGGATGGTTGTCGTTATATAACCGGATGATTGACGCTATATAACCGGATGGTTGACGCTATATAACCGGATGGTTGACGCTATATAGTCGGATGGTTGACTGACGCTATATAATCGGATGGTTGACTGACGCTATATAATCGGATGGTTGACGTTATATAATCGGATGGTTGACGCTATATAATCGGATGATTGACGCTATATAACCGAATGGTTGGCGCTTTATAATCGGATGGTTGACGCTTTATAATCGGATGGTTGACGCTTTATAATCGGATGGTTGACGTTATATAATCGGATGGTTGACGCTATATAATCGGATGATTGACGCTATATAACCGAATGGTTGACGCTTTATAATCGGATGGTTGACTGACGTTATATAATCGGATGGTTGACGCTATTTAATCGGAGGTTTGACGTATTATAATTGGATGGTTGACGCATTACGATCGGATGGTTGGCGCTATTTAATCTGATGGTTGACGTATTATTATTGGATAGTTGACGCTATAGAATCGGATGGTTGATGCTATATAAACGGATGGTTGACGTATATGGACGTCACTCGATACAAGACTAATAATAAGACTTCAAACACTCATAACTTAGCCCAGAATAAAGTAATTGGACTGAAATCTTCATTATGCATTAAATTTTTGAATTATTATAGCAAAGAACAGTTAGCATTCATTTAAATCTTACATCATGGATCTTCAATGTGAGAGAGATTGGGTTAAACGTCCACTCGACACAAACTAGGTCATTTCGGGAATAACATATGATTTAATTTTTTTCCATAATTTGCTTGTGCATAGGGGTATTTAGCAGTGAGGGGAAACCGAAGGAGGTTGGACAGGCGATCCTACTCCTTGCCCCTACAACCGGGGATTCGAAACCACGCCAGTTGACTCACCGACCGGCTTTATGATCAACATGCGCACGTGCTAACCACTCGGCCATCCGAACCCCCTGGATCTTCAATGAAAGAGTATTCATAGCTCATGATTTTAGTCAGGTAAACTTAAGTCGCATCGGGCGAAAATATTATTGATGTCATTTTTTTATTAATCAATTATGAGCGGATATATTTATTTTTTATTGTATTTTTCAGATGATGACTTGCTTAGTGAAGAAGAACTTCCAATCTGGTTAAAAGACTAGACGAGTTACTAATCCAATTATGTTGAACTGAAGAAATTTGTCGTAATTGTCCTTCTGACGGCCCACACAATCTATAGTCAAATAGGTCCCAGTACCTACACAATATATTCTAAATTTTAAGACTCCCTAAATTTGTCCTCAGTATAAGATGCACTATGCTGCCCCAATATAAGATCGTCAGTCTCTAAAAATATTGCAAAACATTAGAGAATAAAATAGTATCGGAATATTCCCTGCTTTTGTGACCTAGTGACGGCCTACACAATTTATTCTTTAAGACTCTCATTCCTCCTTTTCGCCACAGTAAAGGGCGCACTAGAAAATAAAATAGTGTCGAATATTTCTGGATGTTTCTTGGTTTTCTCTTCATATCCAATATAAAAGCAGCTATTGGCATGAACTGTAGAATTATGTTGATAAGATTTTAATTTAAAGCGTTTCCTTCAAATAGAGTGAATAAACACAAACATTTTAAACTAAGACTCGGCGGCATTTGGACAAGACATTAAGTCTTATCGTATTTCAATAATTAGCAGTAAGGTTTAGGAGCATACGCCATGCACTGTTCTCTTTAGAATTCAAACTGTCATGTTTTCTTTAACGCGCACGCCAATTTATACACAGGACAAGAAAGATCATTTGGATTTTCAAGGCTGTCGAGCCACAGCCCATAGTTGTCTGGGTGGGGCGTAGAACCACTGGGGCAAGGAGACACGTAAGGTGGGGTTTAACGTCCACTTGACATAAACTATGTCATTTCGGAACTAACATAATGGTTCCGTTTTATTTCAATAATTCGCCTGGGCGTAAGGGTTTTTAGCACTGTAATGAAACCGGATGACCCGTAGAAAATCAACGGAATATGACAGGTGATCATGCTCCTTTATATCAAGTTAGCTTTAAGAGTGCTATTGGGATCATGGTGGCTCAGTGGATAAGGCGCTGGTTCGCTAGCCTGGAGATCAGGTGTTCGATCCCTGCATTGGCCGAGAAAGTTCATCTCGATTTTCCGGCGTGAATTCCCTTTGTCAGTGATACAAGGGGGGTCTGGCAAGGACAGCTGCCTTGTCGCTCCGATGGGATGAAAAAGTGAGGTCCCGTGTACACACTGGAGTGTACGTAAAAGATCTCTTGGCAGTTGGAGTTCGATATAAGAGTAGGCCGTAGCGCAGCTGCCCTGGCAAAACTTTCCTCATAGCACACTGTATGGCTTATGCCCGTCTTCCAGTAGCCCAGGTTAGGTGCATAATAGTAGGACGTTGAACCCCATTTCATTCATTCATTCATTAAGAGTGCTATCCCCATAACCAGTCTTGAACTGGTTGTCTATTGAATAATTATATAATAGTACAGATTATACCACCAGGATGTAGACAACCGTTAATTTTTAAACTCACGTTAAGGTTATTTCTGGGCCGGTATTTATAAACATTCTAAGATTTCTTAGTGGAGTACAACAATAACGAGTTGATAAGGAGATATCGAATGGACATGGGTGGGATTCTTTTTGTGACAGATTTAGTTTGGTTAGTACGGAAGCCTCCTGGTGCCACGATAAAAAAAATTTTTTTGGCGTAATTGTGACTTTTTATCTCCTAATTAGGACTTTTTATCTCCTAATTAGGACTTTTTATCTCCTAATTAGGGCTTTTTATCTCCTAGTTAGGAATTTTTATCTCCTAGTTAGGACTTTTTATCTCCTAATTAGGACTTTTTATCTCCTAATTATAACTTTTTATGTCCTAATTAGGACTTTTTATGTCCTAATTAGGACTTTTTATCTCCTAGTTAGGACTTTTTATCTCCTAATTATGACTTTTTATCTCCTAATTAGGACTTTGTATCTCCTAATTAGGACTTTTTATCTCCTAATTAGGACTTTTAATCTCCTAATTAGGACTTTTTATCTCCTAATTAAGTGGTATAATCATGGATAAAATTATAAGAGTCTATTTTTGCTTAGGACTAGGTTATCAAGACATTCTCAATAGTCTTGTAAAGACGAATGGTGTAGTGATATGTATGCGTACACTCATACGGTGCTTGAAAAGGCTTGGATTGTTTCGATTTTAACCAGGAGGTCGTGGGTTCGATCCCCGGTCGGAACAAGATCAACGGAGTTTTCCAATCCGGCTTCCACTTATCAGTGGTGCAGACCAGAGGGGCTGGCAAAGGATTAGCACCTAGTCGTTCGGATGGGACGAAAAAACGAGGTTCCGCGTGCTGAATCAGGGCGCACGTTAAAGATCCCAGACAGTTGGGAATCGATGAAGAGTAGGAGAGTTATCGCCGGCTGTCCTTGCAAAATTGCACCCTGAATGGCGTTGCCCGTCTTCATTAGCCAATTGAATAAGTGCATAAAAGTAGGACGTTAAACCCCATTTAATTTCATTTACTACTACCATATACTGCTATAAACAACACTTACTACTATCATATACTGCTATAAACAATACTTATTACCACCATATACTGCTATAAACAACACTTACTACTACCATATACTGCTATAAACAGCACTTACAACTACAATTTACTGCTATAAACAACACTTACTACTACCATATACTGCTATAAACAGCACCTACTACTACCATAATATACTGATTAATTAATTTCATTTACTACTATCATATACATGTACTGCTATAAACAACACTTACTACTATCATATACTGCTATAAACGACACTTACTACTATCATATACTGCTATAAACAACACTTATTACTATCATATACTGCTATAAACAACACTTACTTCTATCATATACTGCTACAAACAACACTTACTACTACCATGTACTGCTATAAACAACACTTACTACTATCATAACGTCCTACTTTTATGCACTTATTCAATTGGCTAATGAAGACAGGCAACGCCATGCAGGGTGCAATGGGGGGAATTTTGCCAGGACAGCCGGCGATAACTCGCCTACTCTTCATCGATTCCCAACTGTCTGGGATCTTTAACATGCGACCTGATTCAGCACACGAGACCTCGGTTTTTCGTATCATCCGAACGACTAGGTGCTAATCCTTGCCAGCCCCTAGGGTCTGTGCCAAAGACAAGATAAGCCGGATTGGAAAATCCGTTGATCGTTTCCCGACCGGGGATCGTACTCCCATGACCGCCTGGTTAAAATCGAAACAAACCAAGCCTTTTCAAGCACCGTTTGAATGTGCGCATAAATATCACTACACCATTCGGCTTTGCAAGACTATTGAGAATGTCTTTATTACCCAGTCCTAAGCAAAAAGTTCATCCATGATTATAACACTTAAATAGGAGATAAAAAGTCCTATTTAGGAGATTAAAAGTCCTAATTTGGAGATAAAAAGTCCTAATTAGGAGAAACACAGTCCTAATTAGGTGATAAAAAGTCCTAATTAGGAGATAAAAAGTCCTAATTAGGAGATTAAAAGTCCTAATTAGGAGATTAAAAATCATAATTAGGAGATAGAAAGTCCTAACTAGGAGATAAAAAGTCCAAATTAGGTGATAAAAAAGTCCTAATTAGGAGATAAAAAAGTCCTAATTGGGAGATAATTAAAACCTATTTAGGAGATAAAAAGTCCTAATTAGGAGATAAAAAGTCCTAATTAGGAGATACAAAGTCCTAATTAGGTGATAAAAAGTCCTAATTAGGAGATAAAAGGTCACAATTACGCTAACAAAAATTTATCGGGGCACCAGGAGGCTTCCGTAGGTTAGTACCCAAGTCTTACATTTAGTTAAAAGTAACTCTAAGACCCTTTATAAATATTTCTAGAGAGTAACTTTTAACTAAATGTTGTTTTAGGAAGTCTTAGAGTAAAAGTTAAGAAAACTCTAAGAATTTTTATTTATACGGCCCCTGATCTTTCTGTTCGACTAAAACTTACCTCCTAATTTTGTTGGAGATAAACGATTTCTTCTACCGACAAAACAACAAATGGCGACGTTCTTATCTGTTATCCATCCGTCTCAAAGTCGTACATGTTTACTAAAAAAATCGTTAATTGAAACCCTCTTCTTCGATTATAGTCCAAACAATCAACAGAAATGGTCATACCAAAGAGGAGAAATCTCGAGAGAGAGAGAGAGGGGGTGAGGGAGAGAGAGGGGGTGGGAGTGACTGAGATGGTGACAGAACGAGGGAGAGGGAGGGAGCGAGGGAGAGGGAGGGAGGGAGGGAGAGAGATAGAGAGAGGGGAGAGAAAGAGGAAGGGAGGGACTGGCAGAGAGGGTGACAGAGGGAGATAGAGAGATTGGGAGGGAGGGAGGGGAGAGAGGGAGAGGGGGTGGGGGAGAAAGAGCGAGCTATATATAGGAAAACATGTCACAATCACCTGATTAACTTTTTAAAATATTGATGTGGATTGACGTCATGTCAATAGGTGGTTTTCCTGATTCATTTTCCTTTATCTCCGTCTCAACATCATGGGATAAAATATCAAATTTAATACTTTTCTTTAATTATTAAACCACAAAGTCAACAACAGCAACAAGAATTTACAAAATAATTGTTTCACAAGAATGGGCAAAAGGGAGAGAGAGAGAGAGAGAGAGAGAGAGTGGGAGAGATGGGGTTTAACGTCCACTCAACACAACTAAGTTATTCGCTTGCCCGTAGGGGTCCCTAGCAGTGGGAGGAAACCGGAGGAAACCCACGAGGTTGAGAAGGCGCCTCTATCTCCATGCCACATACGCTCACACTAGGACTCGAAACCACAGCCGCAAGCCATAGGTGGCTGGCCAGATAGAGGTCGAAGCGTGGCACTCTAGAACACTAGGCAATCCCGACACCCAGGGCAAAAGGGTAAAAAGAAAGAAATGCTACAACCTGATTAAAATACAGATCTATATTTCGTTTCGTTTTTTTATACTTTTATGGCCTCTATTGTATAAAGGTCTGACCGGTTGTAGCGGAAGGTCGAATCAAAGGGTCATACCAGCGGCTTTAGACCTTAATCATCGTTTATGTTTCTAGTCGATACCTACATAACAGACCGTTTCATTGGCTAACTCATCACAACAACCAGAAAGCAGGCTATATAACATCTATTCCAGATTCTGAAGTAATAAAGACAAGTAAAACTCTAAAAACCGGAACGAAATAAGACCTGTGTTTTAAAATAGGGGAGGTAATTCATTAACTTGTAGAGTTTACTGAACAAGCCTATGATATAATGGATGGTGATATATAGCTCGCATGGTTTATTATTGAATACATTTAGTAACAACAAGAATATCTTATTATTTTATTTCAACTGTTGGTAAATCTACCATCATGGACAATAAACAAATTGTATGACTATACACAGGTTAACTTCTTACAAATGTTAAATATGATATCATGTTTTGAAAGGATAGATCTAGTTTTTGATAAATGTTAAATGTAATATCGTGAACTGAAAGAGACACAACGGGCAAACATTCATCCCCATTTTGTTTTACGTGTGAAACAGTAGCTGGTATAGTTCTTCTGTGTGGCCAAGTAATATTTGCACCAAGCGTTTCCGATAAAGGATGATCCCTTTGACCAGAGCCACCCCCTTTTTCGTCTGATCCTCGGCATCTGGGCTGAAATTGTGAAAGTAATGTTTATTTTATTAACTGGGAGCCCGGGCCGTGCAGTGTTTGATGTCTTGGGGTACATAATATAACATAATAATAATAATAATCTCGTCATTTTACAAGGGTAGCAAATTAGGGCCGAGGCCTGTTTTCGATTTGGCCCTTGGCACAGATCGTGTGAATGATTTCGATCATTACTGCAGGAAGAAACTTAAGAACTCTGTGGAAACCTGCCTGATCGGACGGGAGACCGAATATCCCTCTCACTTACAACGATCAAGTTCTTGCCCTGAGCTGGGATTGAACCCTCGTTGCATTGGTGAGAAGCCGCCTCTCTATCTCCACGGCTATCCAACCAGCGACCTTGGCGTTGGCCGAGAAAATTCCTCGGATTTTCCCCTGGTACAAGAAAATTGTATAGTCGTTTGAATGGGACGAAAAACCCGTGGTCCTGTGTGTACACATTGGAATTCGAAAAAAGAGTAGACCGTAGCGCCGGGTAAATTTCCCTCATAGCACCAGTATACCGATCGTATTCATTAGTCCATGAGACGCGGAACGGTAGGACGTTTAACCCTATTTCATTTCATTTTATATTTTGTTAAACAGTCCTGAGATAGAGAGAGAGAGGGGAGGAGAGAGAGAGAGAGAACGATGGGGTTTAACGTCCAGTCGACACAAACTATGTCATTTCGGGACTAACATATTGTTTAATTTTTATTTCAATAATTCGCTTGCGCGTAGGTAGGGTCTTTAGCAGTGGTAGGAAACCAGAGGACTCAGAGAAAACCCACGAGGTTGGACAGGCTACCCTAATCTCGAACAAGAAAAAATTTGGAGAAAGAAATTTCTCTGGTGACACTGGGTAGCCATTTTCCCAGAAGGGACGAATTACACATCTGTCACGTGACATGTATTTATTTTACTTGTCTGGATGACCGAAAAATATACACACGCGTAGAAAAATAGATCTTTACGAAAACTTAAATTTTTACATTTAGGATCCACTTTTGTTATGTCAGCGAGGTGACTTTGACTCAAGAATCATTTCACAACAAACAAAACGACGATCAGACAACTTGTTTTCGAGAAATAGACCCAAATAAAAAGATTGACCAATCAGAGGTCAGAATGGGCGGGGCTTACCTGTAAAAAAATTTGAAGATAATGGACGGTATTTGGCCCCATGGGCCTCCGGCCCCGCGGCTGACTCTGGGAACGAGATTGAGGCTACCCCACTCCTTGTCACGTACAACCCGGGATTCGAAACCACGCCAGCTGACTCAATGACACTTACTATTATGATTACTCAACAATTATATTATGTACCAGGGTGATTGGGAATAAAATCTACTCACCTATTTTGTCCAAATCCGAGTTTTGTTGACCAAGTACCAGATCATCCATTAAAAGTAAAGACACAAAACATAAAACTAGTACTAATCGATACATATTGTACTTATATTGATTTTATACAGGTGTTAAAATCTAGGTGATATATCAAACGAAGATAAATACAGGTGTTAAAATACAGTTCAAGCGGTATCAACCGACGATTAATGTAAACTAGATGATGTAATATACTAACCCAAAATAAATGTTATATTTAGTAACAGACTCATCAAAACATTACAAGGGGAATTCCCTATATTATAATATAGGGAATTCCCCTAAGTAATATTTCAAGGGGAATTCCCTATATTGTAATATACTGGTTGTAGGTAATAATATTCGTAAAAAAAAGTAAGACTCCCGCTCGCCCAGCTGGAGCTCCTGGGTTTGATTCGAGAAAGTATTGAAATACAGGTGTTAACAAAAGAGACTCCATTGTAAGTTGATATCACCTGAGTATTTTATATTGCAGGGGAAATTACCTATCATATCCAACATCCTGGTTGTGTATAACTAATTAAAATAGCTCTGACGTATATAGTATGTATTATATACAAGATTGCGTAAGGTATATATATATATATATATAGTCACCTTGTCATCTCCCCCCTGGGGTGTAGGGGGTGATAAGAATATACCCTTCGTATGTCCTGCGTGTCGTAAAAGGCGACTAAAAGGATCCCTGTAATGGGGCGACGTGTTTGCCGTGCGTTGCGACCCGTGTCGGTGGAGAGTGGAATCCTGGTGATTGAGTGGGGATTTGGCTTGCGAGCTCTATTCCTGCAACACATTACTTTGGCCCATGGTTCACCTAGACGGGAGGTCAGAGTGGCCCACTCTGATCAATCGGCTTTGGTCGTTTTAGCTCTGTAGACTGTACCCTTTCCAGTTTAATGCTCCGTTGTTTATTCACTCAGCATAATTTCTACCTTTGTGTCCTAAGTACATTCTACAGAGCGGCGGCTTGGGTCAATCAGGTTGGCAAGTATTTTTTTTACTTCTGGCTTGAGTATACTCCTCGTCGAGCCCTGAGGCAATGCACTGGTGACCCGTGCTAGTCCTCCCCCTGGTAGGCAGGGCAGTAACCTGGGGGACGACGAGGGGTGAAAAATAAAAAAATATATACATGGATCCCCCAATCCCCCCCACACCAACAATTAATAAAAGACAGAAACGTCCTAATACAGAGGACGTTTCTAATTTATTTAAAAATAAAATGGCAAAGTCATGGCCGAGGTTTCTCTTGATTGAGAGCCCCTCTACTGACTTATCCAAAGTCTCACCTTTTTTAATAGATAAGGGCATTGTCGGCTTGGCCGGTGAACCCAAATCTATTAAGAAATTAAAAAATGGAACACTCTTGATAGAATGTGTGAAGGAGCAGCATGCCACCATGCTTCTCAAGTCAACAACTTTGGCAGACATTCCTATCAAGGTGTCTCCACATAGATTTTTAAATTCCAGTAGAGGTGTTATTAGATGTCGAGACCTTGAAGGCAGCAGTGAGGATGAAATGGTTGAATACCTTTCTTCTCAAGGCGTCCAACAAGTTAAACGTATTAGTGTACGCCGAGGAGAGAAGGTGATTCCTACAAGCACCTATATCCTCACTTTTAATCGTCCCGACATACCGAAATCAATCAAGGCAGGTTATTTAAATATACCTGTTGATTCTTATATTTCCAATCCTCTTCGCTGCTATAAATGCCAGAGATTTGGACACAGCAAGACCGTCTGCAGGGGCAAAGACACCTGCGCTCGTTGTGGCCATGAAGGCCACGAGAGCGCTGCCTGCCAGGCTGAGTTTTGCTGCGTTAATTGCAAGGGTAAGCATTTTGCTTATTCTCGCGAATGTCCAGTATGGCAGAAAGAGAAAAGAATTCAACAGGTAATGTCTGAACGGAAGATTCCGTATTTCGACGCAAGGAAACAAGTAGAACTGACTTCACTCATTGCACCAGAAGGGAAATCCTTTTCGAGTGTAGTTAAAGTTTCTACAACATCCATATCTGTTCAGACAGACATAACTTGGCCTCGTAAAGAGAAAAAACCTAAGACTTTGCCACCATCAGATCATGTAAGAGTGGTCTCGATCCCCATTGAGAGATCGAGTCAAAGCACTAACTCTCTCCCTGAGAAGATTGTATCCCTCTTGCCTCCATCTGGAGATATTGAGATAATTCCCAATACTCCAATCCAAAATGGCAAGAAGGATCCTCCCTTGCGCGCCTCTAAAGCTGACACTGCTGATTCCAGTTCCACTGAGTCAGGGGTGCAGTTTCAGGGTATTCCATCCGCAAAGGAGAAAAAAGTGCATAATAAAAAACATCAAAAAAAATTAGACAATTTTAGAGAGAAAGAATCTAAGGGTTCAAAAAACCCTATCACTCTCTTTAATAAATATGGGGATGATCTGATGGACGACATTACTGTAGTGGATGTCCATGAGGACCCACTCAGTAAGCCGCCAAAATTTAAATTTCCCTGACAATGGCTAATTCCATTATTCAATGGAATTGTCGTGGTTTAAAACCAAATTTTAATGAAGTACAACTTTTAATTCAAAAGTATAATCCTTTAGCTATTTGTTTACAGGAAACTTTTTTGAGGAATTCTGACACTTTGTCTTTTAGACAATTTGTTGGTTATCATCACCACGCTGTTGGTGATGGTAGAGCTCATGGGGGTGTTTCCATTATTCTTAATGGAGACATTCCTCAGAGTAAAGTCACTCTCAACTCGCCTTTACAGGCAGTTGCAGTCCGGGTGACTTTGCATATTCCTATAACAATCTGCTCTGTATATCTTCCACCAAGTTTACATCTTAATCCCAGAGATCTTGATGACCTTGTTGCACAACTCCCTCTCCCGTTTATAATTACGGGAGATTTCAATGGTCACCATTCACTCTGGGGTAGTCCAGATGATAACAACAGAGGTAAACAAATAGCGGACTTCATTAATCTTAATAATTTGTGTTTATTAAATGATGACTCGCCTACTTATCTACATCCTGCCACAGCTTCTTTTTCTTCTCTTGATCTCACCATTTGCTCTCCGGTCCTGTTTCAGGATTTTACATGGAGAGTAAATGAAGATCTATGTGGCAGTGACCACTTTCCAATCTTGATTGAAAATAATGGTCCCTCTCCGGTCGAAAGACCTCAGAGGTGGAAGTTGCATAAGGCTGATTGGGCTCTGTTTGAATCTTTGTGTCTCTTCTCTTTTGATGCAAAAGAGTTAGAAGATGCAGATGAGCCCATGGCCTTATTCACTTCAATTCTTCAAGATGTAGCTGAGCAGGCGATTCCAAAAACCACGACTGAACCAAAACGTTTCAATAAACCATGGTTTAATAATGATTGCAAATCCGCTCTTAAAGAGCGTGATCGTATCCTTAGACGACTAAAGAAACATCCTTCCATGGATAATATTGCAGCATACCAAATGGTCCGGGCGAAGGCCCGTAGAACCATACGCCAAGCAAAGAAGGCTTCATGGCAAGGCTATGTCTCTAGGATCAATTCCCGTACCACTTCCAAATCGGTATGGGATAGGATTCGTAGGATTAAAGGTAAAAGTAGTGCATTATCAGTTAACCATCTCAATGTTGATAATACCACCTTAACAACATTTCCTGATATTGCTAATTCTCTGGCCAGTACATTTTCATACAATTCATCATCCAATTTCTCCTCTGATGCCTTTCGAGACATTAAACAACAACAGGAGAAAAGGCGACTTAATTTCAAGTCCCGCAATGATGAATGCTATAATGATACCTTTTCCATTGCAGAGCTTCGGGATTCGCTAAAGCGAGCTCGAGATACTGCAACTGGTCCAGATGAAATACACTACCAAATTCTTAAACATTTACCTTTTTCCACTCTCTTAATTTTATTGGATCTTTTCAACCGGATTTGGGTTGATGGGAATTTTCCTCCTTCGTGGCACGAAGCCACAATAATTCCTATCCCTAAACCGGGAAAAGATCATACGAATCCTACAAATTATCGTCCAATCGCTTTAACTAGCTGTATTTGCAAAACCATGGAGAGATTGATCAATCGAAGGCTTGTTTGGTACCTTGAGTCCAACAACCTCATTACAGACCTCCAATGTGGATTTCGGTCCCAAAGGAGCACTCTTGATCATCTCGTTCGATTTGAAACGTTCGTCAGGGACGCTTTCATCCAGAAGCAACATTTAGTTGCAATATTTTTCGATCTGGAGAAAGCATATGATACCACGTGGAAACATGGTATCATGCGCGACCTCCACAACCTCGGCCTACGAGGTCGCTTACCTATCTTTATAAAAAATTTCCTAGAAGATAGGTCATTTAAGGTACGACTGGGATCAATCTTCTCTGACCCATTTCCCCAGGAAATGGGAGTTCCCCAGGGAAGTATTTTATCTCCAACATTATTTGCCATAAAAATAAACACGATCCCAGCGTGCCTTAAACCAGGTACAAACGGGGCTCTCTATGTTGATGACTTTCAGATGTGCTATGGTTCTACAGACATGCGGATAATCGAACGTAAGTTGCAGCTTTGTTTGAATTCACTTCAGCAATGGGCAACCGAAAATAGATTTCGTTTTTCGAAGTCCAAGACTGTCTGCATGCATTTCTGTCAGAAAAGAGGTTTGCATCCTGATCCAGAACTTTTCTTGGATGGCAACCGCCTTCCAGTTGTGGATGAAACCAAATTTCTGGGGCTGATATTTGATAAGAAATTATCATTTATCCCCCATATTAAAAACCTAAAAAAGAAATGTCTGAAAGCCCTCAACATATTGAGAGTCCTATCAAATACTGACTGGGGAGCAGACCGTAAGGTCTTGCTCCGATTATATCGAGCATTAATAAGATCTAAACTGGATTATGGGTGTATTGTGTATGGGTCGGCCCGCGAGTCTTATCTCAAAGAGCTCGACACCATACACAACCAGGGACTTAGAATCAGCTTAGGAGCATTTCGTACATCTCCAGTGGACAGTTTATACGTCGAGGCGCATGAGCCCTCATTGCACAACAGACGTGATAAACTGGCCCTGCAGTATGCTACGAAAATTGCATCACTTCCAAACCATATTTCATTTAACACCATATTTAGACCTCTTCACGAACATTTGTATCTTGTGAAGACTAAAGTCATTCCATCCTTCGGTATTCGCATACAACCCCTTTTGTCGGAGGCTGGTATCAGCCTTGACAGTATTGCAAATACCCCTTTCTTTGAGACTCCACCGTGGGCTGTATCTCCCCCAAAGATCGATTTCGATCTTACTAAACATAAAAAGAGAGATACAAGTTCGACGGTTTTCCAATCTCTCTTTCGAGAGCTAAGGTCTAAATATGGTGATTATATTCCCATTTATACAGATGGCTCGAAAGATGGTGATCGGGTAGCTTCGGCTACCGTGACACCATCCGAGACCATTTCTGTCCGCCTCCCACCTGCTGCTTCTATTTTTACAGCTGAACTCCAGGCTATTCTCCAAGCCTTGGAGTTCATTCAGTCCTCATCAGTTTTAAAACACATTATCTTTTCTGATTCTTTGTCCTCATTACAAGCTATTAATAACAAACAGCTTGATCACCCATTAATAGCAGACATTTATTGTCTGCTATTATCCAATGAGTTTATCAACAAGGACATTGTCCTTTGTTGGCTCCCTAGTCATATGGATATAAAAGGGAATGATCGAGCAGACTCGGCTGCCAAGTCTGCTTTAGATCTTCCCATAACCGATTTTTTAACATCATTTAAGGATTTTAAATCCATAATTAATAATTTCATATATCATCGATGGCAACGGTCTTGGGATCTTGCAGGCACAAACAAACTTCATCACATCAAGCCTCTCTTAGGAGACTGGCCAAGCTCCTATAGAACCAACAGGAGAGATGAGATTGTCTTGTGTCGCTCTCGCATAGGTCATTCTTTTTTAACACATATTTTCATCTTAAAGCGAGAGCCTCAACCAGAATGTGAACACTGTCATGTTCCTTTGACAGTTAAGCACATTTTGATTGAGTGCAAGCATCTCCAGGATATTAGATTAAATCATTTCCGTTGCCAGTCACTACAACATTTGTTTGCCCAACCGGGTCTTTATTGTAATTTACTAGACTTTTTAAAAGAGACAGGATTTTATAATAAATTTTAATTGTATATATTATCATTTCATTTTTGTATTTTAAATATTTATTTGCATAAAACGATTTATTTTACTTTTATTTAATTTACTACTGTGATATTGTTTTTATTTATGCATATAATAGTTTCTGTGATATAATTTAACCTGTCTCAGAAAATCATTTGTTTGGCGCAATATGGCCCGGTTGGTGCTGACGTGCCATAAAATCACATTTCATTTCATTTCATTTCATACCTTGTCATCTCTTTTTAAAATAACTAAAATAGGATCACTCTATATATCACTTATTTATATCATAGAAATATATTTCCATGGTTATATCGCCTCATATATGACAAGGACGCATGACTCTATTTTTAAAGCCTTATAATAGACGGCGCGTGTGTAAAATGCAGATATTGTATTAAAATAGAATGAAATGGGGTTTAACGTCCTACGCTTAAGCACCTAACCTGGGCCAATTGAAGACGGGCATACGCCATACAGTGTGCTATGAGGGAAATTTTTGCCCGGGCAGCGGCGCTACGGCCTACTCTTATATCGAATTTCAACTGCCAAGGGATCTTTTACGTGCACTCCAATTTGTACACGGGACCTCGGTTTTTCGTCCCATCCGAACGACTAGGCAACTGTCCTTGTCAGGCCCTCCTTCTGCATCACTGACAAGGGGAAATCACGCCGGAAAATCGAGATGAACTTTCTCGGCCAATGCAGGGATTGAACACTCGACCTGTTATCCATCCGTCTCAAAGTCGTACATGTTTACTAAAAAAATCGTTAATTGAAACCCTCTTCTTCGATTATAGTCCAAACAATCAACAGAAATGGTCATACCAAAGAGGAGAAATCTCGAGAGAGAGAGAGAGAGGGGGTGAGGGAGAGAGAGGGGGTGGGAGTGACTGAGATGGTGACAGAACGAGGGAGAGGGAGGGAGCGAGGGAGAGGGAGGGAGGGAGGGGAGAGAGATAGAGAGAGGGGGAGAGAAAGAGGAAGGGAGGGACTGGCAGAGAGGGTGACAGAGGGAGATAGAGAGATTGGGAGGGAGGGAGGGGAGAGAGGGAGAGGGGGTGGGGGAGAAAGAGCGAGCTATATATAGGAAAACATGTCACACTCACCTGATTAACTTTTTAAAATATTGATGTGGATTGACGTCATGTCAATAGGTGGTTTTCCTGATTCATTTTCCTTTATCTCCGTCTCAACATCATGGGATAAAATATCAAATTTAATACTTTTCTTTAATTATTAAACCACAAAGTCAACAACAGCAACAAGAATTTACAAAATAATTGTTTCACAAGAATGGGCAAAAGGGAGAGAGAGAGAGAGAGAGAGAGAGAGAGAGTGGGAGAGATGGGGTTTAACGTCCACTCAACACAACTAAGTTATTCGCTTGCCCGTAGGGGTCCCTAGCAGTGGGAGGAAACCGGAGGAAACCCACGAGGTTGAGAAGGCGCCTCTATCTCCATGCCACATACGCTCACACTAGGACTCGAAACCACAGCCGCAAGCCATAGGTGGCTGGCCAGATAGAGGTCGAAGCGTGGCACTCTAGAACACTAGGCAATCCCGACACCAAGGGCAAAAGGGTAAAAAGAAAGAAATGCTACAACCTGATTAAAATACAGATCTATATTTCGTTTCGTTTTTTTATACTTTTATGGCCTCTATTGTATAAAGGTCTGACCGGTTGTAGCGGAAGGTCGAATCAAAGGGTCATACCAGCGGCTTTAGACCTTAATCATCGTTTATGTTTCTAGTCGATACCTACATAACAGACCGTTTCATTGGCTAACTCATCACAACAACCAGAAAGCAGGCTATATAACATCTATTCCAGATTCTGGTGTAATAAAGACAAGTAAAACTCTAAAAACCGGAACGAAATAAGACCTGTGTTTTAAAATAGGGGAGGTAATTCATTAACTTGTAGAGTTTACTGAACAAGCCTATGATATAATGGATGGTGATATATAGCTCGCATGGTTTATTATTGAATACATTTAGTAACAACAAGAATATCTTATTATTTTATTTCAACTGTTGGTAAATCTACCATCATGGACAATAAACAAATTGTATGACTATACACAGGTTAACTTCTTACAAATGTTAAATATGATATCATGTTTTGAAAGGATAGATCTAGTTTTTGATAAATGTTAAATGTAATATCGTGAACTGAAAGAGACACAACGGGCAAACATTCATCCCCATTTTGTTTTACGTGTGAAACAGTAGCTGGTATATTTCTTCTGTGTGGCCAAGTAATATTTGCACCAAGCGTTTCCGATAAAGGATGATCCCTTTGACCAGAGCCACCCCCTTTTTCGTCTGATCCTCGGCATCTCGGCTGAAATTGTGAAAGTAATGTTTATTTTATTAACTGGGAGCCCGGGCCGTGCAGTGTTTGATGTCTTGGGGTACATAATATAACATAATAATAATAATAATCTCGTCATTTTACAAGGGTAGCAAATTAGGGCCGAGGCCTGTTTTCGATTTGGCCCTTGGCACAGATCGTGTGAATGATTTCGATCATTACTGCAGGAAGAAACTTAAGAACTCTGTGGAAACCTGCCTGATCGGACGGGAGACCGAATATCCCTCTCACTTACAACGATCAAGTTCTTGCCCTGAGCTGGGATTGAACCCTCGTTGCATTGGTGAGAAGCCGCCTCTCTATCTCCACGGCTATCCAACCAGCGACCTTGGCGTTGGCCGAGAAAATTCCTCGGATTTTCCCCTGGTACAAGAAAATTGTATAGTCGTTTGAATGGGACGAAAAACCCGTGGTCCTGTGTGTACACATTGGAATTCGAAAAAAGAGTAGACCGTAGCGCCGGGTAAATTTCCCTCATAGCACCAGTATACCGATCGTATTCATTAGTCCATGAGACGCGGAACGGTAGGACGTTTAACCCTATTTCATTTCATTTTATATTTTGTTAAACAGTCCTGAGATAGAGAGAGAGAGGGGAGGAGAGAGAGAGAGAGAACGATGGGGTTTAACGTCCAGTCGACACAAACTATGTCATTTCGGGACTAACATATTGTTTAATTTTTATTTCAATAATTCGCTTGCGCGTAGGTAGGGTCTTTAGCAGTGGTAGGAAACCAGAGGACTCAGAGAAAACCCACGAGGTTGGACAGGCTACCCTAATCTCGAACAAGAAAAAATTTGGAGAAAGAAATTTCTCTGGTGACACTGGGTAGCCATTTTCCCAGAAGGGACGAATTACACATCTGTCACGTGACATGTATTTATTTTACTTGTCTGGATGACCGAAAAATATACACACGCGTAGAAAAATAGATCTTTACGTTATAATATAGGGAATTCCCCTAAGTAATATTTCAAGGGGAATTCCCTATATTGTAATATACTGGTTGTAGGTAATAATATTCGTTAAAAAAAAGTAAGACACCGGCTTCGCCCAGCTGGAGCTCCCGAGTTTGATTCGAGAAAGTATTGAAATACAGGTGTTAACAAAAGAGACTCCATTGTCAGTTGATATCACCTGAGTATTTTATATTACAGGGGAAATTACCTATTATATCCAACATCCTGGTTGTGTATAAACTATTAAAATACCTCTGACGTACATAGTATGTATTATATACAAGATTGCGTAAGGTATATATATATATATATATATATATATATATATAAATAAATAAGATGTTTGAAAAGAAAACAAACTACATATTTCAAGTTAGCGCTTTCAGTTCCATCGGAACCTCCTCAGACTTTTTAATATGATAGCGTTATATAAACACAATTATTTGTGTCATATTAAAATACAACTACACTACAAATTGAACAACAGTCCTACTAACGGAAATACAGAGGTCGCGTATATACATTGGGGATCAACAGAACACATTTTTTATGGGAAACAATCACTGACTTTATTCTAAAACCACGACGTTTCGACAAACATCCCCTTATCTCTCTATTTAAATTCTAGGTAATTCCCCATGTAATATTGGCGTTAGTCTGTTACTAAGTATAAACATTTGAGGCTAGTATAAATCATCCCGAGACAGAATTGTTTTATTATTATTCATCTCTCCTTGGTTGATATCACAGTTGAAATAATATACTGTTAAATTAATATAATATGTACAATATGGATAAATTAACAATATTCTTGTGTTTTGTGTTCCTACTGTTAATGTACACTGCAATACTTGGTCAGGCAAGATGCCAAGAATCCGACAGAAAAGAGCGAATAGTTGGCTTAGAGTGAGACTGTGTAATTCCTTTTTGGGAAAAGCTTGGTGTAAATATTACATCGCTACAAAGAAGAAGTCTCCGAGATATTGTTTTACACGTAGACCCTGGTGGGGGTGAATTGGAGTCAAGATGTGTCTCTGTTTTCAAAATACGTTGTTGTACAGATATATACAATTTAGTAGTGTAGAAAACATAAGAATTTAAAAGAGAAAATGTGATTAATTTTGTATTAATAATAAAAATGACTTTCCGCGAAAAGATATGAAAGACGGATGTGCGTAATATGTAGATAATACAACAGGAGGTTATATAATATAGGATGTTTTCCTGGTATAGTAGACATGTGAACTATAGGTGAAGATATGTTTAATTTTGTGTTAATATAAATTTGACACGTGATCATATATATGGAAGACCAAACAACTTTGCCACCTCTGGTTTGCGGCTGTGGTTTCGAGCCCTGGTGTGAGCGTATGTGGCATGGAAATAGGGGCGCCTTCTCAACCTCGTGGGTTTCCTCTTGGCACTCCTGTTTCCTCACACTGCTAAAGACCCCTACGCGCAAGCGAATTATTGAAAAATAATTACACCATATGTTAGTCTCGAAATGACCTAGTTGTTTTGGGTGAACATCAAAACACATTTTCTCTCTCTCATAGTCCTTTTTTTTCATTGTTATACTAAAATTAACATTTCGTATTTGGAGATTTGTATTTCGAGATTTGTTTTTGGTCGAGATTTGTTGAGGAGGCGTCCCTATCTCCATGTCACATACGCTCACACTAGGACTCGAAACCACAGTCAGAGGTGATCGGCCAGCTAGAGGTTGAAGTGCGGCACTCTAGACCACTAGGCCATCCCAAATCCCCCAACATTGAATCAAGTGGCTTGGTTTGTCCAACTCGAGTGTTTTGCCTTGGTCCACCAGGTTTACATTGGTACACCCCTAAGCACAATCGAATTATTAAAATAAAATTGTACCATTTGGCAGTCCTGAAGTTTTTGTCGTAAAAACGTTAACACCCCCCCCCCTCATCCCCTCCTGGTTCCATTATTTCTTTATTTCCCCACAGTAGCATTTTTCGGATAATAAAAATCAACGCTAATATGTACTCAACGCGTTTATTTTTTTCTTTAATCAAGAAATCTAAATATTGGTGGTGAATAATTAAATCTGGATAAAATATTGGCCAGCGAAGGATTTTATCTCAGATTATAGGTAGACTATAACATCCATGTTCTAATCGACCACGTCATGTGCTGGTATGCCGGAGGTCCCGTGTTACATCCCTGTGTTGCCCGAGAAAGTTTATTGAGATTTTCAAGCGGTGTTTACCCTTGTCAGGGATGCAAGACATTGGTGTGCACGTAAAAGAACCCTTGACAGTTTGAAGTCGATATAAGAGTATGACGTGGTGCCTCTGTCCGGGCAAAATTACCCTCATAGCACACTGTATGGCACATGCCTGTATGGCGCATGCCTGTCTTCATTAGATAGACTCGGATGTAAGTCGAATTCCGCCATTTTGGAACTATTTTAAAAGACCCGGATAAAAAATGGCTGCCCCCACGAAGATTATATCAACAAACTAAAAAATGGCTGCCATTTTGGGAATTTTTTGTAAAAGCGGCGGCACGTTTTCCTGTTAAAGTTAATCGGTAGTCTACTAGCCGCATCGCAAATGTATGGTCGTTGGTACATATCACTTACTGTCATATATCCGAGTCTAAATTTAGGGTTACGGAGGGTACAGGAATCTGTCGAGGTTTGCCAAATGAGACAAAAACATAAGTATAGATTGTCTTACTAAGGATTAATACCAAATTTGTAGTTTTAGTGTGTGACCTTATTACCCGAATGGGCATATAACATTAAATAACTATTTTCCTCGGAGTCCGAAAGTAGAATTTATTATGATATCTACGTGATAGAAGATTGTATGACAGCTATCAGCTAGGGTTAGGACGTGGTATGACAGCTAGGGCTAGGACGTGGTATGACAGCTAGGGTTAGGACGTGGTATGACAGCTAGGGTTAGGACGTGGTATGACAGCTAGGGTTAGGATGTGGTATGACAGCTATCAGCTAGGGTTAGGACGTGGTATGACAGCTATCAGCTAGGGTAAGGATGTGGTATGACAGCTCTCAGCTAGGGTTAGGATGTGGTATGACAGCTCTCAGCTAGGGTTAGGACGTGCTATGATTCCTCATTCCCACTTGATATTCACATCATGAGGCCCAATGATGAGATCCTTCCCTTACATAAATACCACCCAACACAAGAGAACCCTTATTTGTAAGTCTTTTATCAGTGGACATCGGACACCATTTGTTATGAATCATTTTAACATTTTCTCTATTTAACAATTTGTATCCATGGTGGCACGTGTCACTCGAAAGCCGGTACGTGTCAATCCTATGTGCCAATCTAGTCGTAGTACGTGTCAATCCAGTGGTAGTACGTGTCAATTGCATGGGAACAGTTTTATATAAGCAGTCGTGCTTGTTACTGCATCCCATTAACTTATATTCTCTTAAACGATAAAACTGTAAATACTAATGCTCTCCTGAATAAAATACTGTTTAAACCAATTACTATCGTCAATTTTTTTATAGTCTTGTATTTCTACTATTAACCCACACGCTTTTCTCATCACCGTAAACATATCGTGCAATTCTTCTCAATACTTGATTGACCCTACAAATAGTCATTCCAACTACTTGAACACTGAGTGTTAATCCATACAGAACTCCGACCATCACGCCGTAAACGTCTAATCTGGAAGTTTGTACGTCGAAACCTGTGTATATAAACGATAGCAGAATTAACCATAGACCGTTAACGATTAACAAGCCTAAAAGATTCTTGTTTCTTAAAGACCGTAAACGATTCGCCAGTTCAGAAGCCTCCAATCCCTTGTTGGTGTCTTTTCCTATAAGCCGTCGCCTCAAGTCTTCCCAGAACACATTTTCCATTCGTCCCTCTTCGCCGCATTCAGTTATATCACGGGTGAGTAATTTGATAACCTCGGAAATATCAGCATAAGACCCTAAAAGAAATGAAATGAAATGGGTTTAAATGGTCTACTGGTAATGTAACCTGGAATAAACAGTGCTCCCGTCCATAGTCAAAACCTAGTAACTCACTTTTTTTTATATCAAAATTGAGCTAGGACCAGTTTTTGTAGATACTGGTATGTGCTTCCTGCTGTTGTATTAGATATTCCAATCTTTTGATTTTGTAAATAGGTACACCTATGACACAACCTAGCAACTTCCTTCATTTGCCTAGAATACCACAGCAAAACCTAGTAAACCATTAGTCAAATCAATGGATAACCTTGGGTATAATATTCATTCATTACGTTTTCCTTTGTTTTCTCAAAATAGATCTGTGCCAAGGGCCAAATTGGAAAAAAGGCCTCGGGCCTAATTTGCTACCCTTGTAAAATGACGCGATTATTATTATTATTATTATTATTATAAGAAAAAAAAATGAGTTACTAGGTTTTGCCTTTTGACGGGAGAGTTGCTAGTATATAGTTTTGACCGTAAGAAAACAAGAAGAGTTAATCCAGTTTTGGGATTTGAATCATGGTTCTGAAAAGAATTCCAAGATGGCTGTATTTCAACACAATTCCACAAACAGGGGGCCCTTAACCCCTTTCTTTGTTTAAATTAAAACTGTGCATATAAACCATGAATACATGTACCTGTGTCTCGCTTTTCCCTCTTCTTATCTTCACCCTTTCGTTTTAAACCCCGAAAACAAGAACAGAAGTCAAGGATGCTGTATTTGGGATCGCGATTGATACAGGTGATCCCTAACTCTTTTATTTGTTTTTATCAATATTGTGTATTAAAATAGTTACCTATATCTCGCTTCTTCTTCTTCTTATTTTTATCCTTTCGTTTTAAACCCCGAAAACAAGAAAGCTTCGGTATCTTCGCCTTTGTCTAAAACAGAAATATCATTCAAAACGTGTTGACGCTTTGACAACCTAAAATACACCTTGGGGCTATTTCCTAAAAGTGTTAACAGTAGGACATTAAACCCCATTTCAATTTATTTCACTTTCCTAAAGGTGTAGCTCATTGACATGTGTCCTGTATTGATTGTTAAAAGTATTGAATGATGCAATACTTATTAACGTGTGTTTCCGTACTGTTAAAATAAGGAAGTCGGTACTGTTAAAAATAAGAAAGTCGGTACTGTTAAAATAAGGAAGTCGGTACTGTTAAAAATAAGAAAGTCGGTACTGTTAAAATAAGGTAGTAAATTCACAATTATCAATATTATGAGATCATTTACACTTTGACAACCTAAAATAAACCTTATCGATTTTGCGAGGATTATCGACCTTATTGTTAAAATTATGTATGGTTCTAACACCCCATGTTAACTGTCAAACTATCGCCATTGAAGAGACGACCACTGTCAAGATTGGTCGCATTATTTTTGTTACGTCTTTTTTTGTGAATCATTTTAGTGAAGCCTGTACCACATTATGCCCGGAACTGTACAATGCAGTGGACGCTT
The DNA here is from genome assembly GCA_917208275.1 of Patella pellucida. Classification (NCBI taxonomy): domain Eukaryota; kingdom Metazoa; phylum Mollusca; class Gastropoda; family Patellidae; genus Patella; species Patella pellucida. The sequence goes on along the minus strand of OU795036.1, from coordinate 93,389,400 downwards.
ACGGATGGTCCGCGGATCCATTCACTTGATTTGATAATTGTTTATTTTTTGCAATGTCTATTTTCTGTCTTGTCCGCAGTTTTATCTTGTATATTTTTGTTTTGCGTGTAGTGCGGTCCTCCTGTACTTACTAGGCAAAGTTATTTCAGTAGTTTTGTAATCGGAATTTAGCTTTAACTTAGGGATTGGGTAGCCCGAATGCACTAGTGAAGCAAGATTAGCTAAATTGTATTATCAAGAAAGTCGGGTAAGAGAGAGAGAGAGAAATGGTGTTTAACGTCCACTCAACACAACTAGGTCATTTCGGGACTAACATATATATATGGTTTAATTTTATTTCAATAATTCGCTTGCGCGTAGGGGTCTTTAGCAGTGGGAGGAAACCACAAACCAGAGGTGGCTGGCCAGCTAGAGGCCGAAGCACGGCATTCTAGACCACTAGGCGATCCCCCCCCCCCCCCGTCGGGTTAGAGACAGTATGGGCACGGTTAATCAATCATAAGTATACTTACCTTCTCTCTCGTTCCCCAACTTTGGTCAATAATATTGGCAACACTGTAGATTGGCAGAAGTACGTGCGTAGCCGGAAATATAAACAAGTAGGCTAATGAATAAACTATCAAATAACTCTCTGTCGGATGTAGGAGGGCTGCATAAATTAAACTGCCTACAATCAGTAAGATGAGGTAATATTCATGCAACCGGAAATGACCGACAGAAACATCTGAAAGAAAAAACAAATTAAGGACGGTTTCACATGGCTCGCAACACACCCAAAGTGGGACCTCTAGGCATTAAAATTCCAAAAATGTGTTTGTCCGTCTTACGTCATTCTATAGAGAGTTAACTTCATATTTTAATATTTGAGCGTGTTCAGACTCACCGTGCACCATATCAATCACTATCCAATATGACCCAGTAACAGCTGCCGATGCAAACAGACAACCCAAAACCGCTCCCACAACGGTCGTCACCTTGGTCTGTGTGCTACTGCTAGACTGCGTACAGATCATGGCATAGACGAGAACCGTGATGGTCAGTGGAATTGCTGTAGCGATGTAAGGAATACCGAATGAAACCTCCAGAGCACCTGCAATCATGACTATAGTTGTACCAGGGTTCACGATATTCAGGATAAACAAGTTTATTAAGTATACGACGTATACAGTTGTGAAGCAGTCGTTGTTCCTCATCAAGGGAATCAGATTTTGGGCAACACACAATGTGTTTGCGATGTCTGAAAGGAGCCACCTACGACGTTGTTTTAAAAACTCTTCTATGTTGTCTGGGCAGTAGGTCGTGTTGTCGGCGAAAGCTGAGTTTCGAAGTCGCCATCCACGGTTCATCAACAATGTTGACATCCATCGGTCCTCACCTGAAGCAAAATAAATGGAAATCTAATTTCAGGTGCTCCTATTAAAGGGACAATAACACTCTTGCTGGCTTGACAGGTCAAAAACAAATTTAGCATTATTCTAACTACGAGATGTTTAAATCCAAGTTACGTTTAAAAGTGTTTACGTAAGGCCTATCATTATCATACAGTTGAATTTTTCCAATTTGTTCAATATTATCAATTAATTAAATTATTGAAAAATTCAAAGCAAGCAAGACAACAGTAAAAAATAAAAAGAAGCAAGATCACTTCACCTGGAAACATATTGGCTCGTTCTAGCTTCTTGCCTACAAGTTTGGGTGGTTAACGTGTAACAGCCAGGTTTTTAGAACAATGCAATCTTCTGTGCTTTCGGTTATTTATGTAAAACGAAATCATAACTCGAAGTTCCCACATCATTGACACACCAGAGTTATTAAGAAGTCTATTACCAGGCTGTTCTTTCAGCCCCTATTTGCCAAAAACGTGTCGAGGGATCGTGTGGGACGTGTTGCATTCATTTTTTGGTGTTGAGTCGATGGATAGTCTTTTAGGAGCCTTGCGATACAGCCGGGGAGTAATGTCACACGGGTAACATTTTAGAAGTAAAAATTAAAAAGAGAAAGATCTTTTCGTCTTCATACTTACCAGTATCTGGATTCGAGTCCTAGTGTAAGCGTTTCTGACATGGAGATAGGGGCGCCTTCTCGACCTCGTGGGTTTCCTAGGGGCACTCCGGTTTCCTTCCACAGCTAAAGACCCCTACGTGCAAACGAATTATCGAAATAAAAATAAAAACCATATGTTAGTCCCGAAATGACCTAGTTGTGTTAAGTGAATCTTAAACCCCATTTCTCTCTCCCTCTCTTTCATACTTACCAGTATCTTTGTAGTAAACTGACAATGGGGTCAATGTTGGACTCGAGTACTCATCCATAACTTGTTTGATAGCACTGGCTCGATACAAACTAAAACATCCCGGAGCACACATCACAGAACCAATAACATTCTGAGAATTTTTAATCATCCAGAAATCTGAAAGTTCGAAATAACCATATCTACATTATGTATAATTTATTCTAAGTTTCAGTGTTTGAAGTTTTATAATTAAATTATTAATTCATTCAATATGACGACAATCAAGAGGTCAGGAGAGTTGATTGGGAGCTTACCATGTGAATAATTGCGTTATTAATAACTTATTTAACATTTGAAACCAAAAGATGACCTGCAATGGGAAGATAGGAATAACTTTAGTGTTCGTCTGCCTACCTTTAGCATATTAAAATATTTGATGCCATACTATGGGGTGCCGGTGCTTGCCGTCTGGGTGAGTTCGGCCACAAGCACCACCAATCCTTTGGTCATTATTACACATCCGTAACAGATCTAGGACGGCATCATCCTTGAAATCCATGTCTGCATCAGTTGCCAGGATATATGTATGGTCATCGTCGACTTCAGCTTTCATCTGAATGGTAATATCATCGCACCCGCTTGCTGATGATGACCAAAGATCGCATGGCCCATGTATTTTGGACTTGTGGGCCATAGACTTATGTCCTTCGGGGTTAGAGTCATCTGAAGCAGGAGTGTCATCAACTTCGTCGAAGAGATAACTAATATTGATAATACCAGGATATATATCAACTGTAGCGTCCGCTTCGATACCAGCCGTGCTCGCAATCGTATCCGATCTCTCAGCAAGATTGACGTAGCAAGATTGTAGTGTAGCTAATGAATAACATTGACTTGTTGTAGGTGTCAAGTTCTGCGAAACGAACCCTTCGTCATCATCTTCGAGGGATCCACTATTATTCAAACGAGGAGAGATTTTCGTCACACTTATTTTATCGCCTAGGTTTAGAATGTCGTTCGGACAATCAATCTCGTCAGTTTCGGTTTTATCCTCCTCGTTTGTGGACGAATATTCCCGAAGTTCAGGAATTTCAACTGCAGAGTCCGACGAGACGATGTCCCCGAACTTAACGCTATTATTGACTTTTAGGCTTTTGTATTTCAAAACGTAATTCATATACATGCATTGACTCCAACGTTTTTTCGACTTCACTTTCTCAGGATCCTTAAAATGCATAAATAAAGGCATTCCTCCAACTAGAATATATCTCAATTGCAACCCATAAGGTGTCTCAAAACACGGACAATCGACAAGAGTCATATCAAACTTTGTAATCAGAAGACTGACCAGCTGCTGGGCAAACTCTTTCAACTCCCTACCACTGCAACCGTTATCCATAAAAATGTGTGCCTCGATGTGTACATCCTCTAGTTTGAGTTTCGTCGATTGGGATAAACCCTGCAAACTACGAAGCAGTCGTTCCACTTCGTAATCATCTTCCCGGTACATAGTGGTACACACATATATTGAGCTACTATTCTTAGTTTGGTCAGTGGTCTCCTCGCTGCTGACTGAATTGAATACATCAGCATTGTAGGATAAGAGAAGCTTTTGGTCAAAAAACAGATTGTTCCAGCCGTATGTCAAAAATAGGGTCTCATACGGCATGAATAGATATTTCGGGTTTCGTTTAGTCAACTGGAAGATTTTCAGGACGTATAGTACAGCCCACGTTAATGACGAGGCAGAAGCTACGATGATAAGAGAGGTGGAGTCCCCGAAGTCATTAAGCTCGTCAACGTGGTACAGCATTGGGGAAAGAACAGTGATGCATAAAGCTATACACGCGGGTGTAGCGAAGAACATGGATGCTAATATGCCCACCCAGGGTACACAATATGCGATACTAAGATACAGAAATCCTTCTGCTCCTAGTCCTGCCAATATGTTGGAAATCAGGGGAATCATTATTTCCCAGGTTAAAGCACCTGTCCACTTGTTATGGAACCTAATTAATATGTCTTCCACTGATTCCGTAGAATCTTTCATAACATATATCTTAAGAACTAGGAATATTATTATGCCAATAATCTTTATAACTCCGTACATGACATGGATTCTTTTCACACTGTCCGTTGTCGTCAGAGTCCGTATCTGCAACCATGGTGACCACACTGTTGCCATGGCAGCAAGCGAGACACACATAATCAAGGCTTGTAACCAAGTGATTTGATTGAAAAGACAAAGTACAAGAGCAGCACCAGCAGGAACAACAACAGCTAAAACAACCCAAATGATGGACGTCTTCCCACCCTGAAACAAAACAAAACACCAATGCTAATTAAAAAAAACCAAATGGAAATTGTTCAATTGATGAAGACTTGGACATATTGAACGTTAAAGCTGAACTCCCATTACAAAACTACAGAACTAACATTAAATTTAAAAAGGGTATTTGTTTCATTATCTAGTTATAAACCGTTCATCTTTAATGTAATGACCCATTGTTTTAATCGTTAAAATTGGTCAGAAATAATAATCAAGAAAATGAAATTCTTGTGTCACGAATTTATACAATTTCTGATTAAAACACGGATCTTATTTCTATTCATTTTTATAGTTCAAAATTTCGTTTTACTTGTCTTTACTACACTAGGATTTGAAAGTCTTGTTATTTAACTGCATAAAATGAGGGTTCAGTCAATCAAATGGTCTGTTGAGTGTTTGAATGTGCGCAGAACTCATAACCAGGCCCGTAGCCAGGAAGTTGTTTTTGGGGGGGGCAAAGATGTTTTCGGGAGGGCCAACTAGCATGGACATCTGCATGAATTTTGCCGTAAAGGCCAATTTTCTTGTGATATTGGGGGGGCAAGACTCAGTATTGGGAGGGCAGTTCCCCCCCCCCCCCCCGTGCTACCCCTGGCTGCGGGCCTGCTCATAACAAAGCAAAGCATAGCCACTTGCAACGTCGATTCTGATTTCTTAATCGAATATTATAACCTGTTAGATCTACATGTAGTGTAGGCCATCGAAGTATAATAAAATAAAATAAAACCAAGTACGAACAAACCAAACCATTAAACAAAATTCTAAGTCATAAAAACGGTATAGGCAAAATAGTGTAATCAGCATATGGACTGTTCACCGTGTACAAATTACACGACAAACAGTGGTAACAGGTGTCCGGAAGAGTAAGCCTGTCCTACATGGCGCGCCAAACCCGTCATAGCTGCATCCAAACCATTAGACGAAATTAGCACAGGTTAGGTGCATAACAGTAGAACGTTAATCCCCATTTCATTAGACGAATTCTCGGTAAAATATCGCGATTTGCCAATGGACTATCAATGGCAGTCTACATCGGTTGTGTTCCAGAAACAAACGGTATAGGCAAAGTATAACACACGAAACGAAATATAGATCTTTATTGCACCTTCAACTTCTTCAAGATGATTTACAAAGTCGTACTTACCTCCGTTCCACTAACGCTGGCATCGGATAAAAACGATACCAACAGAACACTACCCATGATGGGAAGGAGCACATGAACCGGAAGTGACGTTGCAACGATCGTGGTGAAAGCAACGACAGCAGCACTTTCAATAATGGCAGCAATAATTCCCTGTAGACGATGACAAATACAATAGATATTTATAATAAATGATTTTTTGATGTAAAAAAGAAAGTATTATGAGCAGAATATTCGGTACTACATAATGACAGCTGTTATAGACGCTTCGTACCATCTTGACACTTGAAAGTGATTTTAATATCAACATACCGCTGTCGACACTTCTGTTGGTCTTGGTAGCATTCATTAGTCATTGTGTAACCTTAACATGATAGCATGGTTTATCTAACTTTCGTTGTCTGATAAACCCGATATGATACAGAAGCCGATGTCTAAAAAGATCCGTTTTCTAGACGGGTTTATAAACCCAGAATACAAACGAATCGACAGTCAGGTCCGGGCAAGGACGCAGAGGGTCGAGTCCAGGCCCCAGACGGGACGGAACGAGGTAGAGCGCCTGGGAGCTGGCACATTTGTGCCATTCTAGGACATGGCACCCCCAAACCAAGTTAGTTATAGGGTCTTTAACATTACGATGTTTGTACTTGATATGTAAGAAGCAGTGAATACAAGTATTATTACATGTTAATCTAGTCTTGTCAACTGAACCGGTAATACAGACCCAATACTGTAACAAACGTATAGTCGTTTCGATGGTACGAAAAACCAAGGCTCCATTTACAGTTAAAGGTGTAATATGTAAGATCTAAGTTTTGTTCTTGGCCTAAAATGTTATGTTATACAGATAGAACTCAATGGCCATTAAATACCGCTCGGGTTATTCAATGGTTCAAGAGAGTGTATCCCTGTGCAAGCATTCCACGAGGGGAAGCACGCCGGAAAAAAACGATGAACTTTTTCTGCCGATAAGTCACGAACTTTTCGGTTCCGAACGTTGCAGAAGAATATATAAAAAATTCTTACCAGTAGTATGTATTTCAATGGTGGAAACTGCCTCCCCTTGACTTTTGTTAGAAATGGGATATTCCAGTACATTTGAAACACTGACCAAATATATGGAAGTAAAATTGAACTGCCAACAGCAACATAGCTGTAAAAGTTCAAAACAACAAAATAAGGTAATGGCATATACATGCCAGAAAAAAACTGTGGAGCCTTAACCGCAATATAACAAAACTCACTATCGTTCATTTATATCTAGGGTCCGACACGAAAAAACGTCTGCTCCTCCGGTTTTCTCTCATCGCTATAAATCCCTATGTTATACCAAAAATGATATAGCGTTAGGGCGCTAAACCCCCCTGTCTCTTTCTCTTGGCTGGTAAGATGGCTAAGGTTATGTTTGGGACAGAGAACATAAAAAGATAAAAAAAAACTAGGGTCCGACACAAAAAAACGTCTGCCCCTCCGGTTTTCTGTCATCGCTATACATCCCTATGCTATACCCAAAATAACCGTGCGTTAAAGCACTTACCCCCCCCCCCTTTCTCTTGCTAAGGTTAGGTGTGGGACCTGGAGCATATGAAACAATATTCGGATATCTAAATATTATCTTATTTTTAGAAGAAAGAAATAATAATCATACCTGGCTTCAAAAGAGATATCATGACGACCATGAATCCGTAATAACCAAATAAAGGTGGTTTTCTGTACTGTATGTAGTGATAAGGTTATCATAAAGAACACTACAGGTATCACGATCTACAATAAACACAAATATAATAAAACTCTTTTTTTTCTAAGCATAGCAGTAATTATTAAAGACTTGACCTCGCTTCTCCATTTGTAAATTAAATCATTAAATCTAGTTAAAATCGCAGTAATCCAGTGATTTAGAGAGTGGGGTATAGGATTGTCATGTTAATAATTTTTTAAATAATAGTTTATAGACAAATTTAGCTTTTACATAATACATGTTCAACCAGGTTAACTCCCCACCCACCCATCAACAACGAGAAATGTAAATTCATCCTTGGGGGGTTGGGATGGCCTCTTGGTCTAGAGTGCCGCGCCTCAACCTCTAGCTGGCCGATCATCTCTGGCATGCTGCTGTGGTTTCGAGCCCTAGTGTGAGCGTATGTGACATGGCGAAAGCGGCGCCTTCTCAACCTCATGGGTTTCCTCCGGGCACCCGGTTTCCTCCCACTGCTAAAGACCCCTACGCGCAAGCGAATTATTGAAATAAAAATTGAAAATAATACGTTAGTCCCAAAATGACCTGGTTTGTGTCGAGTAGACGCTAAACCCCATTTCTCTCTCTTTAAATCATCCTCACCCTATCACACACCCAATGCGTCAATAATTCGTAACTACGTCCTGTACTAATGTGTCTAAATACACATTTTAAAAAAAAATCTCAAATGCACCCACATGTGGCGTCAGAGCAGGAAGCAATTGGTCTTAGTATGTTTGTAATTGTAAGTTATCAGCCAAGCGGAGTGAAAAGATAAAAGTATCAAATACATCATTGTATTCATTATATTAGAATCATATGGTATCGTCATAGAAACATATTAGATTTCATTCGAGAGACTTTAATATAATGAAATGAAATGTGGTTTAACGTCCTACTGTTCTGCTCCGAACTGGGATAATAAAGACGGGCATACACCAAACAATGTGCTATGAAGAACATTCTACCCGGATCATTAGGGAGACCGAAAGCATATGTATATGAGTTTAATTTCGACTTATGATTATATGTTTGTGTTGTTTATCATTGTAAAACAAATATTATGGATAATACTGAGTTAGAGAGAGAGAGAGAGAGAGAGACTAGGTCATTCTGGTACTAACATATGGTTTAATTTTGGTAAATCGTGCTACCGTGCCCAGAGGACATCGTATGGTCATAACAAAATATTGCGGTCAAGATGAAAAGGCGAGCCAGAGGACATGTGTGGCCATTAAAGATTTAAAGGTATAAAATAAAATAAAACCAAGTACGAACAATCCAAACCATTAGACTAACATGTAACTATAAAGCTACTGGGTTTCAGGTTACCTCGGGGACATAAAACATCCACCAGCAGACTAATATATATATACATTAAATAGATTCTCCTTTTAAGGCATATAGAAATAGATTTCACTAAAAATAAACATACTTATATGGACATACTACTTCTGAATTTTATTAAAATGCTACCTTTCAATACACATACAGATTCGGTATGTAGTTCTTGAAGCTCGGCCGCTGAAATCAAATTACTGTTAAATAACTTGGGGTTTTCATATAATATATATATACATTAAATAGATTCTCCTTTTAAGGCATATAGAAATAGATTTCACTAAAAATAAACATACTTATATTATGGACATACTACTTCTGAATTTTATTAAAATGCTACGTTTCAATACACATACGGTATGTAGTTCTTGAAGCTGGGCCGCTTAAATCAAATTACTGTTAAATAACTTGGGGTTTTCATATATATGGGATCAACAAAATGCTTTTGATATATCTATTTTATCACAAATAGAACTTCGTATAAAAAAAACAATTTTACCAGAAATTATTCGCCACAATAGAAGACTCAAGTAAACTCCGGTTTTATTAATTATTTAAAACTATTCATGAACCAGAATATTCAAGTACAATAAAAAAAACTATTATATGTCATTTTCCTTGTGTTCTTCTCCAACTAAACATTGAAACCGCGCATAATAATAATATAGAAAAAAATAAAATATCATACAAATGTTGTAACATGAAAGCGAGAGAGAGAGAAAATGGGGTTTAACGTCCACTCAACACAAACTATGTCATTTTGGGACTAACGTAGGGTTTTCAATTTTTATTTCAATAATTCGCTTGCGCTAGGTGATTTCAGCAGTGGGAGGAAAACGGAGTGCCCGGAGGGAAACCCACGATGTTGAGATTGAGAAGACGCCCCTATCTCCATGTCACATACGCTCACACTAAACAATAAAATAGAGAAAAGTAATATCGGTCTTAAAAGTCTTGATAGACAAATTACATTGATATAACAACCTACCTTTAACAATGACCGCATGTCCATATTCCCGTCTTTGCCTACTGAAATGGCCCGGATTAAACGTCTTGACCGGATGTATTCTTTCATCAAATAAAAATCAAGTCGCACCTTTATAAGCTAATAAAAACGAGAATCAAAGTAGGTATTATTAACTTAAAGGTGCCGCATGTAAGATTTAGATTAAGAGCTGACAGTTCTCGCTATAACAGTTCAAAAATAGATAATGAAAAATGAGTACATTGAAAACTTTGTTTAGATTATTGTGTTCTGATCGTGACGTTACGAGTGTTGGAAGATGCAGCGTAGACCATTAATTATTATCGTAGCAACGATACTTCACATCCGAGACTATAAAGCTGGTTGATCATAGGCTTGTTATCTTATTAAATGTCGAAATAACAATTCATATAACATTTAATAGGCAAATGTAGCCCTTACATAATGCATATTTAATAACGGACATCCATATACGAAGCAAATTTATATAAGCCTTTGGCTTGTTTTTGTATCGTCTCTTTATAACGTGTAATGTGATATACGATATCTTATGAATAAATATTGTTTAAACCACATCTATTTTGAATCGAAGAGCAATTGAATAGCCTGATGCATGAACACCCATCTATGTATCTTTAATATACGTTTCAATAAGCGTAGCAACCGTCACTACTCACTTCCCGGTTTAACGCCCACCTCCACAATATAGTTCATGCCCACACGTTGTAATTAAATACTTTATATAATACACCTCAACATTGCTTATTGTTAATAATTTAAACTAAAACCAAATCCATTTTTTTAAAAAAAATAAGGTGCAACTCACGTCACCAAAAAAAAGCCAGCTATCATAAATTTCGTCACGTTAGTTACGTACGCAAAAAAAAGGTGCAACGCACGTCAACACGAACCCGATTTGTCCTGCGTCAAGTGTCTGTACGACCTTTTTTTATATACGAAAGAAGTTTTTACTTCCTCATGTCTTGAGTCCTGTGACAGGAATGTTACAGTTACAACCTATCTCATGTTGTATCAGCTGTGACAGGGATGTTACAGTTACAACCTATCTCATGTTGTATCAGCTGTGACAGGGATGTTACCGTTACAACCTATCTCATGTTGTATCAGCTGTGACAGGGATGTTACAGTTACACCCTGCCTCATGCTGTATCGGTTGTGACAGGGATGTTACAGTTACACCCTGTCTCACGCTGTATCAGCTGTGACAGGGATGTTACAGTAACAGCCTGTCCCACGTTGTATCAGCTGTGACAGGGATGTTACAGTAACAGCCTGTCCCACGTTGTATCAGCTGTGACAGGGATGTTACAGTTACACCCTGTCTCACGTTGTATCGGCTTTGACAGGGATGTTACAGTTACAGCCTGTCTCACGCTGTATCAGCTGTGACAGGGATGTAACAGTTACATTTGTTTCCAGTCCTGTCACTGCACAGCCTACGTTAGTCACGAGACTCGCCATTACTAGATTACAGTTCGCACTGCTTCAAGACTCGGTACATATGAATAAACGAGGCCATTTGAATTGTAAACCATGTTATCGCTATGTTTATCCCAGTACACTTGCTTCCCATAATGTAACGCATAGTCTGCCTCGACCACGAGACTCGCCACTGTTAAATCATAGTTAATCCTGCTTCAAATTGTAGAATTTGAGAATGAAAGAGACTATTTTAAATGTATAACGCATACTATACCTTATCCAACCCAATTCGCTGGTTTAGACAGTTACTTGCACACGTGGACGGGCGCATACTCTACCTTTTCCAACTTAATTCGTAATTCGCTGGTTTAGACAGTTACTTGCACACGTGGGCGGACCGACTCGGCTTGCGTCTTATTTATATAACGGAGATAATAAGATAATTTATAGCACCTTACAATGTAGAGCAGTTTCATGTCATGCATCGGTTATAAATGAAACGTTCATATTTAGCAATTTGACAACAGGTAAATAAACAGAATACCGGGAGGGTGGATCCAGGATATTTTGGAGTCGGGGGGGGGGGGGGGCAGGTTCCTAAGGCAATCTGTTCTGAACGATTTTGGCAGGAAACTTTAAGCCATCAAAATAGAAAACCATAAACGATCGCGAATGTGTCAAACACCAAAATATCCGGAAAATTCATCAGATTAACTATTTGTTTAATTTTTTTTGTGTCCAATACTCCAGGCACAGATAACTTGACAAGAGCCTACAATAGAATTTTACACAATTATGACTCCAAATATAATGGGAAGGGGGGGGGGGGGGTAAGCGGTGGTAATGTTTTTGATGAATAGTTCTATAATGTCATCGATATTTAGTTACCTAGTTCCACAGTATAGTTAATGTTCATTAGGAGTTTTAAGCTTGTCAGACGGCCATCCGTCATGGTAGAGCTATCTGAAGAAATGAATAAATTAAACAACTAGGTCATTTCGGGACTAACATATGGTTTAATTTTATTTCAATAATTCGCTTGCGCGTGGGAGGAAACCACAGCCGCAAGCCAGAACTGACCGGTCAGCTAGATGTCGTAGCGCGGCACTCTAGACCACTAGGCCATCCCAGTCCCAATAAATGAATGAATGAATGAATGAATGAATGAATGAAATGTGGTTTTATGGCACATCGAAGAACATCTGATGATAAAATATAAAGAACCCGACCGTCAAAGTTTTCTCCTAAACAATGTTGTTTTACAATTTGTGTATGTGGGTGAGCAGACAGGGGAGAGGGGTGGAGGGGTGCTATGGATCAGGCCCGTAGCCATGGGGTGGCACGGGGGGGGGGGGGCAACTGCCCTCCCAATACGGAGTCTTGCCCCCCCCCCCCCAATATCACACGAAAATTGGCCTTTACCGCAAAATTCATGCAGATACCCATGCTAGTTGGCCCTCCCGAAAACATCTTTGCCCCCCCCCCCCAAAAAAAACAACTTCCTGGCTACGGGCCTGCTCTGGATCCGCCTCTGGTATACAGTAATCAACCATGTATATTGTGAAATACATGTATGTCGAAATGATCATATATACACGAACTATACACCAATATTTCAATTTGATCTCCCTTTAAATTAGGGGCTAGCGATGTACAGAATTTAAAGAAGAGATCAATTATTGGAGCCAAACATCCAACCAATAATTTCCATAATATTCGAAATTAAAAACAATAAAACCAATATGAACGTTTTTATCTTACCGTGAATGTTTGGGATCCTTAAATCAAATATTTAAGACAATATTTTACTCCATGGTTTCGGGTGTCAACAAAATAAACAAAGAAAACATATCAGTAATGGTGGATTCACAATCGACAAGATAAAATAAAACTTGGATAAAAACTGATCTAATTATCCAATGGGCAATATTTAATACGGTGACCCATTATACTCCATGGTTTCGGGCGTCAATAAAATGACGATAATGTGGACGAAATTAGTAAAGACGGATTCACAAATGACAAAAGCTTTTCAATTTGGATTGTTCACGTAAATTAAATAGGTTGTGGGGTTGTTTTTATTAAAAATTTAATATAAACACTGTTTATGCTTTCATGTGCTTTTAAATCTTTTTAGTTATTTTTACGGTTTCAAAGAACTGGGCCCTGATTCTTGAATCTTAACTTAACTAAGATAAAATTCAAATTTTAGTAATTTGATTGGATAATATTGGATCGATTTTAGTGCTGAGCCAATCAAAATTGAAGTATCTTCTAAAATTTAGATTTTATCTTTAAGTTAAAATTCGAGAAATATTGGATCGATTTTGGGATTTTGGTGCTAAGCCAGTCAAAATTGAAGTATCTTCTAAACTTTGGATTGGCTAAGCACTAAAATCGATCCAATAGTATCCAATCAAATTACTAAAATTTGAATTTTATCTTAGTAAAAATTTCGTAAAACAGGCCACAGAGCTATACGTATCCCTCTCTTTAACATTTTAACAGTATAATAACTCGAACTCGGATACAAAAAAAAAAACCACTATGTGTACATTGAAATTAAATATTTGTTTCGGTTATTTAAAGCTTTACGTGTGTTTGTTTACTTTATGTCTTCACGTGCCACTATACATTTGTTAGCAGTAATTTCTGTGTGGTAACTAGATACGTAAAAGAGAGAGAGAGAAATGGGGTTTAACGTCCACTCGACACAACTAGGTCATTTCGGGACTAACATGGTTTAATTTTATTTCAATAAATCGCTTGCGCGTATGGGTCTTTAGCAGTGGGAGGAAACCGGAGTGCCCGAAGGAAACCCATGAGGTTGAGAAGGCACCCCTATCTCCATGCCACATACACTCACACCAGGGCTTGAAACCACAGCCGCAAGCCAGAGGTGGCCGGCCAGCTAGAGGTCGAAGCGCGGCACTCTAGACCACTAGGCCATCTCACTCCCCCCGCCCTAGTTTATTTGATAGGACAACAATTGTTATTATTTATTCCTGTACTCTTTAGAAATGAAATGAAATAAAGTTTAACGTCCTACTGTTGTGGGGGGAACACGATGGCTCGTTCGATCCCTGCGTGGGCTGAGCAAGTTTTTTTGGATGTGTTCATTGGGGTGCACTTAAAACATCCCCTGTTAGTAAACTGTCGGGTCACAATTTCTCTTATAGCACACTGTCCGGGCGTATACCAGTCTTCATTAGCCCAGTCGGAGCAGAACAGTGGAACGTTGTTAAATTCCATTTTATTGCATTCCTTACCTGTGAACCAGACGGACTGGGAATGAAGTCGGACACATACGATATAGCTGGTCGGATAGCCGTGGCGATAGAGAGGCGGCTTCTCAACAATGCAGCGAGGGTTCAATCCTAGCTCAGGGCATGGACTTTATCGTTGTAAGTGAGAGGGATATTCGGTCTCCCGTCCGATCAGGCAGGTTTCCTCCGAGTTCTTCGGTTTCTTCCTGCAGTAATGATCGAAATCATTCGCACGATCTGTGCCAAGGGCCAAATTTGAAAAAGGCCTCAGGCCTAATTTGCTACCCTTGTAAAATGACGTGATTATTATTATTATTATTATTCTTATACTAGGGTGCTATGAGGAAAGTGTTTCACGATGTGTGTTTAGACTCCGTGGCCGTTAAATATGTAGACCAGTAATTTCAAGTAGTTTATAGCCCACTTAGTCATATTGTTGTTTGCACATGGATCAATCTTATCACGTCAAGGATATTTTAAAACACTCAATATTTCTTGAATTAGGTGTTTATTTCGATAAAACAAGTCACGATATATCATCATGTTATTTAAAGTATTATACTTTGCAACATGGCCTTACATAAGGGGGGGGGGATCACGGTGGCTAAGTGGATAAGGCGCTGGTTCGCTAGCCTGGAGGTTGAGTGTTCGATCCCTGCATTGGCCGAGAAAGTTCATCTCGATTTTCCGGCGTGATTTCCCCTTGTCAGTGATGCAGAAGGAGGGCCTGACAAGGACAGCTGCCTAGTCGTTCGGATGGGACGAAAAACCGAGCTCCCGTGTACAAATTGGATTGCACGTAAAAGATCCCCTGGCAGATGGAATTCGATATAAGAGTAGGCCGTAGCGCCGCTGTCCGGGCAAAATTTCCCTCATTGCACACTGTGGCGTATGCCCGTCTTCAATTAGCCCAGGTTAGGTGCTTAAGCGTAGGACGTTAAACCCCATTTCATTCATTACATAAGGGGGGGGGGCTAGTGGTCTAGAGTGCCGCGCTTCGACCTCTAGCTGGCCGGCAACCTCTGGCTTGCGGCTGTGGTTTCGAGCCCTAGAGTGAGTGTATGTGACATGGGGATAGGGGCGTCTTCGCAGCCTCGTGGGTTTCCTCCGGCACTCCGGTTTCATCCTACTGCTAAAGACGCGCAAGCGAATTATTGAAATAAACTTAAATCATATGTTAGTCCCGAAATGACCTAGTTTGTGTCGTGTGGACGTTAAACCCCATTTCTCTCTCTCTCTTACATAGGAAATACAATGAGGTAACGAAACACCAAATCCCTACCAGTGCTTTACTACAATGGATTACATTTTTAGCTTAAATTGAATTCATTATCGGATTTTAATGACTTTTAATAGATGAAACATAAAAAAATACCAATATATTAGTAGTCTGTGCACTGAATTGCCAAATAGGATGTCCTGAAATTTGAGTCCCAGGGAACCCAACCGGATTTTTTTTCGATCATGGTTCCAGATCACATGTTGTTTCGGCTATAAGACTGACGACGAGGGGTGTGCGCCTGGTTGATGGTAACAGCGGATATGTCAAAAGGACAGCAGAGATTTCACCCTTTGTTACAATTAGACGGTTACTCGTTAACTTGAAGGTCCCATGTTCGATCCCACTGTTGACCGGGAAAGCTGGTGTCCCCTTGTCAGTGGTGCAGGACGGAAGGCCTGGCAAGGGACAGCATTTAGCCGTTCGGATATGACGTTCCGTGACACACATTGCCATGTAAGTAACATAACCCTTGGCAGTTGGAATTCGGTCGTAGATATGTTGTCCGTCGTAGTAAGGGGGGTTGGAATGGCCTTGTGGTCTAGAGTTCCACGCTTCGACCTCTAGCTGGCCGGTCACCTCTTGCTTGTGGCTGTGGTTTCGAGCCCTAGTGTAAGTGTATGGGAGGTTGGAATGGCCTTGTGGTCTAGAGTGCCACGCTTCGACCTCTAGCTGGCCGGCCTCCTCTTGCTTGTGGCTGTGGTTTCGAGCCCTGGTGTAAGTGTATGGGAGGTTGGAATGGCCTTGTGGTCTAGAGTGCCACGCTTCGACCTCTAGCTGGCCGGTCACCTCTTGCTTGTGGCTGTGGTTTCGAGCTTTTGTGTGAGCGTATCTCGCATGGAAATGGGGACGCCTTCTCAATCTCGTTGGTTTCCTCCGAGCACTCCGGTTTCCTCCCACTGCTAAAGACCCCTACGCGCAAGCGAATTAATGAAATTAATGACCTAGTTGTGTTGAGTGGACGTTTAACCCCATTTCTCTCTCTCTCTCCGTCATAGTATACTGTATGGCGTGTAACAGCCTTCATTATCCCAGTCGGCAAAGAGCAGTTGGACGTTACACTGAGGAACAAACATAAACCTAGGCGTACATGGTATTCTAAATTCTAAAAATGCGGAAGTATGTTGCGTGAGGCGACCTTTAAACTTATTAAACCCAAACAGATGTAGATATCTCCCAAAATCGATGACAAGTAAAAGGTTAGACGAGTAGTTCGACCGTAAATAATCTACAGGTCGCGATTATTACCAGATTCAGCTCAAATTCGGCCTGACCAAGCTGTAAGTATAATGTGTTGACAGTAAGCCGGGTAGCACGGTTTACCCAAAGCTACCCAAATCTACCCAAATCTATCATTATCTGGGACTCATGTGACTCTAAATCTCTTGAATGTCTTTCTAGACGACAAATCATGGCTTTTAAACTACTGCTTAATGTCGATCATACCGCTGAACTGTACCCAAAAATAAACACTCTAAATCTTTTAACAATAGAAAACCGCCATGCCTTCAATTTATGTAAGTTTATTTTCAAAATTTTATCTAAGAAATGTCCTGTTTATTTATTCAATCTGCTGTCTTTCTACCAAACACCCTACACCAACATTAATAACAAACTAATCACTCTGCGACCGAAACTTAATATTGTAAAAAACAGCATACGTTTTAAAGGCTCAAACCTTTGGAATTCTCTGCCGTCTTTTTTAAAACTGACCACTAAATTAAATTCTTTTAAGAAACAACTTTTTAAATATCTTAACGTCAAGAAATAGAACTAGTCCAATCTACATGTATACATACTTTCATGCCGTTTGCTATTGTTAGCTACCGGAATATATTTTATTATGTGTTATTGTTGATGCGTTCATATTGTGTATTATACATGTAATTTCATTCGGATTATTGTATACTCCTATTCATCCATCTCTTTTATTTAGTTTGCTATCATCTTTTGTATTATATTTTTCACGAAGGGCAGGATGGTAGAAAGGCTTATATAGCCTAATCCTTTACCCTTCTTAAATAAAGTTATTATTATTATTATTATTATTATTATTATTATGTCAACTTATAAGACAATAATTTACATCGTTATTTTCCAAATTGTCATATTTAATTTACAGTCGTAACGTTTTGGTGTAAACATGTCCTCAAAATGCAATTTCCAAGCCAGTAGTAGCCAAGGGACACAACTCGCGTATTGCACGAAATCACTTGTTTGTAAATTGCATTTTAAGAGATATTTTTGAAACAAATACCTTACGATTTTAAATTAAGAATACAAATTTGGCATAAAGAACAGTATATTATCAAATGTAGATATAAATTATTATTATATGAGTTGAAATAATGGTGGATTAACCGATTTGGGTAGATTTGGGTTGTTTAGGAAAATCGTGCTACCGCGGTCCGCATGGTCTTGATTGGAGAGTCCACAATGGCCGATTTAAAAAACTGAGTACTTTTGGGAAATGTAACCCAAACCCTAACACTTTTTAGAAGACTGAACATGGATCCAATTTACCTTTGACCCCTCTCAAAAAGGGTTAGCATTGGTATTTATGAAAATACTCATTTATATAAAGTGGCCGTTGTGGACTCCTGAACCTGCCAAATCGGCCTACAATTAGCATCTCCGCCCTATTGGTATTTGTTTGGATGGCCCAGTCACGAGTCGCTGTGTCAGTGTTGCAGATAGGAGGGCCTGGCAAGAACGGGCGTTTAATTTAACCGAGCCCGCGAATCACCACCATTTCATTCCACGGGAGAAGCCTCGAATCTCTGACATTAAATCAAACCCCAGAATAACTTTTAATATAAACTTTTCAGACACGACCCCCTTCCACCCTCTCCCCACAAGAAAAAACAAGAGAGGGAGAAATGGGGTTTAACATCAACTCGACACAAACTAGGTCATTTCGGGACTAACATATGGATTAATTTTATTTTAATAATTTGATTGCGCGTAGGGGTCTTTTGCAGTGGGGTGGAAACCGGAGAAAACCCACAAGGTTGGGCAGGCGACCCTACCCCTTGTCACGTACAACCCGGGATACGAAACCACACAAAACAAACAAACATAACAGACACATATTGCTACTGATAGAATTTTATTGAGCTTAAAATGTGTGGGAAGACCGACTTCTGACACTGGTCATTATCTGGTGCATTAATCAGCTAAAATAGAAAAGAAGAGAATATTAATTAGAATCTGCTAGCGGGGTGGGAACCAGTTCTAAAATGGGGACTTCTGCATATTTGAAATATAATGAAATGAAATAGTTTAACTAATTCACGGCCCTAACTAGATCAGTAAAAATTCAAGCATACGGAAGCTTCCATTGGATGTGAGTGAATATCCGGATGGACCGCGGGGTTTCATGCAACACTTGAACGACTAGCCACACTTCTATTGCCCACCTCACAGACGACATTCCTGACAAGACAGCACCGAGCTTGAACAATCCCGAGAGCTCACCCTATCTCACACCGTTTCAACACTTAATATATAAGAGAGAAAGAGAGAGATTGAGAGAGTGTGTGTGAGAGAAATAGAGATTGAACGAGTGTGTGTGAGAGAAAGAGAGAGATTGAGAGAGTGTGTGTGAGAGAAAGAGAGAGATTGAGAGAGTGTGTGAGAGAGAGAGAGAGATTGAGAGAGTGTGTGAGAGCGTGAGAGAGAGAGAGAGAGTGATAGAGTGATAGAGAGAGTGTGTGTGTGAGAGCGTGAGAGAGAGAGAGAGTGTGAGAGAGATTGAGAGAGTGTGTGTGAGAGAGAGAGTGTGTGAGAGAGAAAGAGAGAGATTGAGAGAGTGTGTGTGTGAGAGCGTGAGAGAGAGAGAGTGTGAGAGAGATTGAGAGAGTGTGTGTGAGAGAGAGAGTGTGTGAGAGAGAAAGAGAGAGATTGAGAGAGTGTGTGAGAGAGAAAGAGAAAGATTGAGAGAGTGTGTGAGAGAGAAAGAGAGAGATTGAGAGAGTGTGTGAGAGCGTGAGAGAGATTGAGAGAGTGTGTGTGTGAGAGAGAGAAAGATTGAGAGAGTGTGTGAGAGAGAAAGAGAGAGATTGAGAGAGTGTGTGTGTGAGAGAGAGAAAGATTGAGAGAGTGTGTGAGAGAGAAAGAGAGAGATTGAGAGAGTGTGTGTGTGAGAGAGAGAAAGATTGAGAGAGTGTGTGAGAGAGAAAGAGAGAGATTGAGAGAGTGTGTGTGTGAGAGAGAGAAAGATTGAGAGAGTGTGTGAGAGAGAAAGAGAGAGATTGAGAGAGTGTGTGAGAGAGAGAGAGAGAGGAGAGAGTGTGTGAGAGAGAAAGAGAGAGATTGAGAGAGTGTGTGTGTGAGAGAGAGAAAGATTGAGAGAGTGTGTGAGAGAGAAAGAGAGAGATTGAGAGAGTGTGTGAGAGAGAGAGAGAGGAGAGAGTGTATGAGAGAGAAAGAGAGAGATTGAGAGAGTGTGAGAAAGATTGAGAGAGTGTGTGAGAGAGAAAGAGAGAGATTGAGAGAGTGTGTGTGTGAGAGAGAGAAAGATTGAGAGAGTGTGTGAGAGAGAAAGAGAGAGATTGAGAGAGTGTGTGTGTGAGAGAGAGAAAGATTGAGAGAGTGTGTGAGAGAGAAAGAGAGAGATTGAGAGAGTGTGTGTGTGAGAGAGAGAAAGATTGAGAGAGTGTGTGAGAGAGAAAGAGAGAGATTGAGAGAGTGTGTGAGAGAGAGAGAGAGAGAGGAGAGAGTGTGTGAGAGAGAAAGAGAGAGATTGAGAGAGTGTGTGTGTGAGAGAGAGAAAGATTGAGAGAGTGTGTGAGAGAGAAAGAGAAAGATTGAGAGAGTGTGTGAGAGAGAGAGAGAGAGGAGAGTGTGGTTGGTTTAACGTTCACTCGACACCAACCAGGTTATTTCGGGACTAATATATTGTGCGTAGGGGTCTTTAACTGTTGGACGGACCATGCACCCTAGCCATTGTCACTTGAATGAATTACAAACCTTATAATATAACAGCTATACGTCACCCCAACCCCTACCCCCACCCCCACACTATTAATAAATACAAGGAGAGATGAAAATACTTACATTTCTTGCAAATGTTGCAATGGTAACCACAGTTCTTCTTATAGAAGGCGTACATCTTACAATCTTCTTGGCTGACTTGAGAACAATAACTTTGATCCTCAGCACACACGGCTGTAACAAGAACAGTTTAAAGTTGACATTGCACCAATGAGAGAGAGAGAGAGAGAGAGAGAGAGAGAGAGAGAGAAATGGGGTTTGACGTCCACTCGACACTAACTAGGTCATTTTGAGACTGGCGTATGGTTTTTCAATTTTTAATTCAATAATTCGCTTGCGCGTAGAGGTCTTTAGCAGTAGGAGGAAACCGGAGTGCCCGGAGGAAACCCACGAGGTTGAGAAGGCGCCCCTATCTCCATGCCACATACGCTCACAGCCGCAAGCCAGAGGTGGACGGCCAGCTAGAGGTCGAAGCACGGCAGTCTAGACCACTAGGCCCCCCCCCCCCCCCCGCGCAAAAGCAGACAAACAACCTTCCACCAGGGCAACCTGACTGTGTAATAATTGTATCCTGTGTGTATTGTATTATCCACAATGATAGGGTACAGTATGAGGGTTTCCCAGCATAGCCTTAAGTGGCTATATTTTGGATGATTATGCAATTACAAAATTACACCACGTAATGACAGAATTACACCACATCGCGTAATTGCAAAATCACACCACGTAATGCCAAAATCAAACCACGTAATGACAAAATCACACCACATACAGGTATTTAGCAGCGCCAGTAACCCTGGAAAACCCACGAGGCTGGAAAGGCGAATTTATTCTTGGTCACGTACAAGTGGGTAATCGAAACAACGGTACTACATTCAATTACTGATGGTTTCATTTTCTAAAATAAAGACCCAAAAGGCAATGAAGGCTTTGCATAATTTTAACTCTAGTATTTACAGTAAGACCATTCTGAAGTTGACCCATTGTATAATATTCATTGTGGAAATATATTAAATATTAAATATATTTATTACCTGTTTCGCAGGAATCACCCGTGTATGGTGCAACACAGTTACACGTGCATGACGCTGGAAAATTCAACTTGCCACCATTTAGACATCTCTTACCGTCACAGGCTGAAATAAAAAACATCCGATTTCCAACAGCAAGCCCAGAACGAAATTTTAAAATGCTAAATCAACAAATCAGACCTCAAAGTCTCTCAAGCCAAAGCCAAATTTAATTCATCTATCACAAGAACCTGGATTTCGAAATGCCTCCAAAGCGTTGAATTTTTGCTTTTCGGAGCTAAAGTTGCGAACTTGGTAAGATGTGTTCGGTCAAGGTGATGGTCGACAAAGTTCCCCGGGATTGTCCGCGGGGTCTCCCCTTTTCAGTGGTGCACGACAGTTCGCCTGAGAAGGATACGTTGCGTCAATGTAGTTTTAGAGTTTGGGCAGATTTATGTGCCGCGAATCTGAGCTTAGCTCTAGGACAAGCAGCTTAGCTCTAGGACAAGCAAGATGGCAGGTATCTAGGAAGATCACCATCAGTACTCGTCAAATGCCCAGCCTACAAATTACTGGAGGGAGTGAAGTCGCTCGACAGTTGCTGAGCTATTAAGCAAAATTAACGTCGAATCTTATTAAATATCTTCGAATTCGACTCGACAGCAATTTTTGAATTCATTAATGTATCATTTGAGAAAGTTTATACCCTTTAACAGAGAATTACATTATTTACAGATGTGCAAGGTCCCGCCTCCATAAATGTAACACGTAGAACAACCAACAGGCAGACAAACGGGAAAAATATGAAAATCCCGAGAAAAACACATAAATAATGATTTAATTCCTGTCTTTATCATGGTTAAAACCACATCAAAAATACGCCCTCGCGTTCCGGGATACGTACATAGATTCCTAAAAACACCATGGTACAACATTTCACGGTCTAAAATAGTGAGAGAGAGAGAGAGAGAGAGAGAGAGAGAGAGATGGGGTCTAAGGTCCACTCAACACAACTAGGTCATTTCGGGACTAACATATGGATGGTTTATTTTATTTCGATAATTCGCTTGCGCAGTGGGAGGAAACCGGAATGCCAGAGGTGGTCGGCCAGCTAGAGGTCAAAGCAGAAACGACGGTAAAAGGGGACGATGTTATGCGAACCCTTTCCGTATGAAAGCTGTATCACGTTTGAGATATACACACAGATTGATGATGTCACACGCAAAGTTGATAGGGATACGGACCAGGAATCTACGCGTGCCAATCACGTGTAATACGCCATTGCTACCGCAATATTAAATCACGTGATTTCAAAATGGTTAGTGTTGCTACAATTCTAATAATGTGTTATATATACAATCTGATAAAAACACAGATCCAATTTCGTTTTGTTTTTTACAGTTCAAAATTTTGTTTTTACTTGTCTTTAATATTCTTGGACCTGGAAGACTTGTTATTTTATCTCGTGTTCAGATTGAAAGGAGGGGTCAGCCAATCAAATGGTCTGTCGAATCTACCGTTTGACCTTTTTATGCGCGGAACTGCGGGTAGACATTACCAGCCAATAACACCAGCGGATAGAAATCAAAACAAAACAAAAGTAGATTTTAAAAAGCATGGCGGTCGCTAATTGGATAATCGAATGACTGACGTTATAGGGTCAAATGTCGCGTGCTTGATTCCTGACGTCATAGAAAGTGAGCTCCCACTCTAACTTGTTAGATCTTCACGATTATAGGCCATCGAAAGTAATAAAACAACAAAACGAAATATAGATCTGGGGCCTGTTTCACGAAATTTTAACTAAGATATAATCCGATTTTAGTAATTCGATTGGATAGTATTAGATTGATTTTAGCGCTTAGCCAATCAGATTTGAGTATGTACTAAAATTTGGATTTTATCTTAAGTTACAAATTCGTGAAACAGGCCCCAGTATTTTAATTAGAGTGGGGGTTTATAATGAGAACTACTGGTACTTACGTTCGGGACATATACCACACATAATGCTACAGTCGGTTGGATAATTGCTGTAACGATTGCAATTGGCTGGTTCATTCCGATCACACCACCACGTGTCTAGTTTATTGCAACTTTCTAGAAAATAATAAATACCAATGTGTAGAAACAAATCACAACACATCATACCCTAGATAACCTGAAACATTATACCAATATGTAGAAACAAATCACAACACATCATGCCCTAGATAACTTGCAACATTAAAGTATTCAACCTAGAAAAATATCACAACACATCATGCCCTAGATAACCTGAAACATTAAAGTATTCAACCTAGAAACAAATCACAACACATCATGCCCTAGATGACCTGAAACGTTAAAGCATTCAACCTAGCTCAAGTTATTCCCATTTTAAAATCTACACATTGTAACGACGTGTACGGGGGCCTGGAGATCCCCTTTTATCTGACGACTAGACAACACCTTTTCTTTGTGTATTCGTCGGTAATTAAAACACGTGGCGTTTTCGGGAGTTTGAGCAGAGATAAGTCGTGCATGGCAGTTCCGGGTGATCTAGGGGATAACCCGTGAATTTTGATAAAAATTTGAAGCCCTGAGAACTTTTCTGCTTATTTAGGGGTCTACATGAAGTTCGAGGCCAAAGCAGCGGCAATGCTTGAAACATTAGTTTCAACCCGAAGCAGCGGCAATTCTTCGCACATTAGTTTTAACCTCACCCTTCGAGGACAAAGCAGCGGCAATGCTTCTAGCATTAGTTCCAACCCAAAGCAGTGGCACGTAAAAGATCCCTTGGCAGTTGGAATTCGATATAAGAGTAGGCCGTAGCGCCGCTTCCGGGGCAAAATTTCCCTCATAGCACACTGATGGCGTATGACCGTCTTCAATTGGCCCAGGTTAGGTGCTTAAGCGTAGGACGTTAACCCCCATTTCATTCATTTGCTCTGATGCGCTGTTACAATATTCATAATGGCGTGGAAAAAGGGTTAAAAGTCGCAACGGGCGATCACGAAGGCTTCATTGAAAAAAATGTGTTTTTACTTTCTTTTTGAAAATGTTTATGTTTTCTACACTTTTTAATTAAAGTGGAAGCTCATTCCATAGTTTCGGAGCAGCCACTTTGAAGCTTCGGAGACCAAGATTACTTTTTACTTTTGGTACAACTTATAGGTTCTGGTTCTCTGAGCGAAGGCTTCTATCTGGTTGGTATTGGTGTAGAAGTGTGGATATGTATTCAGGGAATTCAGTAGAGTAGAGGGAACAGTATGTGAAATTAATGCGATACTCTAAGGACAACCAGTGCAATTCTTTGAGTACAGGTGTAATACTAGTGAACGGTTTTGATCGGGAAACAATTCTTGCTGCTTTGTGCTGAATAAGTTTTAATGGTCGAGGGTATTTTGCCGGAAGATTGATCAGAAGTGAGTTACAATAATCTAATTTTGAGGTGATCGATGCATTTACTAGGAGTTTCGTTGTTTCGAGGTTTAGGTATTTTCTGATTTTGCCAATTTGGTAGATATGAAAGTTACAGGATTTGGTTACGGCTGATATATGATCTTGCATAGAAAGAGTGCTGTAAAATGTGACTCCAAGATTTTTAACCGTTTTACGCCGGCCTTCGCTGATTCGATTTAAAATATGCTTGATACCAAGTTTTATAAGTTCAGTCTTATCGTCATTTAGTTTTAACAGGTTTGATTTCATCCAGTGACGAATTTCAGCCACACAGTTCTCCAGTTTGGCTTTTTCAAATGGTTCAGTGGATGGTTTAAGTGCGATATACTATACAGCTGTGTATCATCAGCGTATAGGTGGAAGTCAAGGCCGTGATTTAAAATAATTTCGCTTAAGGGAGACGTATATGCGGTGAACAATAATGGTCTGAGAACGGAGCCTTGTGGTACTCCATATTTTAGGACAGTGGCTTCGCACATTATTTCCAACCCAAAGCTGTGGCAATGCTGCTCACATTAGTTCCACCCCACCCCCATTAGTGATAACTACTATACACTACAATGGGTAACTGCAACTTAAAGGGGACTAACTCTGGTTAAACTCACTATACAACAGCGTTTTAGCAGATTGTATCATTGAGGGCACGGGGCCAGACCATGACTGAAGACCACGCATGTAACAAAACTTTAAAGGACATTCCTTGCTCACGGCACACATTCCCGGTATGGACGACCATACACGGAGCCGGGTATTGCAAATCGTTGTGTTGGGTGTTGGGATGGCCTAGTGGTCTAGAGTGCCGCGCTTCGACCTCTAGCTGGCCGGCCACCTCTGGCTCGCGGCTGTGGTTTCGAGCCCTTGTGTGAGCGTATGTGGCATGGAGATAGGGGCGCCTTTTCATCTCCGGTTTCCTCCCACTGCTAAAGATCCCTACGAGCAAGCGAATTATTGAAATAAAATTAAAAACCATATGTTAGTCCAGAAATGACTTAGTTGTGTTGAGTGGGCGTTAAACCCAAGTTCTCTTTCTCTCTCTCTCTCGTATCGTTTTGGAACACATTTGTAAATGAATGTTTTCGGCAACTTATAATTCGTTGTAATTTTTGACTCACTCACTTTCAGTACAGGTATCACCAGCGTATGGTGCTTTACATGTGCACGAACAAGACTCAATATTCAAAGCACCGCCATTTTCACACTTCTTTCCCTTACATGCTGAAATGGTCAATCATATTAAATGGTATTAAATATGGACAAAAGTCAACTATCAGGGGTTGAATTCCATTTGCTAGAGCTTAAGGGGGGTTGGGATGGTTAAGTGGTCTAGAGTGCCGCGCCTCGACCTCTAGCTGGCCGGTCACCCCTGGCTGACGGCTGTGGTTTCGAGCCCTAGTGTGAGCGTATGTGACATTGTGTCATTGAGTAAGGTGTGTCATTTAGTTTAGTGGCGTGGTTGCGATCCCCGCTTGTACGTGACACTGCGTGGAATAGGATACAAACCGAATCTACCTGCATTCACAAGTTTTGTAATGGACTTACGATAAGGTGAAATTTATGGATGTGCTTACCATAGGGACAAGATTTCTCGATTGACGATAAAGACAAATTGATTTATGAACTAACGATAGGAACAATTTATTGATGGACTTACGATAAGGACTAATTTATGAATGGACTTACGATAAGGACTAATTTATGAATGGAGTTACGATAAGGACTAATTTATGAATGGACTTACGATAAGGACTAATTTATGGATGGACTTACGGTAAGGACTAATTCATGGATGGACTTACGATAAGGTCTAATTTATGGATGGACTTATGATAAGGACTAATTTATGGATTGACTTACGAAAAGGACTAATTTATTGACAGACTTACGATACGGACTAATTTATGGATGGACTTATGATAAGGACTAATTTATGGATTGACTTACGATAAGGACTAAATTATGGATGGACTTACGATAAGGACTAATTTAAGGATGGACTTACGATAAGGACTAATTAATGGATGGACTTACGACAAGGACTAATTTATGGATGGACTTACAATAAGGAATTATTTATGGATGGACTTACGATAAGGACTAATTTATGGATGGACTTACGATAAGGACTAATTTATGGACTTACGATAAGGACTAATTTATGGATGGACCTAGGATAAGGACTAATTTATGGATGGACTTACGATAAGGACTAATTTATGGATGGACCTAGGATAAGGACTAATTTATGGATGGACTTACGATAAGGACTAATTTATGGATGGACCTTGGATAAGGACTAATTTATGGATGGACTTACGGTAAGGACTAATTCATGGATGGACTTACGATAAGGTCTAATTCATGGATGGACTTACAATAAGGACTAATTTATGGATGGACTTACGATAGGGACTAATTTATGAATGGACTTACGATAAGGAATTATTTATGTTGGACCTACGATAATGTCAAATGTATTTATGGACTTACGATAAGGACAAACTCCACACAGCATGGGACAATCAGTTGGATAATTTGAATATTTTGTACAATCGGCGGCATTCATTTGATCACACCAAAATTTCTGTACGTAGTTGCAGGATACTGAAAGTAAAATTGAAATATACAATGTTAGAATTTTGGAGGATTTTTGGTTCAACGTCCTACTGTTCTGCATATATATCGAATTCCAACTGTACTTTTACGTGCAGGGGACCTCGGTTTTGCGTCCCACCCGAACGATGAAGTTTTTCAGTTAACACGGGACCTCCAAGTTATCGAGCCAAAGTCTAACTCACTGAGCCACTGTGGCCCACCATCTTGGAAGACGGATTGCAATAAAACGATGTAAATTAGATAACAATATTCACTTTTACAAATAATTACCCCAATTTGAGGGACACTGTTCAAGTACTTCCGATGGCCTCTACTATATAAAGATCTGACCAAATGTAGTGAAAGGTCGCGTCAGGGGTCACACGAGCGGCTTTTGGTCCTATGACGCATCAGTGTTGATGTTTCCTGTGGGATAACCACAAGTTCGTGCCCCTCAACACTCCAAAAAAAAATCGCCAAACGTAACAGACCGTTTCATTGGCTAAACACTCACATCATCCAGAACGCGGGTAAAATAACAAGTAGTAAATACAAGTAAAACGAAATTTTGAACTGTAAAAAAACGAAACGAAATAGAATCTGTGTTTTAATCCGATTTAATACCTACGTACATGTTTGGCACTGGTCACCCTTGTATATAGTTGGGCAGCTACAGGTGCACGTGGTTAAATCTAATTTACCACCATTATAACACAATTTACCACCGCAATCTGTAAATATGGAAATATAACAATATTACACAATGCTCTGGAGAGAGAAAATGGGGTTTAACGTCCACTCAACACAACTAGGTCATTTCGGAACTAACATGTGGTTTAATTTTATTTCAATAAATCGCTTGCGCGTAGGGGTCATCTAGCAGTGGGAGGAAACCGGGGTGCCCGGAGAAAATTCACGAGGATGAGAAGGCGCCCCTATCTCCAAGCCACATACGCTCACACCAGGGCTCGAAACCACAGTCGCAAGCCAGAGGTGGCCGGCCAGCTAGAGTTTGAAGCGCGGCATTCTAGATAACTAGGCCATCTCAACCCCCACACACAAAGTCCTGGACATAGGATAAATGTATGTGTATATATAATAATAATAATAATAATAATACAGTGTGCTATGAGGTAAATTCTGACCAAGCAGCGGTACTATAGCCTACTCTTATATTCAATTCCAACTGCCAAGGCATCTTTTGCGTACACGCCAATGTGTACATGGGACCTCGGTGTTTCGTCCCATCCGAACAACTAGACACCTGCCTATGCATGCCCCCTCCCCGCACCACTGACAAGGGTAAACTACGGCGGAAAATCCCGATGAATTTTCTCGGTGAATTCACGACTCATTAAGCTGTACATGCAATGATATTGAGTGTTTTGTCGCCAAAGTGACTTTTGGCGTTCCCTGTTTGAAATAGGGGGGTTGGGATGACCCAGTGGTCTAGGGTGACGCGCTTCGTCCTCTAGCTGGCCGGTCACCTCTGTCTTGCGGCTGTGGTTTCGAGCTTTAGTGTGAGATTATGTGACATGGAGATAGGGGCACCTTCTCAACCTCTTGGGTTTCCACCGGGCACTCCGGTTTCCACCCACTCCTAAAGACTCCTACGCGCAAGCGTATTATTGAAATAAAATGAAACCATATGTTAGTCCCAAAATGACATAGTCGACAAAATTAAACCATGTGTTGAGTGGGCGTTAAACCCCATTTCTCTCTCTCTCTCTCTGTTTGAAAAAATTTGAAAACAATATTTGATGCAACCCACAAAGCTTTAACACCATGTTGAATTAAAAAAATGTAGATTTATGTCAAGTCTTGTATTATATACTTTTAACCTTTTGTTGTACATTACTTAATATTATTTATAATCCATTGTCATGGATACCTATTATTCTAATAATGTATATATATATGTATCGTAGTTGTAATATTTTGTATACATTATTAATATCTGAAGACGCCCTTAGAAGGCAGATAGCTAGCTTATAATTTAATGTATGTCATTATGAAGTAAAGTGGAAGATTTTCTTACCTGGACGTATATTTTATTTATTTATATATATATATATATATATAATGGCAGAACTTACCGCACTGGTTATTGGAGCATTTACCGGAACACGCCGAACAACTTTCACCCTCATTATAAGGATTTGCATAAGTGTCTTGGCTACAATAAAATATAATGAATAATCATTAATGATTGTACATGTATTAAACAGGCTCGTAGCCAGGAGTTGTTTTTTTTTGGGGGGGGGGGGAGGGCAAAGATGTTTCCGGGAGGGCCAACTAGCATGGGCATCTGCATGAATTTTGCGGTAAAGGCCAATTTTCTTGTGATATTGGTGGGGGGGGGCAAGACTCAGTATTGGGAAGGCAGTTGCCCCCCGTGCCACCCCCTGGCTACGGGCCTGGATTTAAATACGACACATAAAGAGCAAGTGCGGAGAAACGGGTGTCTGTGAGGAAAACTTAACTAGAAATATTAATCAACCAAAATTGTGCTTCAAATCCTTCTTAAAACTTTGTATTCGCGAAGGAATACCCATGCTTTAACAAATGTATTAAAAGAAGCCATGTTTGTGTCACGTGACTTGGCTGTGACGACGGGGAGCGTATTCATTGCACATACAAGACGATGATGTGTTTAATCGTTGTCTATATATGCTAAATATCGAAGCCTAATTAATTCTTAGGCTATCCACTTTCCAGGCCGTTTTCCACGGGGTTTTTTTGTCTCAGAAACTGTTGCACGATTATGCACACCATCACGTCTATCACCATATACACCACGTGATCACTGACGTTGAGAGACCAGACCATGTTTGACGTCACTCGAACAGACATCCCTAATTGTCAGTTTGCCGGTTAGGACAACCCTTACAGTTTTGTCCTGTACGCCTCCATTTGTACTTTGCAGGAATTCCACTATTTTTCTAGTAAGATTGGATATTTCTACTTTCCATATCAAACCAAATAAACTTGCCCTACCTTTTTGGGAAAACAAAGCCCGATAAATACTTTTGTGGGAAAGTATCTTTAGAAAGAAATATATTCTCTTCTTCTTACAAATTAGGAAAAACGTTGTACAAATAGAATATAATCAAAGGCAATGGGGTTAAGCGTCCTACTGTTGTGTTCCGATTGGGCTAATAAAGACAAGCATGCACCATATCGAATTCTATTAAGTGTATGCCAATGTGTACGTAGAATCTCTGTTTTCGTCCCATCGGAACGACTATGCGTTGTCCCTTGTTATGCCCTTCTTCTTGCACCAGGGGGGGGGGATTGGCCTAGTGGTCTAGAGTGCCGCGCTGTAACCTCTAGCTGGCCGGTCACCTCTGGCTTGCGGCTGTGGTTTCGAGCCCTAGTGTGAGCGTATGTTAAATGGAGATAGGGGCGCCTTCCCAACCTCGTGGGTTTCCTCCGGGCATTCATGTTTCCTCCCACTGATAAAGACCCATACGCACAAGCGATTATTGAGATAAGAAAAAATTGAAAACCGTACGTTAGTCCCAAAATGACCTAGTTTATGTCGAGTGGACGTTAAACCCCATTTCTCTCTCTCTCTCTTTCTCTCTCTCTCCCCTCTCACTCTCTCTCTTGCACCAGGGGGGGGGATTGGCCTAGTGGTCTAGAGTGCCGCGCTGTAACCTCTAGCTGGCCGGTCACCTCTGGCTTGCGGCTGTGGTTTCGAGCCCTAGTGTGAGCGTATGTTAAATGGAGATAGGGGCGCCTTCCCAACCTCGTGGGTTTCCTCCGGGCATTCATGTTTCCTCCCACTGATAAAGACCCATACGCACAAGCGATTATTGAGATAAGAAAAAATTGAAAACCGTACGTTAGTCCCAAAATGACCTAGTTTATGTCGAGTGGACGTTAAACCCCATTTCTCTCTCTCTCTCTTTCTCTCTCTCTCCCCTCTCACTCTCTCTCTTGCACCACCAACAAGGAGGAATCGAAACCTACCCGATTGCATAATTGCACACATAGTAATTGGAGCCTGTACAATCAGCCTGACCACAACCAACCCGTGCTGATCTATGGTGGACGATCTGAAAACAATAATAATATCTTTTTCCACACGCAACAAACAAAAAAACAATCATAACATGGAACACAATTAATATTCAAATAAACATCATCAAGTGGAACACAATAACCTATTCTAATTGAAGTGGCTCTCCCATGTTAAGCAAGTATATTAAAGGGACAATAACACTCTTGCTGGCTTGACAGGCCCAGAAAAAAATTAGCTTTATTCTAACTACAAGATGTTTAAGTGTCCCACCTGTTGTGTAAATTATCCATTACAACCTATCTTACTTGTCCAGAGGGTTCGAAAATATGTTTAAATCCAAGTTGCAGTTGAAAGTGCTTACGTAAGGTTTTTCAAACCATGTTACGGCATATTGTAGTTGAATTTTTCCAATTTTTAAAATTAGGTGTGTTAAGATAAAATTTGTATTATCAATTAATTGAAATATTGTAAAATAGTACAATTTGTTGACCAGAAAATAGATTGGAACATATTATTCAGTTACAACAAGAGTGTTATTTGGGCTTTAACGTCTTCAAATATATTAAGCGAACACAATAACTATTTTAATTAAAGTGGCTCTCTCAACTTTATCAATAATACTAATGGAACACAATTATTATTTTAATTTAAGCGGTTCTCTCAACGTCGCCCTAAACGAAACGCCGCCTGAATTAAAATAATAATTATGTTGCACATTATTAAAGATACAGTATGTGATATATCTAGATTAAGGTCCCAAGGTTCTTGCTATAATTGTTCAAAAATTAATGATGAAAAATGAATATATTAAAAATTTCATTCTAATAATAATAATAATAATAATCTCGTCATTTTACAAGGGTAGCAAATTAGGACAGAGGCCCTTTTCCAATTTGGCTCTTGGCACAGATCGTGCGAATGATTTCGATCATTACTGCAGGAAGAAACCGAAGAACTCGGGGGAAACCTGCCAGATTCTAATTTTTATTCGTCATCAATCCATTGAAAATCCCGATTATCCGATGTTCTACAGAGTTGTGCGTAGAGGGGTTGGGTGGCCTAGTGGTCTAGAGTGCCGCGCTTCGACCTATGGTTTGCGGCTGTGGTTTCAAGCCCTGGTGTGAGCGTATGTGGCGCCTTCTCAACCTCGTGGGTTTCCTCCGGGCACTCCGTTTTCCCCCCACTGCTAAAGACCCCTACGCGCAAGAGAATTATTGAAATAAAAATTGAAAACCCTACGTTAGTCCCAAAATGACCCAGTTTGTGTCGAGTGGACGTTAAACCCCATTCTCTCTCTCTCTCTCTCTCTCTCTCTCTCTTAATCTCTTAAAGACATAATACCTGAGTATAATGTCCAACTTGTTTACCATTAATAGATCCGGTACCAAGTTTGTAATCTTTTACTTCACCATGCCATGCATTTACAGCTTCAACAAACGTCGAATATCCCGCGGCCATATTCTGACCAATGGTAATATCGGGTAATGCTATTTAGAAGATGACAAAGAGAGAATGATTAAGGGGATTAAACCATTCGGCAAACCTCGACAGATTCCGGTGCCCTAAACCTAGACTCGGCTGTATGATGAAGTCCGCCATTTTGGAACTTTTTTAAAGGACCCGGATAAACAATGGCTGCCCCCATGGCCATGGAGATTATATCAACAAACTAAAAAATGACTGCCCCCATATAGATTATATCTAGAAAAGACGCCATTTTGGGACTTTTTTGTGAAAGTGGCACGTTTTCCTGTTGAAGTAAATCGGAAGTACCGGAATCTGTCGAGGTTTGCCGAATGGGGATTAAACATTAGTTAGCCTACCATGTCTACCGCTGATACTGTGAGCGCTGGTTATTCTCATATCAGAGTCAGGAATATTTCTTTTTTTTCTCTAAATCTTTAATACTGGAAGGCAGTGGCGGATCCAGGAAATCCTGTTTGAAAAATCGGGCTGCCAGTGGTGATTTGTGGCGCATATCTATTTTTTATATTGTTATTTAGGGGGACTCGGGCCCCTAGAGCCCCCACCTGGATTCGCTACTGCTGGAAGGTTACAATAGTAAATATCTACATAATAATAATAATAAAAATAATAATAATCGCGTCATTTTACAAGGGTAGCAAATTAGGCCTGAGGCCTTTTTCCAATTTAGCCGTTGGCACAGATCGTGCGAATGATTTCGATCATTACTGCAGGAAGAAACCGAAGAACATAATATATTCCATTTAAAAAAAGAAGCGTTTGTTGCCAAATTGTTTAACGCGTAAGGTCTGTTAGTGGCGTGGTTTCGATGCTTAGCTTGTACGTGACATGAAAGAGGTTTCCCCACACAGCTAAAGATTCGAAATGACTAGACAGGCACTACAACACTGACAAGTGACAAGGGGAAACCACACGAATGTTCCGGTAAACTTTCTCGTCTAAAAATGAATGAATGAAATGGGGTTTAACGTCCTACTGTTATGCACTTAACCTGAGCTAATTGAAGACGGGCATACGCCATACAGTGCTATGAGGGAAATTCTGCACGGGTAGCGGCGCTACGGCCTACTCTTATATCGAATTCCAACTGCCAAAGGGTCCTTTACGTGCACTCCAATGTGTACACTGGTCCTCGGATTTTCGTACTATCCGAACGACTAGGCAGCTGTCCTTGTCAGGCCCTCCTTCTGCATCACTGACAAGGGGAAATCACGTCGGAAAATCGAGATGAACTTTCTCGGCCAATGTAGGGATCGAACACCCGACCTCCAGGCTATCGAACCAGCGCCTTATCCACTTAGCCACCGTGATCCCGCTTTCTAGTCTAACCAACATTCTTATTATACGGAAAGAATGGGCGTGGAAATGAGCATTAAAGGAGAAGACCAACGATTTTCAACAAGGTTTCCATTTGATCAGATGTTCGGCCAAATGACGACGCGTGGACACAATACAGTAGTAAACTTATGACAAATCTGTATGATTACTATAGAGCCCTGTTGAAACAACTATGTCACTTCCGGTTTTAATAATTTTGCGGAGAGGATTATTTACTATATATATTTAAGATTTATGGAAACCTTGTTGAAAATCGTTGGTCTTCCCCTTTAATTGAGCGATCAACAAAATAATAGATTATTTATAATTTTACTTACAAATAGTTGTTCTTGCCTCATATGAATCGTGTCCACTTCGGCACTGTGAGGCCCATTTGGTAGCAATCGTGGCCATTTCGTCATCCCAGACCTAAAATCATTTCATACATAACAACTACAAGGACACCAGCGAAATGATATGGGGTTCAAACGCCCTCATTATGTGCACCAATTGGACATAATAATAATAATAAAAAAAATAATCGCGTCATTTTACAAGGGTAGCAAATTAGACCTGAGGCCTGTTTCCAATTTGGCCCTTGGCACAGTTCGTGCGAATGATTACGATCATGACTGTAGGAAGAAACCGAAGAACTCGGGGAAAACCTGCCTGATCGGACGCGAGACCGAATATCCTTTCCACTTACATTGATAAAGTTCTTGCCCTGAGCTGGGATTGAACCCTCGATGCATTGGGTCGATTCCACCAAGTCTTACGTGCCAGACCCTGTCGTCTGTATGATTGACAAGGTAAGGAAGAGGGGGGGGGGGTAGATAGTTGAATGAGTTTTAAAACCATTTTCAAAAACATAATTTTTTCTTGAAATCCATGTAACCTGAACATTATGACGACAGAAGAAATTAACCTGGCACACAACAGGTAACCATACACTAATGATACAAGGGGTCCAGTGACATTTTCAGCCTGGGCAACCTTCGGTTGCGCTTCTATGGTCACGACTATACGGCAGAACTGCTATAAAACCTGTTATTTAACGAAAACGCAAATTTGCTTAATAAAAACTTTGATATGACCACATCATTCTTTGGAGACTAAGCATGGTCGCGACTATAGTCTAACCATTTCAAGTTCGGGTGAGCATGGTCGCGACATAGTTGTACTATGGTTGAAAATTTGGATGAGCCGAAGGCGGCCCAGGTGATCCATGCAATAACGATTATTCATCATACAACAACGGTTAATCGAGCACACATACAATAAGAGAGATCGACACAAACAAGGTCATTTCGGGAATAAAATAGGGTTCAATTTTATTTCAATAATTCGCTTGCACGTAGGGGTTTTTTTGGCAGTGGAATGAAACCGGAGAACCCGGCGGGGACAACCCAGGAGGTTGGAGAAACCACCCTACTCCTTGTCACGTACAACCGGTGAATCGAAATCACCGAACTTGACTCAATGATAGACCCTATGATTCAACGCGCCCGCGTTAATCATCCAGCCACCCAACACCCGCATTTAAGTTTTAAGACCCAGTTGTGATTATTTTTAATGTTTCCAACCAAAAATAATATATAAACTTGCCATTTTTTGCATGTTAGTTGCCTTAGGTGTGACTGTACTTCTATAATCATTATGGGCCTTCAGCACGGCGTCTTTATCTGCTTGTGGTAAAACTACTTCGGTACCCACATCAACCAAACACATGGAATGACTGCCATTAATACTTTTATATTTCGGATCACAATTGGGCTGAAATTATAAAGAGAGAGAGAGAGAGAGATCAATGGGGTTTAACAGATCTAGATCATCTAGGGACTAACATATGGTTTTTAATTTTATTTCAATAATTCGCTTGCGCGTAGGGGTCTTTAGCAGTGGGAGGAAACCTAAGTGCCCAGAGGAAACCTTCGAGGTTGAGAAGGCGCCTCTATCTCCATGCGACATACGTTCAAACCAGGGCTCGAACCCACAGACGCAAGCCAGAGGTGACCGGACAGCTAGAGGTCGAAGCGCGACACTCTAGACCACTAGCCCCCCCCCCCCTGAAATTATAAAGGGTGAAATGTGGTTTAAATGCAACTTGAATTTAAAACCTTTTTCCAACCCTCTGGACAAGAAAAATAGGATGTAATGGATAATTTACACAGTAGGGAGGCACTTAAACATCTAGAACTTAAAAAAGGGTATTTTGTTACTTTCTGGAGCTGCCAAGCCAGCAAGAGTGTTATTGTCTCTTTAACAAATGTACGTATTATTGAAATCATTCTTACGTCATAGTTTAACCCCCCTGCTGCTCGTCTCTCTCTTACCACTTCTTCATTTGTACCCAGTATTGATACTGAAAATATAGACATCAATTTTGTATTGATACTGAAAATATAGACAACTAACTTGTATTGATACTGACAATATAGACATCGAACTTGTATCGATACTGACAATATAGACATCAATTTTGTATTGATACTGAAAATATAGACATCAATTTTGTATTGATACTGAAAATATAGACATCGAACTTGTATTGATTCAATATATGGACTTGGAACTTTATAAAAAAAATAGACTGCCGCAAACCCGTTTTTCACGCACTTTGAGCCGCAATCAAAGTCGGTAGCAAGTGACCCCGTTCGTCAATTTCGGCGGCGCTATTTCTCATTTTGATGTGAAACACACCAAATGAGAACCTTCTTGTCCTCTAAACCAGAACCTGTCACCAGGTAGGCCTACTTCATGAATAGTTTAATACTTGACATCAAAATGAACACTAATCTTATAATCCGAATGTAATGACATGATCTACACTAGTTTTGCCCGTGTGCCTGTGTGATACAGTGTTTTGGGTCTGTGGTGTTTTTCACCACAAGAGTTCCAAAATTTCTCCTCAGACTATCTGTATGCCTTTTGGTACTACATTGATGCAATGTTTTAGGTCTGTGGTGTTTATCACCACAAGAGTTCCACAAGATATTGAACTTTTTACAAAATTTCCTCTCGGACCATCTTTATGACTGTGTGGTACCACATTCCGACATGAAATAATTTTAATCCAGTGTTCTGGATTCATTTGAGTTCCATAAGATATTCCCAGACCTCCCGTGTGGTACCACATTCCACAAGATTTTCGACTTAGACCTTCTTTTATGCCTTTTATATCTTGTGGAACTCTTGTGGTGAAAAACACTGTATCAAAACTATTCTTAGTCGAAAATCTTGTGGAATGTAGGGCTTCTGATCAGAAATAATTTAAAGAAAAAAATGTTTTGTTTTTTCTTAGTTCAATTTTTTGTGGAACTCTTGTGGTGAAAAACACCACAGAATAAATTTTTGTAGAATATATTTTCCTCACGTTTTTCAAGATGATATGATAAACTATTATTGTTCGATCAAAATAAAAAGAAAATATTTCATAAATTTTTCATGATCAACTTTTCCAAACGCCCCCAAACCTTGCCGAACCAGGTATATGTACCCATTGGCATGTGGACTCCCTTAAAACCGACAGACTCATCAGTTGGTGTTAGCTGGCCGAATGGTTAGCATGTGCACGCTGGATCATAAAGACTGTCATGGAGTCAACTGGCGTGGTTCCAAATCCACGGTTTTACGTCTCCAACCTCGTGGGTTTTCTCCGGGTCCTCCAGCCCCCCCCCCCCCAGTGCTAACCACCTCTACGCGCACGAAAATTATTGAAATAAAATTAAACGATATGTTACTCCCGAAATGACCTAGTTTGTATCGAGTGGATGATAAACCAAAAATACCCCCCTCACTCTTAATCAAGTGTATTATTTTATAATTGAAAGGTTGTCAACATTCAAAAAAAAGAAAAATTGGAGGGAGCGCCATCTCTCGGGTGCCTTATTTTTCTGTAGGTACAATGTACCCTGTGCACCCTCGCAAGGCACCGCCCTGGTCCAGTGTTAGGTTTGGGGCTAACCTAGCCCTGTTTAGATCTCGCAACTTTAACCAAATTAATCTAGTTTTTATACGAATGAATTTAGTAAGTTTTGGGTGACTATTAAAGGGCCATTATGTAAGATAAGATATAGAACTGACAGTTGTCACTTTAATAGTTAAAAATAAGTAACATAAAAAGAATATGCTGACATGTTCTGTCAAATTGCTCCACACTGACTGAACTGCAATGTTAGCGATTGACTTTGAGCCCTAGCCTCGATCATCATTATTAAAGTTGATATGATAAAAATGAAGTTTTGATTATCCATCAAAAAATGGATAAAAATCCAGTAAATGTAGCGGGCTAGAGGTTTAAATAACATTTCTAGCCTCAAGAAAGACATGCAATAGGCAGATTTAGCTCTTGCATAATTTGACTACATATTAGCGCGAATTAAACGTTAACAATTTAATATTTTCATTTAGAATAAAAATATAAATGGCGATTATTAAAATTAATCTGATAGAATTATAAATTAACATTCCAGATTAAGCAAGAACGAATTACTGTAATGGCGACAACCCATCGATAATGTGGAGAATCTAGGTCACAATTCTATGGAATACAACTACTGCTTATAACTGAGCGACGTTTCTTCTAGGCCTCTCTAGTCATTATCAAGCAATAATAAACTTTGAAAATATGACAAGACAATCATACTCCTCGCAGCGTTTCGTTTGATTAGAGGTAATCCCACTACACACTGCTATTTTGAGTGGATATTGTTGTTTTAAATTTTGATTGGTCAGTAGTCTGTCTACTGGCCAATCACTAGCTGCCCTACAAAAGCTTTACATTTAAAACGAGTGCCAGTATTGGATCAAATATGTTTACATAACGTTACGTCATGGCTCACGATTTAATTATGACTAATTAACCAGTGCATAGAAGAATACTGCAGTAAAACTAATTGCGTGACAAACGAGGCTATCAAGACGAATAAAATGTAAACAATACTGTTTGGAAACGAACATACTTTCACGGTTTTTAATACCTTAAATCATTGTCCAAAGTTTTAGGAAAGACCCAGAATAAACGAAGGGCTGTCATGTTGCTGTACTTAAGTGATAGCTTTCATTGAATGGAAAGAATAGACACATTCCCACGAAAGTTCAAGAAACAGACGCCATTCTAGCAATGGCCAGAAAGGGATTCCTCGGGCCATTACTCCAGGAATATGGAAGACAATATACTTGTACAGAACAACACTTAGTTGATTGTGGCCACCCAGAGATTATCTAGAGAGTTGTTTTTATGTGAATAAATGTCAAAATACTAGTTTATATAACATTCGAAATCGAAAAACAATGGGCGGATATTCATCTTTAATAGTAAGTGTAGGAGGACCGCACTACACACAAAACAAACATTTACAAGATAAACCTGCGGACAAGGCAGAAAAAAGACATTGTAAAAATAAACAAATATCAACTAAAGTGAATGGATCCGGTGGCCAGTGGTAAGCGTCTACTGCGCTGTATTGTCCCGGGCGCGATTTCATTCCCCAACCACTATAGCCATTGCACTTCTATTCGGCCTATTCTGGTACAGGCTTCACTAAAAATTAATCCAAAAAAAAGATGTAAGTAATATTAATGTTTTAATCGGATTGATCATTAATATTCAAACTTACCCATTGCAGCTTCAATGGTGGCTGCTTGAATACACAAAATGAATGCCAAAATAATTCGTAACATTTTGCCAACTTTAAAGGTTCCAGCGCAAGGATTCTGTTTTGTAACGTCAGTAATCTGTCCGCTGCGACTGAAGTTCGTTGGTTATTCAAGTCATATTTATACTAATCTAATATCAGTTACATAAATTAACACCTGTAAGCATTATTCTGCCTGAAGATATTTTTGTAGGGGTTTTTTTTGCCAATAAAACAGTTTATTATTATTAAAATTTATATCAAACATGCTAGCATTTAATATTTTTTTTATTAATAAATGTGTAAAATGAGCCAATGCGAACAAAAAGGCTATTTTGTAAAATAGGGGAGTGGTGGATCGGCGAATAAGAGAAATGAAGAGAGAGAGTAAGAGAGAGGGAGAGAGACAGACATAGACAGACAGAGACAGAAACAGAGGGAGAGGTTCAACTTCCACTCGACTCAAACTAGGTCATTTCGGGTCTAACATAATACGGTTCAATTTTATTTAAATTGTTACAATCATGCCTTGATAGACCATAGAAAAAAAAACGTTTTTTATGATTCACATAAAATTTTGTGGTCTGCGACCAGCCTTTTATTCAATATTGTTTTGTTTTAATTCCGATAAACACCATCTTATACTGATTACCTGAAAACCCCCTGGTCTTCTTGAAAACACTGGAAAACCTAACCCTAACCCTAATCCATCGCTGGTCCTCTAATAACTCCGGAAAAACACAAACCTAATCCTGACCCTAAACCCCCGGGTTACTTATTTAGTGTGTTTTCCGGTATTTAGTGGTTTTTCCCTGGTGTATTCCGGTATTCAGTATAAAATGGTGTTTTTCGGTGTTTTCCGTAGGAAAGATTGTGTAGAGAGAATGTTTTTAAAGAAATGGTTAGTGGGTGCCGTGGTAAATATTTTGAACTTGGGTTGACACTTACCACGTAGTAGGTTTTTCCGGAATGACGTCATCAAATATGGCCGTCGACGTTATATCAATTTTATCCTATCCGCTCTAGTTTTCCGTCACTTTCTATGATATAAAGGGCAGAATGAAGGTGTTTATTTGAGCTTATTTCAGAAACATATTTTTGGTAATTTTTGGTAAAACACATACCTCATTTTCAAGCGAAAACGTGGGAAAAAGTTCAAAAATATAAGGCAATTAGCACAATACTAATTAGTTTATTCGTACATAAATAACTACACTTACAAAGAGAAATATATAAATATACAAAAATTATGTACAGTGAACAGTTATCATATAATAACTATTCTGTACACATAAAGTTTATAATTTCATTAAATTTATACAAAAAATTATGTACAGTGAACAGTTATCATATAATAACTATTCTGTACACAGAAAGTTTATAATTTCATTAAATTTATATACATCTTGGTTTTTGTGATATTGGCTATCTCGCATCAAAATAAAATAAAATAAAATCTCTGATACAACCAGGTTTTATCTTATCATCATTACTACTCAAATAAGTATCTTGTGTATTAACAATATTTATTAATTCTGATAATTTTATTGTATTAAAATGAACATATTTATTCAGATTATACTCATAGCAAATGTGATTTATATTATTATATATCGTAGACCGACTTCCGTGTAGAGCCTGCAGGCAGGGCGCATAAACGAGTGCATTCATTATTACATTTTATAATACTGCAGGCAAATTTAATAAACCTTTTATGAGGTTGTGCTTCAATTGAGATGTCATTACAGATAGGATGTAATAAACTCAATGCTCAGAATTTTGTATGATGATCCGAATTTGGACTTTGAAAAAAGTACAGGTTTATCTTTACATTTAGAATATTGAAAAATTGGCAATGTTTAGGACGAGAGCACACCCCTTTAATATGATTGGGCAAACTTTTACTAATAGTTTGTGGAAAGCTTATTTAATTACCTTTCAGATTATAGGTTGCCAGCGAATAGGTTGCCAGCTGGAATGGTCGAATAGCTCGCTAGCCGAATAAGTCGCCAAATTGTGTTCGATGACGTAACCAGTCTCCATTTTGTGTTTCCCCCTCCATTTTCGTATGTCAAGTGTGTTCGAGTTCATTTTTTCAAGAGAAAACCTAGTTAATGAGTTGTGTTATTTAACTGTGCAATGAATTTTATTTAACCGCAGTTGATTTTAAACACACATGTAAGTTTGTAATAACCAAAGTTAAATAGTTTGTTCATAATCGAAGAAATCCGTTTATTATTTACCATAGTTCAAACAGCAAGATATCCTTTGAATACGGACCCTGTACTTTACAAATTGTGTGCATTCGGTTAGAAATTGCGAGTGAAGGAGAACTCTCCGGTTCGTTTCGCGACAACAAAACTTATTAGGGTTTCAAACTGTGCAGCTTGTGTGAAACAATATTGTTTATGTTCGGCTTAATTGGGGGTTGGGGGGGGTCTGGTTAACAGAGTCTTGTATTAAGCGCCAAAATATAGAGGAACTGCGCATTTACCTTGTTTCAAAATTTCAGTTCAAAATATTAAGTCCTTTGGACGTCAATGTCAAAACCGCTTATACGGATACGATACGTAACCCTTTTAAAAGGCCCATTCATTTCCTGGTATTCCTTAGATGTTACGTTAGAGGTTTAAGGGGATAACCCACGTACTGTACTTGATAACGAAAGGTCGCATCGCTCCGCTTGGCATGTCATTATATAAATATAAAATGTGTTTAATTAATGCTTCTATGGAATTTAACTAACCGTTATATACTGCTTTTGCAA
The DNA here is from genome assembly GCA_917208275.1 of Patella pellucida. Taxonomy (NCBI): domain Eukaryota; kingdom Metazoa; phylum Mollusca; class Gastropoda; family Patellidae; genus Patella; species Patella pellucida. The sequence continues at coordinate 93,346,378 of OU795036.1, read as the reverse complement.
TTTATATATATACAACTGAATCTTAATTACATAAAATTTCCTGTGTTATATATAATATCGTTTATGGTATAAAAACATGAACATTATATTTGTAATTATCAAGCTTCACACACCTAAAATAATAATAATCGCGTCATTTTACAAGGGTAGCAAATTAGGCCCCAGGCCTTTTTCCAATTGGGCCCTTGGCACAGATCGTGCGAATAATTTCGATCATTACTGATGGAAAAAAACGAAGAACTCGGGGGAAACCTGCCTGATCGGACGGGAGACCGAATATCCCTCTCACTTACAACGATAATGTTCTTGCCCTGAGCTAGAATTGAACTCTCGTTGTATTGGTGAGACGCCACGGCTATCCGACCAGCTATAATATCGTTTATTATATAAAAACACGAACATTTTATTTGTAATTATCAAGTTTCAAAGACCTAAATTACTGTTATTGAGTTAGCTCCGCTTTGAACTAGGCTGGGTTTTTTTATTTCTTACATCTCTTTGTTGGAAATATTGTGTCACCATATGAAACTGAAACAAAGAATGTGACAAAGATTTTAAATGCAACGAATGCTATTTCTAGTCGTAAGCCTCACCAAGTAAGCTGTTCTCGATACGCTCGAGGAAACTTTGTTTTGGCCGATCCAACCCCACTCCTTTTGAAAAGTCATGTATCCACCCTTATTAACAGGTCCGCAGTCAAACGTTACTAACGTGACGAAATTTATGACGTAGCTGGCTTTTTTTTTCGCACGTACACAGTGACTGCAATCTCGAACCAGAAAAATTTTGGAGAAAATAATTTATCTGCTGACACTGGATAGCCATTTTCCCGGAAGGGACGAATCACACGACTGTCACGTTACATGTATTGATTTTACGTTTCCGAATGACCGAATCACTAAAAATTTACACACGCGTAGAAAAATAGTTTTTACAAAAACTTAAATTTTTACATGTAGGATCCACTTTTGTTATGTCAGCGAGTTGACTTTGACTCAAGAATCATTTCACAACAAACAAAACGACGATCCGACATCTTATTTTCGAGAAAAAGACCCCATAATGATTGTCCAATCATAGGTCAGCATGGGCGGGGCTTACGCGTTAAAAAATCTGAAGATAATGGACGGTCTTTGGCCCCAGAGGCCTCCGGCCCCGCGGCTGACTCTGGGAACGAGATTGCAGTGACTGGCCATTTTGCGCAGTAGTCCCAGCCAGAATTTGGCTATTTTGTTAAAATTGCTATAAAGATTTAAATTTTTGTTTAGAACTGAAATAAATTAACTATTAGTCAATCCCCACGCTATAATCATTAAAATAATTGATTGTGTATATCTGAAATAGACCCGACCGAAGCACAAACAAATTCCAAGATGTCAGCGCCCATGAGCGAAAAGTTTCGGGACGCTATACATTTTCAAAGTCGAAGTTAGGAGTTACAAACTGAAATTTGAAGGAAAAACAGTGAAGCTGTGTTACCGACATGTTATGGAAAGAGCCTGATTTTTCAAATTCTCCCATGGATATTACAAATGAAATACAAGGAAGAGTGAAACCATGATTGTTATTGTTACTGCATTGACCTCATGACCTGCGACGTTTAGACCACGTGATATGAAAACATGTCGATTGACTGCCTCGGAGATAACTTCTCCGCAGGTAGCGTGTCTCAGATGTTCAGAATGGTCCGCAGGTAATGGGGAGGGGGTCAACCACAAACAAGGATGGCCGAGGCTTGACCTCCGTACATCATATCAAGGTAAACTCTCGGTCGCAATTTCAGATTCAGAATCATGCAGGCGCCAGGGGATGTATGGTGTTAATAATACAAACAAAAGGGGAAGCTTAGTGGGTAAGACGCTGGCTCACTAATCCGAAGCTCTCGTATTCGAGAAGGTGTATCTGGTTACCCTATGTCATTGGTGCAGAACGAAAGGTGCGAGAAAAAAGTAGTCTGAAATACTGACGACCTTGATAAATTACTCTGATGACAAACTGTATTACGGTACCCCAGTAGATGCAGATAAGGGCGTTATTAAACAATAATAATAATAATATTTATTGGGTTAAGCCCATTCCATCTACACGTGATCCCAACAGGCTGTACAATTACATATATTACATACATAACATACATTACATACATTACATACATTACATACATTACATACATTACATACATTACATACATTTCATACATAACATACATTACATACATTACATACATTACATACATTACATACATAACATACATTACATACATTACATACATTTCATACATTACATTACATACATTACATACATTACATACATTACATACATTACATACATAACATACATAACATACATTACATACATTACATACATTTCATACATTACATACATTACATTACATACATTACATACATTTCATACATTACATACATTACATACATTACATACATTTCATACATTACATACATTACATACATAACATACATTACATACATTACATACATTACATTACATACATTACATACATTACATACATTACATACATTACATACATTACATACATAACATACATTACATACATTACATACATTACATACATTACATACATTACATACATTACATACATTACATACATAACATACATTACATACATTACATTACATACATTTCATACATAACATACATTACATACATTACATACATTTCATACATTTCATACATAACATACATTACATACATTACATACATTACATACATTACATACATTACATACATACATTACATACATTACATACATTACATACCCTATTTCATACATAACATACATTACATACATTACATACATTTCATACATAACATACATTACATACATTACATACATTTCATACATTACATACATTACATACATAACATACATTACATACATTACATTACATACATTACATACATTACATACATTACATACATTACATACATAACATACATTACATACATTACATACATTACATACATTACATACATTACATACATTACAAACATTACAAACCCTATTTCATTTCATTTCAAAATAAATGTGTCATGTTTATTTGTTTCATAACCGCATAACTGAATGCATCATAATGGCATGGCATATCCATGCACTAAATCTTTCCTTCAACTATGCCCCCCCCCCCCAAGATGACACATATTTTAGGTGGCTGAGTCAAAGATTGAGTACAAGTCAACGCTCGAGAATATCACATTTTGGAGTATGTCCTGCGTCTTCAAACAAAAAATCCATCACGTGTCAGCACAGTAGCAGGTTAGAATGTGTATGTGGCTTATGTCTATATCAAAAAATTACAACCCTCGGCCGGGGGGGGGGGCAATTTATTTTCAAGTTAGTGGGACAAACAACCGTGGGCTAGGATCCAGGAAATAACTCTTTCAAAAGTGTTATATTCTACTGGACCGAAACAACCATTAACGCATCAAAGTGGAGCGAAACGACTCAAAGTCAGCCCATCACCCCTTGGCTCCTCCAGAAAACTAGGCAAAACATGACTGTATTCAGTAGCAAGATGTCAACTAACCACGATTTTTCAAGGGACAGAAATATATGGGATAACCATACCAGGTATTTCACAAAGTATTAACCATTTTTAATTAAAAAAACTCAGACATATCGGGGGGTTGGGACGGACTAGTGGTCTAGAGTGCCGCGCTTCGATCTCTAGCTGACAGGCCACCTCTGGCTTGCGGCTGTGGTTTCGAGCCCTGGTTTGAGCGTATGTGGCAAAACCCCATTTGTTTTTCTCTCTTAGACAGTCGTGGTATTACCTGTAACAGACAGTAACTGAATATTGAATCCTATGATGCATGACATTAGTACAGTAAGGTGGTTTTGTTATGTTAGCAAAGAATGGAATTCCCTCGAGGCCAGGGTGTTTTCTTTTAACTGTTTGTAACGCTTATGACATAAAGTAATATATTAAAGGGAGTGGCGAATAGCCTAGACCCATAAGGATGGTTATTCGCCATCCGTTTTATATAATAACACTAAAATTATTGCAGATTGTTTGTCCTTTTATTCAAAATACAGACCCAGAATCCAGTTTTAATTGCCGTTTGTTATTTGAAGCTTCATAGTGCATATAAACACCTTCTTCACAGCGAAGCGTAGACAGCGAAACCAACATCGTGTATAATAGATACCATACTTAGTGGAGAGTCTGGACTCTAATGAAATTCATGTGTGTTGCAATTGTCTAAGTGAACATTAGTTAAGTGAACATTCAAAGTTTATTATCTCTCTGATATTCATAAAGATTGTATTTCAATCCCCACCATGCATCGACAAATACACAGTACCATGCAGTCCCATTAGCCTGGTCGAGGTACATATTTAGTGGGAAAAAATTCCTACCCAAGCGATTATTATTTCATATGAACAAGTAGGGTGAGTAGCCTTTCAGAAAAATTTTCCCCGTTGATCGGCTTTGGGGAAAATTTTTAGGGGGCTTTTTTGTTAGGACCCCCGAAATCGCCCTAAAATCCGTAAATGGGTATGATAACTCGCTTAATATTCATATTTGGAGTTAAAAATGTACTAGGAGCCTATAGGAAATCGATACCAAAGAATTCAAAAATGGCGTCAAAATTGACCTATGACGTCACTGTGACGTCATGAGTCAAAATGGCGCCATAAATTTGAAAATTTAAAAAAATTATCTCATTCTTGAAGTTTATCATAATTCACAATAAATGAATTAATATTTACAAATAAAATAAACTAATATAAACAAACAATGAGTTTATAGGTAAATGATAATATAGTCAGATTTCATAGAATGATCAGTCCCGTCTTCAATTAGCTCAGGTTAAGTGCTTAACAGTAGGACGTTAAACCCCATTTCACACATTTCATTTATCGTCATCTTCTAGGTCAACATCCTCAGAATTCCTGCAAGATTCACCATGACAGCCTCCACACGCGCTGACGCAATTCAGACCATTCTTCCTGCGGCTGCATATCATGGTACCGCACTGATTTTTCAGCGACTTGCACTTTATCTCACAAAGTTTAAAACGCTTTCAGGGGCTGCACGAAGGTCTGTCACGGTGGATCGTAGCCTTCTGGTGTCTTTTCCCCTCCCCACTTGCTCGCATTCAGCTCGCTTTCATTTAATTTTAACCAAACGACGACCTGCAGATAAACTCTGGGCGCATGGTAATGTTCCTCCTCACTGATGTCTCTCAAATTAGCATGTGAATCAATACAAAGGGGAGAATGTGATCGAGGCCTGATCGGTGGTGCCAATCGTGTACTTTATCCAGCAAGAACAGGAGTATTCCGGGAAACTGGCATACTTTCGCCAGACTTGCTTTCGACCGAGATGCTACTAGTACTTCAGTGGGCGAAAAAGTGATGTGTATCTATTATTTATGGAGTATTGAAAGGCGTTGCTTCAAACAGTGTTGGACATGGAAACGGTATTACTGCACCTACTTCTACTTCACATAAACAAGTAATCGAATCAGCATTAAAACTGAGTAAAATGACGCCATCGGCAATTTCATTTATTGAGACCCCCGGGACTGGCACTAAATTTGGGTACAAAATAGAATTATCCGCATTGTTTTCGGTTTTCTCCCCAAAGGCTGGTTTCCCGGACGTACCAATTGGTGCTGCAAAGAGCATATTTGGACATTTGGATTCCGCTGCTGGGATAATTGGAGTCTTAAAAGTTCTAGCTTCACAGATGTTTAAGAAGATACCACCAACCGCACATTTCAAGAATCAGCAAGACAACCGAAGACAACCGTCTGGTCATCTGATGTGAATAGGTCACGTACTGCTGGAATAAGCTTCTTTGGCTTGACTGGCACCAACTGTCACGCCATTATCACACAAAGTAAGCCCTTGGAACAGATCAAGGACAATAATATCACAGCGCCGCTCCTTTTGACAGGAAATGATCATAGCCAGATACAGTATCAGATCGCGCGCCACATAACCTTCGTTATCAAGTTTATGCGTTGCTGTGGCAAACATAATTCGAGATCTGGGACAAGCAAAGCTAGGCCACATGACGTTGAAACTGGCCATATATACCTTAAATCAATATTGCTAACATAGCCGACGTACAAAATGACATTAGAACAAAGACGAGAAGCAAATCAGGGTGTTGAAGATTTTCTGACAAGTGGATCCGTGAACGTTGATTTACTGCTTGGAAATGATGAACCAACAGTGGCACGAGGTGTTTATCTTGAAATTTTCAATCCAAAGAGGCATTGGTGTGATCCAGGTTCTTCTTATCCAACTGAAAAAGTCTTCTTGATATTCTAGAAACGAAGCTGAGCGATGTGCGTGAAATGGTACGAAGTTTACCTTTAGTGGCTTCTGAAGAATTAAGGGAATTTTAAGCTATAGTAATTAAACTTCTTATGACTACCATGTTGAATCAGAACGTGAATCAGTCTTCAGAGGTATCCCTAGAGTCCATTTTCAAAGAAACTGGAATGCTAAATTGTTTTATGTCATGATAAATTGTTTTATGTCATGATAAAAGAACTTTATGTCTCCGCTAATTCGTTACGCGAGAGCTTGTTCCCTTTATTCTGATTTTTTGTAAGTAGATCGAGGCAATTGTCATCTAAGCTTCAACTACAAGGATACTTGCTCACTAAACCTATTATAACCATTTAAAAGTTTTATGGTCGTCATATTGATTTAATTGGGAAATATAAAGTGTCTCTTTCGGCTAATATTCTCGATATATTTAATTGACACGTTTACTGTTACTATCACACTGATAATGTATACTACATCGTTAACACTGTTCATCACGTGCATTTGTAAACTAATAGTTCATTGGCCAATCACGCTATTTTACCAAGATTTCGCCTAATAGATTGGATGCAGAAATGGCGGGTTTGGCGCCAGGCAGGGTAAGTTTACTCTTATGGACACCTGTTACCACTGTTTTGTACACGATAAGCAGTCCATTTGCTGATTACACTATTTTGCTTGAATACACTATTTTGCCTATAACATTTTTTAGGACTTTGAATTCTGTGTTATGGTGTGGATTGTTCGTACTTGGTTTTCATTTTATTAGATACTTTTAGATTTGACTGTAAACATTTACTTTGACTTAAAAAAAATTGGAAAAATTCAACTGGATGATTTGAAAAGCCTTACGTAAATACTTTCAAATTTGACTTGGATTTAAACATATTTTCAAACCCTCTTAACGTTTAAAATAGGATGTTAATTTACACAACGGGTAGGACACTTAAACATCTAGTACTGAGAATAAGGCTATTATTTTTTTTCTGGAGCTGCCAAGCCAGTAAGAGTGTTATTGTCCCTTTAATGTACGGAGAACCAGATGTAAGCCTAACTTAACTACGACACCAGAGATTTGACTCCATGATTGCGGAGGGAAATTCCATTACCCTGCCCCAATACAACCCATGGTTCGGAAGGCTTATTACCATGCGCTCATAATTCATCTGCAGGTCGTCGTGTGGTTAAAATTGAATGAATGCGAGCAAGCGGGGCTGGAGAAAGACACCAGAAGGCTACAAACCCATCATGACAGACCTTCCTGTAGCCCCTGAGAGCGTTTAAAACTCTGTGAGATGTAAGTGCAAGTCGCTGAAAAATCTGTGCAGTGCCATGATATGCAGCTGCAGGAAAAATGGTCTGAAATGCGTCAGCGCGTGTGGGGGCTGCCATGGTGAATCTTGCAGGAACTCTGAGGATGTTGAGCTAGAAGATGACGATCAATGACCATTCTATGAAATCTGATTATATTATCATTTACCTATAAACTCAATGTTTGTTTATATTAGTTTAGTTTATTTGTAAATATTAATTCATTTATTGTGAATTATGATAAACTTCAAGAATGAGGTAAATTTTTTGAAAATCTTCAAATTTTGGGCGCCATTTTGTCTTATGACGTCACTGTGACGTCATAGGTCATTTTTGACGCCATTTTTGAATTCCTTGGTATCGATTTCCTATAGGCTCCTAGTACATTATTAACCCCAAATATGAATATTAAGCGAGTTATCATAGCCATGAACGGATTTTAGGGCAATTTCGGGGGGTCCAAACAAAAGAGCCCCCTAAAAATTTTACCCAAGGCCGATCAATGGGGAAAATTTTTCTGGAAGGCTACTCACCCTTCTTGTTCATATGAAATAATAATCGCTTGGGTAGGAATTTTTTCCCACTAATGCCAGATTTGAGGATTGTTCGACCAGGCTACATGGGTTCACTTGACTTTCTCGTCCATTAAAACTTAACTGACAATGTTACTGAAATTGTTCTAGATAACAATGTCGTCATCGGAGTTGAAATTAACATTGGAAGCAACCCAACATTGTATATATTCGGAGTCTATCCCCCCCCCCCCCCATCTTCTTACAGCATTGCCAAATTTGTAGATGCCGTTCACGAACTTGATGATTTATATGATGCTTACTCTCCCAAGGGTAAATTGTTCTTTCTTGGGAATTTCAACGCTAAAATCAGTGAGATGCTTACACGAAATATATTCAAGTGCGAAACCTTGAAAACTCTCCACCGGAGGATGCGTGTATTAAGACAGGAGTGGATACAACACGGTAAGAACAGTGATGCTGATGATCCAAATACTGTGTAAGACAGCGTTTAGGCGTGAACTAAGGCGTGCATCTAATAATCACATCAGCAGTCATTACAATGAATTAGATTCAGCCTACGACAGATCAGAAATTATTCTGGTCACCTTTAAAGAGAATAAATCCTAAATCATCATCTTCAATTGGTGGTTATATTCTGAAAGGGCGAGAGAGCCGCCCTGGATGGATGGGCAAGTCTTTTCAAATCAATTTTCACATATCAATATAACGAGAGCTTTGATGGTAGATTGGGGGCTAATATTTCAAACTTTGTGAAAGATTGTAAAGTAAAGTAGATTCCTCAAATATTGATCCACCCCTACATTTGTTAACTTCTCCGAGTGAAATCAGACTAATCTGCTCAGAAACGGAGCGCAATAAAGCCGCTGACATTCAATGTTCTCAAGGTTTAAACGAATTCCGACCAAATGGAAGCATAGTGTGATCGTTGCCATCTTCAAAGGGGGCAACAAACCTAGAAGTAATCGTAATTCCTACAGAGGAATTTCTCTAACGCCGACTATTAGTAAAGTATTCGAAAAGCTACTCGAAACTCGTCTCTCGGCACTAAATCCATCAAGCAATTTCCCTAATAAGCAGTAGATGGCTTATCGAGGGAGGGGTCTCTCATCGATACACGCTTCCTCCAATTCCTTCAAGAGACAATCCCTTATTATCAAGCTCGCTCGAACTCGGTCTACATGGCGTTCTTAGACAGCGCCAAAGCCTTTGACTGTGTAAGGCACGATGGTTTTCTGTATAAGTTGCATCCTGCAATGTGGAGTGTGATAGACGACATGTACACAGATATGAAGAGCTGTGTTCGAGCTAATTAACAATCAACTGTCGGGCGATTTCATATTGGATAAAGGTATTAGAGAAGGTGGCGTTCTCTCGACATGGCTATCTCTCCTGCTCATCAACGATCTTCTGGGTGAACTATCAAGCATCAAGGTGATGTCGCCATTGTTAGCTCATCACTCATTGGCTTACAGGGATTATTTAAAAAATGCGTAACTCCAATGTGTACATGGGACCTCGGTTTTTCGTCCCATCCGAACGACTAGGCAGCTGTCCTTGTCAGGCCCTCCTTCTGCATCACTGACAAGGGGAAATCACGTCGGAAAATCGAGATGAACTTTCTCGGCCAATGCAGGGATCGAACACCCGACCTCCAGGCTAACGAACCAGCGCCTTATCCACTTAGCCATCGTGATCCCCCTAAGGTATATAGAAGTTATGAGAACCGCGATAGCTCATTCAGTAAGATACTGCCTATCTAATCAGAACCCCACCCCCACCCCCACGGTGGTGTTATTTTCCGGCGTTATTCCGCCTTGTCAGCGGAATGAATTAATGAATGAAATGGGGTTTAACGTCCTACGCGTCTGCACCTAACTTAGGCTAATTAATGCCGGGCATACGCTATACAGTGTGCTATGAGGGAAATTTAGCAAGGGCATCAAACGAAATTCCAACTGCCAAGGGATCTTTAACGTACTCGACAATATGTACACGGGACCTCGGTTTTCGTCCCATCCGAACGACTAGGCAGCTGTCCAAGGGGAAACCACGCCGGAAAATCGAGATGAAATTTCTCGGCCATTGCAGGGATCGAACACACGCCCCCCGGGCTAGCGATCCTTTACCTTACCGACTTAGCCACGTGACACCCGCCCCCCCCCCTCCTTCTTGTCAGTGGAAGCGGACATGAAATCCCAAGCAATACAAAACATATTTGGCCAGGAATGAACGCCAATGAATAAATTCTGCTATCGTCACCCCTAATAGAAGTAATTCCGCTACCTTGTGTTTTTAAACAGGGTACAAGAGAGTAGTTGCTTGTGCCATTCCCGGGGAATCTGATACACCAAAACATGTGGACACTAACCTAAATATACATATCTTTCATCACTTAATGGCATTTGGTGTGTACATGAGGAGCAAGACAAGAAAAAAGATTTGCAAGGAATTACTTACCAATTTGTTCTTCATAGAACGAGAAAGAGGGAGAGGGCGAGAGAGAGAGGGGAATGGGGTTTCATTACTCGCTTGCGCGTAGGGGTCGTTAGCAGTGGGAGGAAACCGGAGGACCCGAAGAAAACCCATGAGGTTAGACAGGCGACCCTACTCATTGTCACGTACAACTGGGGATTCGAAACCACGCCAGTTGACCAAATAGCAGGCTTATGATGCAGCGCGAACGTGCTGATCATTTCCCCCTTCCTTTCATAGAATTAAGCGTGATGCCGTCTTCATGGGGATGCTATTCATAAACTTTTAAACTTTTGCTAACATTGCTACCAATCTCAGTTTGCTGGGCTATGCCACGTTATAGGTTGCGTAACATTAACTCATGGGACTTCAAGTTAAATCCAGTAGCGTATCTAGAAGCTGTGAAAAAGGGGGGGGGGTCCAAATCCAAGGTGCCATCCATAACCCCACCCCACAATGAATGTAAACAAAATACTGGGTCTAATATTTGTTGTCCTGATAGGTTATAGATCGTATTGCCTATATAGTTGTCAGCAGTTTTATTCAAGTTGACATAAAGTTCATCACAATACGATAAATGAAATCGGGTTGGACCATAAAAATATTTCTATGGTTGAACGCCCTATATACTGTTCTGCTCCTAGCCTAGGCATACGCAGTACAGTGTGTTATGAGGGGAATATGGCCCAGGCAGCGGCTCTACGATCCCCTCTTATATCGAATTCAAACTGCCAAAGGATCGTTTACGTGCACGTGGGGATCACGGTGGATAAGGCGCTGGTTTGCTAGCCTGGAGGCCGGGTGTACGATCCCTGCATTGGCCGAGAAAGTACATCTCGATTTTCCGGCGTGATTTCCCCTTGTCATTGATGCAGAAGGAGTGTCTGACAAGGACAGCTGCCTAATCGTTCGGATGGGACGAAAAACGGAGGTCCCGTGTACTCACTGGAGTGCACGTAAGATATCCCTTGGCAGTTGGAAATCGATATAAGAGTAGGCCGTAGCGCCGCTGCCCGGACAAAATTTCCCTCATAGCACACTGTATGGCGTATGCCCGTCTTCCATTAGCCCAGGTTAGGTGCAGAACAGTTGGACGTTAAACCCCATTTCATTCATTTACGTGCACGTGAGTGTGTACCCGGGACCTCGGTTTTTCTACCTATCCGAACGGCTAGACAGCTGTCCTTGTCATAATATCATTAATGTTAATGAATACTTCGTGGCTTTAACACTGAGTAAGTTGAAAGGAAGAAAATTTGGAATGTTTGAGCCAGGGGCGGGTCAAGCCATGCCGAAGGGCCGGTCGTACACAAAATGAAAATAATAATTTTGTCCAATTCGTCTGGAATGTAACAATATGACAGTCGCAGCATTGTTGTCAAAGTAGTAGATAAAGAAGGGAGAAATATTGTTACCTTTACAAATTAGTGTTTCTAAATTCCTAACCTTTATGGCCTTATTACTTGTTTAATTACATGTGTGTACGGAGCTACATACACCCGAAAGAACATAGAGATGACATGATACAGGAATTGAACTAAGGGTCAAGGAACACATTTATAATATGAGGCCATATTAATGGAATGTTGTTCCTGACTAAATTTGGTAAGGAGCTCTACTCGATGCGAGGGGTAGAGTATGCCCGTTCCATATTTGGAATCGGGACGTTGGTCAGTTTCTGACGTAATTCAATGGGGGTGGGACATTATAAAATAGGCTGCACTGATAGAATGCGGAAGAGCTAACATCGCCTCTCAGAGAGAGCTTACATCGTCTCTCAGACCAGCCACACACTTCATTTAGTCAAGGAAGGATTGTGAATAACTAACGCTTCCAGATTTAGTCAAGTAAAACATTTTAGAAAGGACCTGAATTGTAGTATTGTAATTCGTCACGCCAAGAAGACAACGTGAAGAAAAAAAAAAGACTTCCGAAGTACTACAGGAATGGGCTTTTATAATAGACTTTCTGGGCCGGAACTCGGAATCTTGCAATCGGGATTCCGAATTTCATCTGATTCACCCGCTCCCACCTTAAATACGGCCGATATTTGTCTCCGTCCCCATGCAGGCTTCACGGTCTCCAGATGATGTCTGTGTATAGATAAGAATATTTATCCCAGACTTTATACAATCATTCACTTGAAACAGAAGCAACGAGAGAGAGAGAGAGAGAGAGAGAGAGAGGTGGGGTTTAACGTCCACTCAACACAACTAGGTCATTTCGGGACTAACATATGGTTTAATTTTATTTCAATAATTCGAATACAAAAAAAAAATTCACTGTCTATTTAAATCTACATTGATGCTTTGATCTGAGCGGGTATCCCATTTTTTAAAAATATTATTAATAATAATAATAACTAAAATTTATATTGCGAAACAGTTCACCCTACTTGGGGATGCTCTAGGCGCATGAAAATGTTCACATGAGTTAATTATATTGCCAAAACAGCCAGGTTTTCACACTTGATTTAAATAAAGACATTATTTCCATAGAACTGGCCCAAGTTCACAAAGCATTCTCGGGCTTAAGTTAAGAATTTACTCAATTTTCAATCACTGTTTATGAAAAATATCTTTCATCCAGAAACACAAAACTTTCACATAGTATCATATTGATGTATTCAATATATTAAAACAACAAATCTTTCTTATAAAGGGTTTTATTTTAGTAATAATAAGGAGATCAATTGTGAGTAAATTCTCAACGTAAAGTTACATTATTCAAGAAATAGATAAGAACTAGCCATTCTTGCTATAATAGTTCGAAAGTAGTTGATGTAAAATGAATAATTTGAAAATTTCATTCAAATTACTCTATTGCAAGCGAAGATATTGGCATTTGAAGATTAGGCCGACGTGTGCAATAATTTCAACCACGGTCCTGGTTGATCAAAGCTAAGACTCAAAGCCTGATGCATTATACCGAAAAGTTCTTGAACCGAATTTCTTCATCTTATAAAACCGGTACATATAATAATAATTTATTCTCTGATCTCGGTGACGATTTTTATAGTTGATTATGGTCCGTGACTAACGAACATTAAAAGTACGAGTTTAAACGATTTGTCTCCAAATGGGCATACAAAAAATACAGTTTCAGAATATAAATACAAAGGACAAATATTAAACGTATAGATTATCTATACAGAGGCCTTCCAGCGTACAAAACTCGGTGATCTAATGATGTATTTGGACTTAAAAAATATTTAATTTTATTAATCTTTCAAAAATTTGCTTCAAATCCCTCTCAAAACTCCAACCTCGTTGGTTTTCTCCGGGTCCTCCGATTTCTTCCCGCTACTAAAGCCCTAAGCGCAAAAAAATTATCGAAATAAAATTAAACCATATGTTAGTCCCGAAATGACCTAGTTTGTGTCGAGTGAACGTTAAACCCCATTTCTCTCTCTCTATCTCTCTCTCTCTCTCTCTCTCTCCCTTTCAAAACATTGTATTTGAAGGGAATACTCCAAGACATAAATAAAAATAATCTATTTTTAGAAGCCATGTTTGTCATGTGATTGAGGAGGCCCATTTTCAGAATGAATGTGTCGCTACTTACTGTCCATTGAGGCCGAAGTAAATTCTTAGTTTATCGTTTGTCAACTTCCTTTTCCGCCTTTCCATTCAATCAAGAAAATAACAACCGCTCCCTAAGTAAAGCTGGCAAAAGATATCCCGTACCGAAGTGCCAGTTAGTGATACCCTGACATGCTAGCCCAGTGCTCGCTCCATCGGTGTGTTTCATGGAATCTGGTATTTTTCTAGTAAGATTTGGCGTCTATACTTTCCATATATACCAAATTTGCAATATTTTTATTGGAAATAACCAACCGATAAATACTTTCATGAGAATGTCTCTTTCAAGACGGGGATCACGTGGCTAAGTGGGTAAGACGCTCGCTCGCTAGCCTGGACGTCGGTTGTTCGATCCCTGGATTGGCCGGGAAAGTCCATCTTGTCAGTGATGCAGGACGAAGGGCCTGACAAGGACAGCTGTCTAGTCGTTCGTATTGTGTGAAAATCAGAGGCCCCGTGTACACATTAACGTCATACTGTTCTACTTCGAACTGAGCTATTGAAGATTGGCTTGAGGGACATTTTGCCCGGACAGCGGCACTACGGCCTACTTTCACATCGAATTCCAACTGTCTCTGATGTGTACAGGCGACCTCGGTTTTTCGTAGTGCCGTCTTTGTCAGGCCCCCGTCCAGCGTCATTGGATGAACTATCTCGACCAATGCCGGGATCGAACAACCGACCTCCAGGTTAGCGAGCAATCGTCTTTTTTTTAATAAATTTTGTTTGTTTTTTTTTTATTTAAATCTAGTTACATACATTCAAATGTGTCATACAGAATAAAAATAAAACAATTATAAGACAATTATACCACAGACTGCATATAAACGATATGACTATAATAAGTAAATAAATAATAATTATATATAACAAGTTACTACAAACATTCAAATGTGTCATACAGTATTAAAAATTAAACCTCATAAGACAATTAAATCACAGACTGAATATAAACGATATGACTATAAGTAAATAAGTAATAATTATTTAACAAGATTATTGTCTAATACAAACAGACAATTATATCACAGATTGAAAATAAACATTGTAACTAGGAAAGTAGATAAATAATAATTATATCACCTACTGAATATAAACGATATAACTAAAAGTAAGTAAATAATAATTATATCACCTACTGAATATAAACGATATAACTAAAAGTTAGTAAATAATAATTATATCACCTACTGAATATAAACGATATAACTAAAAGTAAGTAAATAATAATTATGTCACAATATTTTAACAAGGTTATTGTCTAATACAAACAGAGGGGGTGAAGGAGAAAAACTTCACATGGAATTCCATAGGTTTAGTTTAAAAATGTTTGAACATCTTCTAAAGCTTATTTTAAAATTCCATAGATTTAGATTTAAAATATGTTTGAACATCTTCTAAAGCTAATTTTAAAATTCCATAGATTTAGATTTAAAATATGTTTGAGCTTCTTCTAAAGCTAATTTTAAAATTCCATAGATTTAGATTTAAAATATGTTTGAGCTTCTTCTAAAGCTAATTTTAAAATTCCATAGATTTAGATTTAAAATATGTTTGAGCTTCTTCTAAAGCTAATTTTAAAATTCCATAGATTTAGATTTAAAATATGTTTGAGCTTCTTCTAAAGCTAATTTTAAAATTCCATAGATTTAGATTTAAAATATGTTTGAGCTTCTTCTAAAGCTAATTTTAAAATTCCATAGATTTAGATTTAAAATATGTTTGAGCTTCTTCTAAAGCTAATTTTAAAATTCCATAGATTTAGATTTAAAATATGTTTGAGCTTCTTCTAAAGCTAATTTTAAAAATCTTTTAAAAGTTCTATTAATTTAACAGACACATTCCTATCCATCATTAAAATACGACGTCTATAAACAGCTTGTCTCAAAACAACTAAAAAGTAGATTTAACAGTTCATAAGCAAAATCGTTTGACTGAACACCAAATAAAAGTCTGAAAATTTAACAAAGAAAAGCCATTATGAAAAACATCAACAAGTAAATCTTTAATAAACACAAACACATAACATGGACAGAATAAGATGGAATCAGTATAAATGTAGCTCGCGTTCAATCGGGACGAATAAAAACACTGTTGGTGCCACACGAGACGGGTGATAAAAACAGGAGGCCAGTGAATATGTTAAAGGAGCGGGAACTAGTCTGTTGATAGCGGTAAACCATCCACACTAGTTGCTAGTTAAATGTTACTATTTCAATTAAAGCGACGTTTTGTTGTGGTTTCTCTAAACGTTTTCAAGCTAATGATGTTTAATATACAAATAAAAAAACCGTTAATTCACTACACTCTAAAAAAATATATGAAGTATACTTTCTGACTTAGATTTACATACAGGACATATATCATCATCAACTTTATGTATTTTAAATAATCCATCCTCTGTCCACAAACTTAAAATCGAGATAAGTTAAATCGGGTTTCTAAAATCTAATAAAAACACCCTTCCATACTTTCGGCCAATCTAAATTATATCCAAGTGTCTCCACATTAGTTAATAAAACATTATAACCAAACTTCGCAGTAAGAGAATCAACTGTACAAACTGTGACGTCATATAAAATGGCGGGAAATACGTCAGAACAGTAATCACCACACGACGTCATATAAAATAGTGGGTATCACGTCAGAACAGTAATCACCACACGACGTCATGTATATAAAATAGTGGGTAATACGTCAGAACAGTAATCACCACACGACGTCATATAAAATAGTGGGTAATACGTCAGAATAGTAATCACCACACGACGTCTATATCAATACAATAAAGAAAAGGAATAATCATTAAATGGTGTTTGAATTAAAAACATGATCAGAGTCATCAGGTACATGCATATTTCAATCAATTAAAAAAATAGTAATATGGCAATCACTCAAAACTGTACATCACAAAATCTGATAAACATCCTAGCCCGTTGCTTAGAAACACAATTCCGCTACAAGGTCCTCGGGGCAAAACAAACTATTCATTGGTGGAAAGCTTATAACAGGTTCCAAGCAAAATGTTTGGGCCTTATAACAACTGTGAAGTAAATATGACGCAAATTCAAATATAAACGAAATCACCCGATGCAGGCCCGTAGACAGCTTGCTGGCGGAGGCGGGTCAACCTAGATAGGTGGTTGGGGCCCGGGGGGTTCACTCCCCCGGTCATATGGTCGACAACTTTTTGTCTGGGAGGGGGGGGGGGGGGTAGATTAATACTCCCCCCCCCCCCCCGATGCATTGATCCTCATCAAAGACTACGGTATTTGTTAAATTTTGATTTAAACTAAAATGCAGAAAACATAATGGACAAGGAAACATACAGAAAGTTAAAATCCGTTTACGGTATAAGTAGTTATCTCCCTTTATTGAAAATAATATTTAGTTTAAAAGAGGATTTAACAACAAACAGAGAGCCTATATAAGTTCTCCTCAGAAATGATATCTACTATAATATCTGTTAACCTATTTTTAGATAGGATCCGAGGCTAAAGTTTGTACAAATATTTAAACTGGGGCAAGCCTATAAATACTTAGGTTTCTTACTAAAATAGATATGGCCCAAATTAAATAATACTCGAATGGAAGGGAGAGAGAGAAATGGGGTTTATCATCCACTCAACACAACTAGGTCATTTCGGGACTAACATATGGTTTTTAATTTTATTTCAATAATTCGCTTGCGCCTAAGGGTCTTTAGCAGTATGAGGAAACCGGAGTGCCCGGAGGAAACCCACGAGGTTGAGAAGGCGCCCTTATCTCCATGTCACATACGCTCACACCAGGGCTTGAAACCACAGCCGCAAGTCAGGTGGCCGAAATGGGGTTTAACGTCCTAAGCTTCTGTACCTAACCGCGGTGACTCAGTAAGGGGCTGGCTCACATACCTAAAGGAATTTGGGTTTGACCCCGGTCGTTTTCAATTCTTAGTGTTGGAGAACGTAGCTAGGGCTCGGGTTGTAGGACGTAGCTAGGACTCAGGTTGTAGGACGTAGCTAGGACTCAGGTTGTAGGACGTAGCTAGGACTCAGGTTGTAGGACGTAGCTAGGACTCAGGTTGTAGGACGTAGCTAGGGCTCGGGTTGTAGGACGTAGCTAGGACTCAGGTTGTAGGACGTAGCTAGGACTCAGGTTGCAGGACGTAGCTAGGACTCAGGTTGTAGGACATAGCTAGGACTCAGGTTGTAGGACGTAGCTAGGGCTCAGGTTGTAGGACGTAGCTAGGGCTCAGGTTGTAGGACGTAGCTAGGACTCAGGTTGTAGGACGTAGCTAGGGCTCAGGTTGTAGGACGTAGCTAGGACTCAGGTTGTAGGACGTAGCTAGGACTCAGGTTGTAGGACGTAGCTAGGGCTCAGGTTGTAGGACGTAGCTAGGACTCAGTGTTGTAGGACGTAGCTAGGACTCAGGTTGTAGGACGTAGTTAGGGCTCAAGTTGTAGGACGTAGTTAGGGCTCAGTGGGTAAGACACTTGCTCAATGATCAAAAGGTCCGGGGTTCAATCCCCTTGTTGGCCTAGAAAGCTTCCCCAAATTTTGCAGCATTGTCGAAGCAGAGCAGTAGGATGTTAAACCCCATTTCATTTTATTTCTATTTAACTGAAAAGGGTTTTAGTCCAAACTACATTTTGAGTGTACTAAAACTATGACGTCATAATTTCTATGTGCATTGCCCCCTGGGAAACTAAATAAAACCATTTGCACTTATAATATGATTAATCTCTGCAAAAAAATAAATAATCTAATTAAAATACAGATCTATATTTCGTTATTTTTATACTTTTGATGGCCTACACTACATGAAGATCTGACCGGTGGTGTCGATAGGTCACGCCAGAAGTCATACGATCGACTATTGATCCTATGACGTCAGACATTTGATAAACCAATCAGCATTGATGTTATTTGTAGATTACTCACAGTTCTGTGCAAAACACTCCTAAAGCTAGCCGTAACAGACAGTTTCATTGGCTAATACCTTACACCATTTAGATCACGTCAATGATAACAACTCTTTCAGATCCTGGTGTAGTAAAGACAAGTAAAACGAAATTTTGAACTATAAAAAAACGAAACGTAATAGGATCTGTGTTTTAATCAGATTGAAAAATAATAAATCCTAGATTTTATTACTTCAGAGACGTGGTTCGTGGTTCAGTGACTATGGCGCTAGGGCACTAATCGGGGGGACGCGGGTTTACGGGATTTTTTTTCCCGACTGGTTTCACCCTGTCATTTGTGCTGATATAAGGGCGTGGCAGAAAAAGGCGTCTAGAAACACAGAGAGAGAGAGAGAGAAATGGGGTTTAACGTCCACTCAACACAACTAGGTCATTTCGGGACTAACATATTGTTTAATTTTATTTCAATAAGTTGCTTCCACGTAGGGTTTTTTAGCAGTGGGAGGAAACCGGAGGAAACCCACGAGGGTTGAGAAGGCTTCCCAATCACCATGCCACATACGCTCACGCCAGGGCTCGAAACCGCAGCCGCAAGCCAGAGGTGACAGGCCAGCTAGAGGTCGAAGCGCGGCACTAGCCCCCCCCCCCCCCTAGAAACACAGATAGTTGCAAATCATACGAGAGTACACCGTAGCTCCCAAGTCATTGAGTCAGGCCTATATATTAAGGATACTGGATACCTGTAAATTTCGTCAAGGTCACAAAATGTAAAGAAGGCTTACGCTAACCCTAACTCAAGATTTATAGCGAGAGAGAGAGAGAGAGAGAGAGAGAGAGAGCGAGAAATGGGGTTTCCGTCCACTCGACACAAACTCGGTTCAATTTTATTTCAATAATTGGCTTGCACGTAAGGTTCTTAAGCATTGGGGGAAAACCAGAGGACCTGAAGAAAACCCGCGAGATTGGACAGGCGAACCGGGAATCGAAACCACGCCAGTTGACTCAATGAAAGTAAAGAACTTTAAAATAATACAACCAACGATCTATCTCTTACCCTAACCCTAACCCCAACCCACAATCTTTTTTGCATCTCGTGATCTTGACGACGACATATTGGACACAGCTCACCAAATATTTCTACGAATATAGGGCGAACATTATTTTTTCTCTCCCTTTTCCCCTTTTGAAAATACATTTTTTGTCAGGCTTTATTGAATATATTTATGATTTTGAGGCGGAAGGATACCACAGTTGTCAGGTTGGTTACATTGATATGTAAGGCCCAAAATTGCATGTTTTTTTTGTCTCTACTTCCCGCTTGTGTATCTCAAGTGTTTCATGATGAACCCCGTACAGGCTATTGGGCAAGAGTTTGCCACATGTTGCTCTATCTGTGGAAGTAAGCGTGCTATCCAACAAAAATTTGGGAACAAGTTGGAGCCGGTCTAAGAGAAGAGAATTAACATTAAAGTCAATGCCGAAATCATTAGTGATCTGTAGCCATATGCAGATGGCCTTAATACTTAGATCTGATCGCTGTGGCCATATGCAGGCGGCCTTAATACTTAGATCTGATTGCTGTCATGGCAACGTGTTCCTCCTGCCTATACCCACGTTCATTAGTCCGGTTGGTGCTGAAAAATAAGACGTTTTAATCTCCATTTCAGTTTATTTTATTTCAGATACGAGCTGGATGACGTCAGGTTAAATCTCCATTCGGCAAACCTCGACAGATTCCGGTACCCTCCGTAACTCTACATCTAGAGTCGGATGTATGACAGTAAGTGATATGTACCTACGACCATACATTTGCGATGCGGCTAGTCGACTACCGATTTACTTTAACGGGAAAACGTGACGCTTTTACAAAAAAGTCTCAAAATGGCAGCCATTTTTTAGTTTGTTGATACAATCTCCATGGGGGCAGCCATATTTTACCCGGAATCTGTCGAGATTTGCCGAGGGGTTGAATCTCTAGTGATATCGCAGAGTATACTAATTGTCCAATTACGAGTCTACCCGCCATTTTGTTTTAGTTCAGGAACGAGCTGTGTGGCAGTACCGTGAAGTTGGATCTGTTGTGATATTGAAGGGTAGGGCTGTCCAATTACCATTCCCATTAGTTGCCCTTCCGCCCATCATGTGACAACTGTTTTCTACACCCTCTTCAAAAGTAATGGCATAACAAGTTTCAGCTTCTAAGCATCCACGGCTACAATCAGCAAGGCTTCGTGAAGTTTTGCCAAGCTTAGCTTTTGTGAAGGCAGACAGTTTAGACCCTTTCGTGCAGATAAAGTCTGAAAAGATCAAGTTTATAAAAATAATCCCTACCCACAATCGTTTTGCATGGAAATAAGTTATGATATTACGAGTTTATAAAGAGAATTCCAACCTACAATCGTTTTGCATGGAAATAAGTAATTGTTTTACAAATAAATCTTAATCGTTTTTTACCGAACAGTTTATTTTTTCAAGGTGACGTCGTGAAATCACGAGCGTTTTCTTATTCTTATCGATGCCATTTTAAAAATAGACAGAAATTTCGCGTAACAGTTGGATTTTATCGAATCATATAAATACGCGGTAAGGTTTCGCCTTTATTTCATTGGGCATTGAACGCCCAACAACATCAGTAGTGGAACAATTTCTACCAAACCGTGCGCTTGTTCTTGTTTATTATACATTATCCCAATATATTGTGGTAAAGAACAGAGAGAGAGAGAGAGACAGAGAGAGAGAGAAAAAAATGGTGTTTAACGTCCACCCGACACAAACTAGGTCTTTTTTTTTTCAATAATGCGCTTGCGCGCGCGAAGGGGTCTTTAGCAGTGGGAGGAAACCTGAGTGCCCAGAGGAAACCCACGAGGTTGAGAAGGCGCCCCTTTTTCCATTTCACATACGCTCACACTAGGGCTCGAAACAACAGCTGCAAGCCAGAGGTGACCGGCCAGCTAGAGGTCGAAGCGCGGCACTCTAGACCACTAGACCAACCCAACCTTCCGACACTGCAGGATCACGGTGGCTAAGTGGATAAGGCGCTGGTTCGCTAGTCTGGAGGTTGAGTGTTCGATCCCTGCATTGGCCGAGAAAGTTCATCTCGATTTTCCGGCGTGATTTCCCCTTGTCAGTGATGCAGAAGGAGGGCCTGACAGCTGCCTAGTCGTTCGGACAAGACGAAAAACCGAGGTCCCGTGTACAAATTGGAGTACACGTAAAAGACCCCTTGGCAGTTGGAATTCGATATAAGAGTAGGCCGTAGCGCCGCTGCCCGGGCAAATAATTCCATCATAGCACACTGTATGGCGTAGGACGTTAAACCCCATTTCATTTCATTTCATGGCCGGCACTGCAGTGACTGCACGTAATCTAACTTACAAGTGTCAGGGAATGATATGCCATGGCCCTTGGAAAAAAAGGTCCTAAATTATTCGGAACCCCCGGCACTTCTCTGTACTGTACATGGTGTAGCCAATCTTACTAAATATAGATATATATATATATTTAGTTTCGTTTTTTGTTACTTCCGATAGCCTCCAGTCACACCAGGGGTCATATGAGTGGCTTTTGACCCTATGACGTGACATATTTGATTAACCAATCAGCGTTGAAGTTTCTAGAGGAATAACCGCAAGTTTCGTGCACTACACGCCAAGAATTCAACGCAACAGACCGTTTCATTGGCTAACCCCTTACATCAACCAGAACCCGGATTTTTTGACAAATCTTGCAGATCCGAGTGTTACAAACAAGAGTAACACGAAATTTTGAACTTTAAAAAACCCCAAAACGAAATCAGACTGATAGTGTAACTCACCTGCCATCAAAGGATATTGTACATACGTTGGTGTCACGCCATCTCCTTTGTAGGCCATGTATTTTATGTCGGATTGTCGACTGATGCCATACGACGAACCCAGAAGATTGAATCCCGGAGTCGCTCCTCTTCCCACTTCAATTTGATTCCATTGTCTACGAATCCAAAATGGCGCATAAAATTCCTTATTGAACGTCGTGTTACCGGTAAAGATAACTGACGCGCATGACTGTGAACAATTTCCAACTGTAACATCGTCAGATGTAATGGCGATTTCATAAATCATTTCAACTTCATCAAAAAAACCGACATATACGACATAGTAGTAAGGGCGGCTGTACAGCCACGCTCGTGCGTGCATGCGCAGACGCATGCACGTGCATGCACATGACCTTGCACGTGTTTGACCTTGATGACCCCTTGCACGTGTGTGACCCCTTGCACGTGTTTGACCCCTTGATGACCCCTTGCACGTGACCTTGCACGTGCATGACCCAGAAAGAGAGGGCGCGCGCGCGGAAGAAAGAGAGAGAAGAGAGAGAGAGAGAGAGAGAGAGAGAGGAGGGAAGAAGGAGAAGGGGGAAGAACTCTTTTCCATTGATTAAGTTGGCCCTGAAAAGGGCCGTTTGGTCAGACTAGCAAGTGCAGTTTAGCAGGAGCATCTTGGATGCTCTGCCGAGTACCGTGGTACAGGTCGCTTCTCGCACTTGACCGCATGCTTCGACCGCCTATGATAGGTGTTCGACACATCTACCCCACACCAGAAGCAGACTAGGTAATCTGCTTCTGGCCGGTTCCCCTTAGACTATGTCGGTTTCGTCTAATGGCCTCCACTAATTCGGGAGGAGGTCTTTTCCTGTGAGGTGTTTTTAATACCTCGTCAGGTAAGATAAAGATGTCGTCTGCGGTGATGATGGCCGGCTTTTCTGCCAAATACCTTGGCCGCTTCTGGCATTTGATAAGATGCTTGTGTCGTCTATGGCATGTGTTGGATACATATACCCCACACCAGAAGCAGACAAGGTAATCGGCATCCGACCGATTACCCCCTAAACATAGGGTGATATCCCCCACAAGTCTGACAAAATCTATAATCGTTAGAATCCATTTTGTTTGTGACTTCTTTTGGCTTCGACACTCGTAATTATCGCTCGGGAAGGGGCGAGTCGAACGCCTTTTCCGCCAAATACCTTAGTCACTTCTAGCATTTGAGCTGATGGTTCGACATCCTATGATAGGTGTTGGATACATCTACTCCACACCAGAAGCAGACAAAGTAATCTCGACGCTGCCATGTATTGCCCGGGACGGGGCGAGTCTAATGTGTTGGGACGATACCATTTTCCACCAATCAGACTAGCATGTCGTCACAAAAAAACCCACCTGATCTGGTGACGACATTTTATTGAGCAAAACTTTTTACCAAAGAAATCAATGAAACGAACAAACAAAAAACACATGGGTGATCACGGCAAGAGTATTACCCTTGGGATACATCAGGGTATCCGATGGGAGCACCGTCATCCATTACGATACCGAGAGATGAATGTTGTATCGTTTTATAATCGTCAGGACGAATCCATTTGAGGGTTATGACGTCACATACGAACCCGTTCATTGAAGAACGGGCGTATGATGTCGCATGTAAATCACAGTGCCTAGGTTGGACGTTGGGAACTAAACATAAAGGACTTCCTACTATAAGTTGTTAGATCTACATGTAGCGAGGCCATCGAAAGTATAAAAAAACGAAACGAAATATAGATCTGTATTTTAATTAGATTGTGTGTACACAGAATTGTGAAGAGATATTATAGCATCGACTGTTCCGCGTTTTGATCTATACGCAAATTGATGTAGGTCGAGGAGTTCAGTAACATTGTTTTTTTTATATATTTAAAATGATCCGTTTGAAACACTTCTTAGCGATCGATGTGAGTGCAACTGGTCTATAATCATTTAATACCTTCGGATTTGCTATCTTGGGAACCGGAATGATTCTGGACGTTTTCCACAATGTTGGGATCGTATTGGTATCAATTGAGAGTTGATATAATTTGCAAAATACGGAACACAGTTGGTCACAGCACTCTTTTAACAAAACGCCATCTAGCTCATCAATTGTTTTCTTATGTTCACGTCATCGTCTTTTCATTTGATCATTGTAACTATTACTTTTGATTATAATTTGTGTTAAGTAAATTTATTTTAAATGATTTATTTGTATTTCATTTTCTAATGAATACGTTGGAGCTTGTCGTGTATACTTATTTAGACGTTTTATCGCGATACAGTTATCTTATGTACTGTAAGGGATCACTGAATCAGTATGTATGATATATAACATATGGGAAATTTTGCCCTGGCAGCAGCGCTACGGCCGACTTTTATATCGAATTCAAAGCGCCAATGATTCGTTTATGCTCCCGCCAATGTGTTCACAGGAATTTGTCCCATCCGGACGACTTTGCGTTGTCCCCTGTCCTACACCATTGACAAGGGGGAACAACGCTAAAAGAATCTAAATTGAAATCGTGACCTTCAGTTAAAGCCCCAATACCACTTTTGTTGTAACTGAATAATATGTTCCAATCTTTATTCTGGTCAACAAATTGTACTATTATACAATATTCCAATTAATAAATGATACAAATTTCATCTTAACAAACCTAATTTTAAAAATTGGAAAAATTCAACTACATGCCGTAACATGGTTTGAAAAGCCTTACGTAAGCACTTTTAAATGCAACTTGGTTTTAAACATATTTTCGAACCCTCTGGACAAGTAAGATAGGATGTAATGGATAATTTACACAACAGGTATGGCACTTAAACATCTTGTAGTTAGAATAAGGCTATTTTTTTTTCTGGACCTGTCAAGCCAGCAAGAGTGGTATTGTCCCTTTAGGCAAGCTGACGTCTTACTGACTGACATCCAAAACTTAGGCTATCTATCTACAGAAGGACCAGGAACTGGTCTATCTACAGCTATCTCCGGCTGAGAACAGGCCCGTAGCCAGGGGGGGGGACTGCCCTCCCAATACTGAGTCTTGTCCCCCCCCCCCCAATATCACAAGAAAATTGACCTTTACCACAAAATTCATGCAGATGCCCATGCTAGTTGGCCCTCCCAAAAACATCTTTACCCCCCCCCCCCCCAAAAAAAAACAACTTCCTGCCTACGGGCCTGGTATTACGTAGGTGGAAAGTTGTGTGCAGTATGGCTGACTGAGGCTCTGTGGCCTTAATGCGATAACCACCTAGCTGCAGTGGGCGTATGTTTCGTTGCTGTACAATCTATGTTTTAAAACTGAAAGTGTGTGACGTACTTTACAACCAGTAATCAAAAGTCACGCATGTAGACTTTGATGTTGTTAAATCATTACTACAATTTATGTTTTAATACTGATAGTGTGTGACGTACTTTACAACCAGTAATCAAAAGTCACGCATGTAGACTTTGATGTTGTTAAATCATTACTACAATTTATGTTTTAATACTGATAGTGTGTGACGTACTTTACAACCAATAATTGAACATCACACATATAGACGTCGATGTTAAATCATTATTACAATCTATGTTGTAAAGCTGAACGTGTGTGGTATAATTGAAAGTGACACGTGTAGCCTTTGATATCGTCAATTCATTATTAGCAACGACTAAAGCTGAAAGTGTGTGGCATACTTTACAACCAATAATTGAAAGTGACACATGTAGCCTTTGATATCGTCGATTGATTATTACATCCGATTAATATGATGTGGATGTTGACACTTCAGTGTTGAAACTCACCAGCAGTTAATATTCGCTTGGCTGATACTATCACAAAACACCGGTCTTCATTAACCCAGTTCGGAGGAGAACAGTAGGACGTTAAACCCATTTCATTTCAAATTACGTACCAGCTATATAGCACACTGTATGGCATATGGGGCCGTCTTCAATAGCCCAGTTCGGATCAGAACAGTAGGACGTTAAACCCATTTCATTTCAAATTACGTACCAGCTATATATCACACTGTATGGCATATGGGGCCGTCTTCAATAGCCCAGTTCGGATCAGAACAGTAGGACGTTAAACTCCATTCCATTTCAAATTACATACCAAGCTACATTGTACACTGTATGGCATATGGGTTCGTCTTCAATAGCCCAGTTCGGATCAGAACAGAAGGACGTTAAACTCCATTCCATTTCAAATTACGTACCAAACTATATAGTACACTGTTTGGCGTATGCCCGTCTTTATTAGCCCAGTTCGGATCAGAACAGAAGGATGTTAAACTCCATTTCATTTCAAATTACGTACCAAACTATATAGTACACTGTTTGGCGTATGCCCGTCTTTATTAGCCCAGTTCGGATCAGAACAGAAGGATGTTAAACTCCATTTCATTTCAAATTACGTACCAAACTATATAGTACACTGTTTGGCGTATGACCGTCTTCATTAGCCCAGTTCGGATCAGAACAGTAGGACGTTAAACTCCATTTCAGGTCATCACTGAAAGAACTGACACGAAGCGAATCGATAAACTCCCAATATTAACTCTTTGTCTCCTGCAAATTAAATTATAAAATAATCTTTTTTAATTTTTTAAGAACAAGAGATGAATGAGCTGTAAGTATAGGGCTTATGTCTTCTGGGCTAAAAAAAAAACCAGGGAAAAAAAAGGGAGAAACTTAAACTTCCTGAAATCTAATATAGAAAATATAATCTTTTCTTGGATGTTAATATTATCTCCTGTAGTATTAGAAGATATACCTCCCCCTCAATTTGAGGGACTATACATCTGTAGACACCTGGCCAACATTTCAACCCTTAAAGGGACAATAACACTCTAGCTGGCTTGACAGGTCAAGAAAAAAAAATAGCCTTATTCTAACTACAAGATGTTTAAGTGTCCTACCTGTTGTGTAAATTATCCATTACAACCTATCTTACTTGTCCAGAGGGTTCGAAAATATGTTTAAATCCAAGTTGCATTTGAAAGTGTTTACGTAAAGCTTTTCAAACCATGTTACGGCATGTAGTTGAATTTTCACAATTTTTAAAATTAGGCGTGTTAAGATGAAATTTGTATCATGTATTAATTGGAATATTGTAGAATAGTACAAATTGTTGACCAGAATAAAGAATGGAACATTATTATTCAGTTACAACAAGAGTGGTATTGGGGCTTTAACTTAACTTGATCACATAAAGCAGCAGTCACATGTATTGAACTTTTGCCTTTCCAATAGTTTCTGCGGATGTATAACAGTTTATCCGATGCCAACTATATGTTGTATAGCCCAGCAGTCGGATATTAAGACGTATTTTAGTAAAAGTTGCACATTTAATGGAAAAACAACCCCATGTTTATTAGAAATCATTTAGATGATAACTCTCTTCATTCTATGTAGAGCAAATTGGTAAATGATTCCTTACGTACCATTATGCTTGTCCTGCTTTACCTATTTTCAATGGGGGGTTGGGATGGCCTAGTGGTCTAGAGTGCCGCGCTTCGACCTCTAGTTGGCCGGCCACCTCTGGCTTGCGGCTGTGGTTTCGAGCCCTGGAGCGAGCGTATGTGGCGTGGAGATAGGGGTGCCTTCTCAACCTCGTGGGTTTCCTCCGGGCACTCCGGTTTCCTCCCACTGCTAAAGACCCCTACGCGCAAGCGAATTATTGAAATAAAAAAAATGAACCATATGTTAGTCCCGAAATGACCTAGTTGTGTTAAGTGGACGTTAAATCCCATTATCTCGCTCTCTCTTCCATTTTCCACGACAGCAATTTATGCGGGTATGGGTAACCATTCAAAACATGTACATACCAAATATGCCAGTACGTGATAAAGTGCCCCGAAAATGGTATAAGAGGCCAATTAACACCACTGGGCATATCTTCAAATAAAATACTGACCCCCAAAACATTAGTTCAGACACCAAATTGGCCATTTTATAGACTTGCCTATTCGTAAATTTGGGATATTGGCCACTGGTTGTGGCGTGTCGGTCGTAAGTTGTGGCATAGGGATACATCTCAAAATGGCGTAAGGGACCGGTTAACATCGCTAGGTATATCTACAATTGAGAGAATGACCAAATTTCCTGTCCTATGACGCAACAGTGCAGAGTGTATGCCCATTCATATATGTGTGGGTTCTTTGTCATGGGCAGAGGCCGACGCAGGAAATCATGTTTGAAAAAATCGGGGTGTCAGTGGTGATTTGTGGCGCATATCTATTCTTTATACTGTTATTTAGGGGGGGGATCCACCTCTGGTCATGGGTTTCTGGGATAGGGTTTTCCCCCGAAAGTGGCACAAGTGGGCATCGGACATACGAAAACCATTTCATGTGAAATCTTGGCACCGACACCCCGGGGCCAGACGTCAGTTTTATTTGTTTCGCTTAAACATTCGGAACTTTGTGTTTATCTGAAGTCTTCCCTTTCACAGGAAAATAATTGAAAGAATTTAGCATTTCCCTCAAAATTAACCACTTTGCGCTACTCCGGTAAACTTTTAGAAGTTTATTCAGTACACCAAACTCTACAAGAAACATCAAAAAGCCTTTTCTTGTCATTTTTTTGTGGTTGCCCCCCCCCCCTTTTTCGTGAAATGACTGATGTACTAAAATACCTGACAATTAATCTCAAAATTAGGAACTTTCAGGAAGTCCCATTTTGGTTCACTTTTTGGATATCATTCAGCCCCAGCACTACCAATAACCATCAATAAAACCTTGTCTTGCAATAAGATGGGAGTAGACCCCCTTTTTTTCGTAAATTGACTGAACTAAAGGGGGATGGGGGGAGCAATTAAATTGTGCTGGGTCCCAACGTCAATCCTAAATTTCATCCAGCCAAAATTCTCAATTACATTTTACGTTGGGGTTAATTTTTTTTTTGGGGGGGGGGGGGGGGTAGCTACGTCCTTAAAGTTACAGTATGGGATATTTTTATAAAGAGTTGGCAATTCTTGCTATGACAGTTCGAAAACAGATGATGAAAGACGAATATATTAAAAATTTCAGTCAAATTACTTTATTCTGAACCGAGTTATCAGCGTTATAATATTTGACTAGAAATGGGGGCAAAATGCATCTTCACCCTCTCAGACAATTCCTGATCGTTTGAGTGACAGGCGTTAACTCCACCTACATAATAATAATCAATTTCAATTTATATAGCACTGAGTGCTCCAGCTAACAAGCTGCTCCATGGCGCTCTTCACAATTAAAATATATTCAAAGTAAAAACAAAAATAATTCTAAAACATTAAAATGTCAACATATAGTTCAAAAGCACGTTTAAAAAGTTCCATTTTAAGATTCTTTTAAAATACATTCAAAGTAAAGACAAAATAGTTCTAAGACATTAAAATGTCAACATATTCATAGTTCAAAAGCACGTTTAAAAAGTTCGGTTTTAAGATTCTTTTTAAAAACAGCAACATTAGCAGAGCTTTTTACACGACTAGGGAGTTCATTCCACACGTTAGCAGAGGCGTAAACAAAAGCCCGTTCACCGGTTTTGGTCTTTACTGTGGGAACATGAAGTAAGTTTTTGTCAGCAGAGCGCAGGTTCCTACAAGGTTTATATGGGGTTAAAAGTTCGTTAAGATATTGTGGGGAACAGCTGCTATTTAGACAATTAAAAGTTAAAACGCCAATTTTAAAATTAATTCGTTGATAAACTGGTAGCCAATGAAGGTTTTGAAGTACTGGAGTAATGTGTTCAGATTGCTTAGTTAGAGATACGATTCGGGCAGCCTTGTTCTGAATTTTCTGGAGTCTGTTTATATCTGATGCTGGTAATTGGTACAAAAGTGAGTTGCAGTAGTCTAGTTTGGAGAGAACAAAAGAGAGAACAATCTCGATTATCAAGCGCCGTCTGCCAAGTTAAAACGGTATACATATAATGACGCGGAAATAGTCTCGATCAGCACTGCCTTTTATGGTCAGTTTCCGGATAATGACGTCAACATAACGGTGAACTTACGGAGCTTGATTAAATTAGTCAGTGAATTCCTATTAAACTCCAAGCTGTAGCCGAGCCATCCGTGAGTCTACAGAGTTGATTTTGGGCTTGTTGTCTAAATGAAGATCTAATTTATAATTTCTATAACATCTGAAGCCTAAACTAAGACCTGCGACAGGAATATTTAGCTCTTGAATAATGTAACTTTAAGTTTTAATTTATTGTCCCTGGTAACAGGTGCATCAATCCGTAACTCAATATTATCCCAAATCTCCGACATTGAAAACACAAATATTTTTGCAATTTAAATCTGCATTGGTGTTGTGGTCTTACTTGGAAACGATGGGCTTCTGATATCCAATATTTAAGACAGAATAAAGATTTTACCATTGGTACACGAATAGTGTACAATAATGCTTTTCAGTGCCATTATATATAACAAGGTGCTCAAAGAATGAGGCTAGACATATTCCACAAGTCATGTCAATCGGTGATGCCATATTTGGAGAGCATGCGCAATAAATACTATCGGTGTTGAATGGAATAACCAGACGCTAGACACTGACATAACTGATGGTAATTCAAAGTAAAACGGAAACGATTGAATGTAAAACAGTTTATATAAATTCCTATTACATTATTAGGTCCAAAACATTATCAATTCAGCTCCTTTAAAATCTGTATTTTTGAGGTTTAAAGCCCCAATACCACTCTTGTTGTAACTGAATAATATGTTCCAATCTTTATTCTGGTCAACAATATGTACTATTCTACAATATTTCAATTAATTGATGATACAAATTTCATCTTAACACATCGAATTTAAAAAAATGGAAAATTCAACTACATGGTTTGAAAAGCTTTACGTAAACACTTTCAAATGTAACTTGGATTTAAACATATTTTCGAACCCTCTGGACATGTAAAATAGGTTGTAATGGATAATTTACACAACAGGTAGGACACTTAAACATTTAGTAGTTAGAATATGGCTAAAAAAAAAAATTGGACCTGTCAAGCCAGCAAGAGTGGTATTGTCCCTTTAAAATCTGTATTTTATTAATTCTTTACTTTTCTAGGGGCATCCCGCCTGTCCTCTTAGAGCGTATGCGCTGGATATCCGCGCGTAGTCTGCGTGGGTATTGCGACCCGTTGGAGGGCATACATGGATGTGTTCCTTGCTTGATTGCTACTGGTCTTGCTGCCTGGCTGGTGAGCCCAAAATCGTCAATGTAGCTAATATGAGGCAGTTTTAATGCGGGTTCACAACATTATAATCATAATCATAATGTTCAAACCAATATCAAACATATACCGGGGATCACGGTGGCTAAGTGGATAAGGCGCTGGTTCGCTAGCCTGGAGGTCGAGTATTCGATCCCTGCATTGGCCGAGAAAAGTTCATCTCGATTTTCCGGCGTAATTTCCCCTTGTCAGTGATGCGGAAGGAGGGCCTGACAAGAACAGCTGCCTAGTCGTTCGGATGATACGAAAAACCGAGGTCCCGTGTACACAATGGCTTGCACGTAAAAGAACCCTTGGCAGTTGGAATTCAGTTGCTGCCCGGGCAAAATTTCCCTCATAGCACACTGTATGGCGTATGCCCGTCTTCAATTATCCCAGGTTAGGTGCTTAAGCGTAGGACGTTAAACCCCATTTCATTCATTCATTCAAACATATACCGTGGATTAGATATGATACAAATCGACTCTGACATGTTCCACACCGCCTAATATTACCCGGTGACACTGGCAGGGACGGACCATCACCCCATCCCTTTCCCCTCATATAAATATTGTTTTTTTGGAACAGGACAGAGTGAATTATTAATGTAATAAAAATGTATAAACTTTGGAAACATCTTTCTCTCTCTCCCCCGACCCCCTCCTCTTCCCCTTCTTACTGGGAGTTGACCTAGATCGGTCTGATGAAATTGGTCACTGACCCGGATCTGTCTGAACAAATTGGTCACAAGTTCTGGTGTAGGCCCTAACAGGATCTCCACGCAAAATAAATTGGTCACACAAATTAAGTGACGTCCATCAAAGAGGTTAAAGTGTTTTAAAGGTAACGAGTACAAATAAACAATTAATTCAGGTGTAAATATAAATTATAATCAATGATACGATATATCACCTGTAATCCTATAAATACAGAATATCTATCCAGTATATTTATTCACTCTCACAGATCTACATCCGACAGGTAATATAGTTCTCTCATATTTACTAGGGATGCTCCGTTGGCGGAGGGCGGGCCTGGCAACGACAGTGTCTTGTTGTTCGGATGGGACGAAAACTCGTCAAGTGGCGTATACGTAAACGTACACTTGACAGTTGGAATTCGATATCGAGTAGGCCAGGAAACAGTTCACTCTGTTATCCCGTCTTTAGTATCCCAAGGTGGGGGGGGGGGGGGGGGGGGGTAACGTCCACTCGACATATACTAGGTCATTTCGGCGCTAACATATTGTTCAGTTTTAATTCAATAATTCGCTTATGCGTAAGGGTCTTTAGCAGTGAGATGATTTTTGATATGTTATGAAATTATTACCGTACTTTGTTAACGTACCCTGCTATGATTGTATGGATTTCTTTATTTTTGTAACGGGGGGGGGGGGTAACCTAGCTCATTTGGGGACTTAGATATGGTTAAAGTTTATTTCAATACCTCGCTTGCGTGTATAGGTGTTTAGTAGGAGGAAACTGGAGGACCCGGA
This sequence comes from Patella pellucida, assembly GCA_917208275.1. NCBI lineage: Eukaryota > Metazoa > Mollusca > Gastropoda > Patellidae > Patella > Patella pellucida. The sequence goes on along the minus strand of OU795036.1, from coordinate 93,312,741 downwards.
GAAAACCTATAATGTTAGACCCTATACTTGTCACGTTCAAGATATGATTTTAAACCACGTGACATCACTCAACCCGCCCGGGAAAATATCTAAGATATTGCGGACACCCCCTCGTCTGTTAGTCACATATCTAAAATATTGTTGTTTTAACAGAATGAAGTTATTGGTTCTAACACTCGCTGTTGTTGTCCTGGCCCAGTCTACTGAAGGTGGTTGGTTTAGAAGAGCAGTCGATTCTGTAGGGAGAGCGGTAGTGAGAGTCGTCACGCCTATAGCGAGAACTCCAATCGTTCGAACAGTCGTCAGAGCAGTCGCACCTGTACCGTTGATCAGAAGAATTTTCGGCGGATGGAAAAAAAGAGAAGCTGTCTCAGCGGTCGATGATGAGGCAACCAGGGAACAGGTAGCCGAGATTCTTAGTCTTGATGAGGAAGATTTAGATGAGTTTTTTGCCCAGTACGACGAAGATGGTAAGTTATTTCATTGTCATTTATCCTGTATGTAATCAGAGGCGGATTACGCTCCACCAAGGCCTGAGGCGGCCGTTGCTGGAGGGCCTATTTAAAATGGCGTGGGCCTAATTAATATCGGGTCAGGGCCTATGTTGATTCCCGTTGGGCCTAAACCCCACCCGCTTTCATTCATTGTCTATGCGTTTTTAATCTTTGACCCTGAGGCTGCAGCCTCATCAGCCTCAATGATAATCCGCTACTGTATGTAATAATTTATCTTGTCTTTTGGGGTTGTGTCAGTTTACTCTTGTGCGGCATTGCTCATTATGTCTTATCGATTCTAGTATCTCGATCTCCCAGATCACCCTAGTCTACAACAGACGAAGGGTCTGGGACTGCTGTAAATATTTGACGTAAAGTACATTGCCCACGTGTAACTAGATCGACGTGGCCCATGAAGAGGGAAATTTTACAATAAATAATTAAGAGAGTTAAATATTCAACTGGCATGCATTCAAATGGATTTATTGGTATGACATTCTTAAACAAATTTCATGGACGTAAACAACTTGTTTTAAGAGGAGTTACCTCCCTTAGCCGTTGTTTACTATGATGTTAAAGTCCAGATTATCTCGCCAATTTTTCTCAAATGTTGACAACGCATCCAGACTAATATTCGTAGAATATATTTCTGGATGAAAGAGGCTATTTTAGTATGGGCCACAAAACCAAAATTTCCCGGGGCTATACCCCCTTAATAGGGGTCACGCTGGCTAGGTAGCTTGTACTGATAGTTTAATTACCATATAGCTGGTAGGTAATATGAAATGAAATTCAGTTTAACGTCCTACTGTTCAGCTACGACGCCGGGCATACGTCATACAATGTACTATTAGTGGAATGTTGCCCGAAGAGCGGCACTACGGCCTATTTTTATATCGAATTCCAACAGCCAATGCAGGGACCGAACACCCACCCTCCAGGTTAGTGAGCCAGAGCCTTGCCCACCTATTAATCGTGACCCCCACTACCTATAGAGACATACTGACACTGAATATATAGATTTTAGACAACAATATATTTTCATCTTAATTTGTTTTACAGACAATAATTTAATAAGTGAAGAGGAGTTTGCCGAATTTTATGCTGATTTGGAAATTCTTCAAGCAGCTAATGAAAATTAATAAACCTTGTTGATTCGATACAGGTAAATATGATTCAATGATTCCATGTTTTTATGGGTGGCTGGGTTGATTTTAACGTGTGCGTGCTGGATCACTGGGTTATTGTCAGGTACCAACTAGACATTGACTGAAATACAGGCCGCTCGTTTGACCCCTGTGTGAACTCTCTGTACAACTGGTCAGATCTTCATTTAGTGGAGGTCAGCGAAAGTATAAAAAAAACGAAACGAAATATAGATGTGTATTTTAATCAGATTGTAGTGACCACTGTTTCAAGTCTGGGATACTCTTGAAATTAATTGGGTTTAACGTCCTACTTTTCCTCATCGACTTGGCTGATGAAGATGTAAGATCATTTTGATGGTTCTTTTCTGTGGCAATAATTGATAATCTAGTGACTTTTGATCTTTTTGCAATTTTTTAGAATATAATTAAATTTTGTTGTTTTTATTTCAGAATAAACCTATAACCGATGATCATATAACCTCAAACAGCTTTTATATAAAATAAATTTATTGCATATCTCATTATTTTATGTATGAGTTATGAGAGCCGCGGTGGTTCATTCAGTAAGATACTGTCTCACTAATCAGGAGCCCCCCCCCCACGGCGTTATACCGCCTTGTCAGTGGAATGAATTAATGAATGAAATGGGTTTAACGTCCTACGCTTTTGCACCTTACCTGAGGTAATTGAAGACGGACATACGCCATACAGTGTTCTATGTGCTAAGAGGGAAATTGTCCCCGGGCAGCAAACGAAATTCCAACTGCAAAGGGATCTTTTACGTGCACGACAATGTGTGCACGGGACCTCGGTTTTTCGTTCCATCCGAATGACTAGGCAGCTGTCCAAGGGAAAACCACGCCGGAAAATCGAGATGAAATTTCTCGGCAAACGCAAGGATCGAACACCCGACCTCCGGGCTAGCGAGCCAGTACCTTACCCACTTAGCCACGTGCCCCCCCCCCCCTCCTTGTCAGTGGAAGCGGACATGAAATCCCAAGCAAGACAATACATATTTGGCCACCCCAAATAGAATTAATTCCGCTACCTTGTGTCTTCAAACAGGATATAAAAGATGGAGAGAGGGAGATAGGGGGGAGGGGGTAACGTCCACCCGACACAAAATAGGTATGAATGAATGAATGAAATGGGGTTTAACGTCCTACTGTTATGCACTTAACCTGAGCTAATTGAAGACGGGCATACGCCATACAGTGTGCTATGAGGGTAATTTTGCCCGGGCAGCGGCGCTACGGCCTACTCTTACATCGAATTCCAACTGCCAAGGGATCTTTTACGTGCACCCCAATGTGTACACGGGACCTCGGTTTTTCGTCTCATCCGAATGACTAGACAGCTGTCCTTGCCAGGCCCTCCTTCTGCATCACTGACAAGGGGGAATCACGCCGGAAAATCGAGATGAACTTTCTCTGCAAATGCAGGGATCGAACACCCGACCTCCAGGCTAGCGAACCAGCGTCTTATCCACTTAGCCACCGTGATCCCCGAATGGGTGTAGGAGAAGTTAGTTAGCCAGGAGCAATCATCCTTGCTGTCCCTCGCTCGTTGGACTCAATCCCTTCTACTCCTCCATCTTTCATCAAGTCGCCATATTGTTATGAACCATATTGTTGTGAAGGTAATCAATGATAGAGGGAGAGAGAAAAGGGGGGTTAAACGTCCACTCGACACAAACTAGGTCATTTTGGGACTAACATATGGTATTGATTTATTTCAATAATTCGCTTGCACGTAGAGGTCTTTAGCCTCAAAATCAACAAAACTGTCCATGCAAAAAGGGGGGGGGAGGTACGGAGAGAGAATTGCTATATATAGACGAACTACAGTTTGTGGGTACCGAGATGGTGATATTTAATGGTGGTCTGCATCAATTTCGTATTTTCTAATAATGACAGTTATTTCCCTTGTAGTGTAAATGATATTTCTTGAGCATCTTCGTGTGTTATAATGTATGTTCCCACTGCTAACGACCCCTACGCGCAAGCGAATTATTGAAATAAAAATTGAAAACCATACGTTAGTCTCAAAATAAGCTAGTTTGTGTCGAGTGGACGTTAAACCTCTCTCTCTCCCTATCTCTCTGTCTCTCCCTCTAATGTATGTAAATAATTATATATTAGCTATACCCATACATAATCTGATTAAACGAGTAGCTTTGGACCCTATGACACCAGACATTGATTAATCAATCAGCGTTGACGTTTCGAGTGGTTTACCCACAGTTCCGTGCTTAGCACGCCAAGATGTCGCTGAACAGACCGTTTCATTGGTTAATTCGTCACTTATTCAACGAAAAAATCGGTAATATAACAACTCTTCCAGATCCTAGTGTAGTAAACGAAGTTGTGAACTATACTAAGCAGCAAACGAAACGCCAGGTTGTTATGTTAATCTGAATAGACACATTGCAGACTACAAATCTGTGACTAACTTTACCTGAGCAATAAGGCTCCTTCCCAAACGCAGAATTGAACCTGACTATTGAGATGGTAATGTGTTCTCCATGATATTGATGTAATCCATGCTGCACGTGCCCTATAAAATGCACCCCATACCTGGTTGAATCATTCTCACTACAACGTCAGCAGCATGCCATGACTCACGACTACTCAGAGGAAGCAGGCGCTTGGAAGACTCGACGCTAGCCACACCGCCCAAGTCGTTGCCAATCACTTCCAGGTCAATGTTCGGAACATCTGAACGAATGAAACGGGGTTTAACGTCCTACTATTATGCATCTAACCTGGGCTAATGGAAGATGGTCGGAACATCTACAGGATTTAGCAACGCCTGACGTCAATTGGCTGACTATCGCCATTGAAGAGACGACCACTTACAAGATCGGTCGCATTCATTTTTTGGGAGGTTTTTTGTGTAAATCATTTTAGTGAAGCCTGTACCAAGACAGCCCCGGGACTGTACAGCGCGGTGGACGCTTACGGCTGGCCCCCGGATCCATTCACTTGGTTTGATAACTGTTTGGTTTTTGCAAGCCACTAACACTACGGATAATCGCCCTCGAACTGGTAGACCAAAGATTATCACAAGGCGACAAGACCGCCATATTGTGCAACAGCACGTTCAGAATCCTGACACATAACGTCAGACCTCACCGTGGACCTCTCCATCGACGTGAACGTCTACAACACCAGAATTGGCGACACAGGCAATGGGGAACTGTTCTGTTCCCAGGGGAAAGTTGGTATTGCGTATCAACTGCATATGGCAGGACAAGATTATTCCAACCAATGTGTCATGGAACGAGACCAACGCCAGATTAACCATGGTGGGGGCCCTCGGGCCTGGCACATGTGGCCCCCTGATCACCGACTGCGGAGCTGTGGCTTCGCCGTAGGCGTGAAGCCCTACAAGGGGGGGGGGGGGGCTGGAAATTCTCAGAAATTGGAGGCCAACCGGAAGCGTGATTTCCTGGCATTTCAGGCACTTGTGTGAAGCCATTTTAGAAGTACCTCTCCCAGAAACAAAATATGATTCAAATCCATGGACCAATCCATGCTAGTGCTATGCAATGATGGCATTTCTGGAAGAGGGGGCTGGACGCAACTAAGACTTTTGCTGGGAGCCTTCTGGTGCCCGATGGTTAATCCGGCCATAAACGAGACTCATAGGGAAGTTCTAGCATAATGGTTTGGGATGGAATCAGCCAGAAACAGAGGGTGGGTCCTGTGGTGTTCTAAAATCGTGGTCCAGGGAGAGGGGGCGGCATGACAGCAGTGCGCTACATCGATCAAGCTCCCCGACCCCACGCAATACTAGTCCGGCAGCCAATACCCAGTTTAAGCCTTGTCATGGAAATGTAGTCCACCTAACGTTTTTTGATGGATTATATATCTTCAATATGTGTAGATTCAGAATCCGGATGATGCCACCGTGGCACCCTTTGGAAAATTTGAATATTCAAGATGGCCGCCATGGTTATTTAGTGTAGAAAAAAATCATGACAGATTCAATCGATCCATGGTTTAAAGGTGGTTTCTATAGGAATACTGAGTACAGTGAGCTCGGGTAATTCTCTTAGAGGGGACGGCTAATCCCGTTAGAGTACCAAATTCAAAATTGAGACTCATTTTGGCGAGAAACTCACAAAGTTCCACGCGCTCTCTAAAAATGGTGTGTAATATATTGAAATCTACGGTTTTTTGTGGATTATGTATCTCCAATATGTGTAGATTTTGAATCCGGATGATGCCACACTGACACCATTTTCTGTTTATTTAGTGAGATAAAATTTGTGAAAGATTCTCTCAGACCTCGTTTTGAAGGTGTGCAGACTCTTAACCTTCTAGTTATGTCTTTGAATTAATCAATAATGTGTCAACACAATGTTCACAAAAAATTGCTTTGATCCATTTAGTAGTCGTTTTCTACAATGATTTAATTAAAGTGCTTCTCTGATTTTAAAAATGGCATGTGTTGTTCTCACCCAGTTACTAAAGGCTGGGGCTATTTGCCACACGTGGTAAGACAATCCGGAGACTATTTGCCACATGTGACAAGTCTCTGTGACGCAAATATCAACCGATTTCCATGAAACTTACAGATCACGATAACTTTAATAATGTCCCAAACTAGCCAAAATTTCGGCCACCTCCGGTTAGCGGTTTCGGATATATCAGGTTACCACACATTTCATGTGGCACGGCTACAGACCACAATTACTAACCGATTTCAATGAAACTTACAGATTATAATAACATTACTAATATCTCAAACTAGCCAAAATTTGGGTCACCTCCGGTTAGCGGTTTCGGAGATATCAGGTTACCACACATTTCGTGTGGCACGGCTACAGACCACAATTATCCACCGATTTCAATGAAACTTACAAATTATAATTACTTTAATAATATCTCAAACTAGCCACAATTTTGGCTACTTCCGGTTAGCGGTTTCGGAGATATCAGGTTACCACACATTTCATGTGGCACGGCCACAGACCACAATTATCCACCGATTTCAATTATTTTTCAGATTATAATAACATTAATAATACCTCAAACTAGCCAAAATCTCGGCAACTTCCGGTTAGCGGTTTCGGAGATATCAGGTTACCACACATTTCATGTGGCACGGCTACAGACCACAATTATCCACCGATGTCAATGAAACTTACAGATTATAATTGCATTAATAATGTCTCAAATTAGTCACAGATAATAATAACATTAATACCTCATAATACCTCAAACTAGCCAAAATCTCGGCAACGTCCGGTTAGCGGTTTCGGAGATATCAGGTTACCACACATTTCATGTGGCACGGCTACAGACCACAATTATCCACCGATGTCAATGAAACTTACAGATTAAAATGACATTAATAATATCTCCAACTGGCCAAATTTCGGCCACTTCCAGTAAGCGGTTTCGGAGATATCAGGTTAGCACACATTTCATGTGGCACGGCTACAGACCACAATTATCAACCGATTTCAATGAAACTTACAGATTATTATTAGAGTATTAAGAGCTCAAACTAGCCAAAATTTCGGCCACTTCCGGTTTGCAGTTTCAGAGATATTAGGTTACCACACAGTTCATGTGGTACGGCTACAGACCACAATTATCAACCGATTTCAATGAAACTTACAGATAATAATAACATTGATAATATCTCAAACTACCTAAAAATGTGGCCACTTCCGATTAGCTGTTTCGGAGATATCAGGTTACCACACATTTCATGTGGCACGGCTACAGACAACAATTATCCACCGATTCCAATGAAACTTACAGGTTGTAATTGCATTAATATTATTTCAAACTAGCCAAAATTTGGGCCACTTCCGGTTTGCGGTTTCAGAGATATCAGTCTTATATCGAATTCTAACTGCCAAGGGATCATCTACCTGCACGCCAATGTGTACACGGGACCTCGGTTCTTCGTCCAATCCGAACGACTAGACAGCTGTCCTTGTCAGGCACTCCGTCACTGCATCACTGACAAGGGAAACCACGCTGGGAAATTTCTCGGCCAATGCAGGGATCGAACACCCGTTCTCCAGACTAGCGAGCCAGCGTCTTACCCACATGGCCATGTGATTCCCTATGACAAATAAGAGAAGATAACCCACTCTATCTTCTCACGACAACGATTTTATAAGTGTGTTGTAAATTGAATCTTTGATATATAAGGACTTTTGCTTTATTTTGCGTTTTTACCAATTTTAAGGTGACTCTTGATATAAACTGACTATTTGTATTTTGTATTTTTTACCAATTTCCAAATAATTTAATTAAACAAATCTGCCCATAACATCATGTTCAATGTATTGTACGTTAAATCAACCTGTCCATAATATCATATGTTTAACGTATCGGACGTTAAATCAACCTGTCCATAATATCATGTAAAACGTATCGGGCGTTAAATCTGCACTTAACAACAAACAACAACATTGAAAATATCTTTAAGGTCTTTTTCAGAAGAAATAGGCATGATGAAAACGGCTGGCAACTCATCGTCACAAGTACAAGTCCACTGGTTCCGAGAGAGATCCTGGAAATTATGATACACCAGACAGTATAATACAACATTAATCATACGTAAAAAGAAAACTATGTCAACCGATGCAACACTATATATATATATATATATATATACAATAGTGAACGCCAGTGGCTTCGTTCACAACTTGAGATTCACCGTCAGATATTAATTGACACACGATCCGCTTACTCGCGACAACTGAATGACGCCAAATCTTGCTTCCATCGAAAGAAAATCAGTGAAGCGAGCACTAAGGAATTGTTTCCAATTGTGGACAATTTATCTGGACACAAGAGAGCTCTAGCATCGGTCTTGCCTGACAAAGACCATTTTTGCAGACATTTTCTCCCAGAAAATTGAGGTCATTCGATCGGACCTAATGACCCCGTGTGCAGTAATGTCCCAGTACGAGGACAGTGCATTGAGCGTGAACGTGACTCAATCAGGATCAGCTGGTAGTGTTTATGAATGTGACGCCAGACTGGAATCCTTTGGTTTGCTAAACATTGATGATGTTCGTAAGATAGTCTGTGCCATGCCTGATAAATCATGTTCGCTTGATCCCATGTCAACTAAACTTGTCAAATCGTGTATTGATGTACTAGCTCCACACCTTCTTAGTATCGTAAATTCTTCGTTTTCTACTGGTGTATTTCCAGATATCTGTAAACAAGCAGTCATTCGTCCCCTCCTCAAAAAGGCTGGACTTGATAAGGAGGTCATGAAAATTACCGCCCAGTGTCCAATTGTCCATTTTTAGACAAGTTCTTGGAAAAAGGTGCTCTAAGTCAACTTCACCTGTATCTTCAGTCAAATTCGCTGTATGGCAAGTTCCAATCTGCCTACCGAGAGGGCCACAGTACGGAAACTGCGCTCCTCAGAGTACAAAATGACGTCATGTTCGCTCTCAATGGACAGAGAGACCTCATTCTTGTATTACTTGACCTGTCTGCGGCCTTCGACACCATCGATCATGAGATACTTCTTAGACGTCTGCGCTTGAGGTTCGGGTTGGAAGGTTCAGTGTTGGATTGGCTGGGGTCATACTTGTATGGCAGAGCACAAAAGGTGTCGATCGGATCGATTGTGCCGAAGGAGCATCCATTACGTTATGGCGTACCCCAGTGTTCGGTCTTCGGACCAGTCCTTTTTGCTCTGTACATGGTTCCACTTGAAGACATCATTACTCGCCACGGCTTAGACACGGTAATTTTCGCTGACGATACTCAGCTCTACATCGCATGCGACGCTAAGACTGACTATTCCGTGGTCTGCATAGTCGAAGCCTGCGTTGATGAGATCAGAGAGTGGATGAGAGAAAATCTTCTCGCACTCAATGATTCAAAAACCGAAATTGTGTGTGTTTTTTCTCGCTTCAAGAAAGCTGAAGCCTTGCCTACCTCGAAGGAGGTCAGGATTGGTGATGTTAAGATTGCCGCTTCTGCGCAGCCTGTTCGTGATCTGGGAGTGATGATGGACTCGAATGGAACCATGGAGGCGCATATCGCTAATGTATGTAGAACGGCGTCATACTCACTGTGGCGGATCAGTAAATTGAGACATATTTTAGATATAGACTCAACCGAAAAATTAGTCCACGCTTTCGTCAGCTCTCGGATAGACTATTGTAACAGTTTGTTTTGCGGCCCGTATGATTACCAAATGAAAAAAAATGCAACACATACAAAATTCTGCCGCTAGACTGGTAATCAGACAAAAAGTAGAACGTCATATGTACATGACACCTATTCTACATGAACTTCACTGGCTACTAGTGAAAGCACGCGTAGAATTCAAAAATCTATGCATCATATTCAAACTGATCCATCATGGTGAGTCAGCACCGTTCTATCTGACTAAATTAATTGAAATTCATGTCCCGAAAATCTGCACTAAAAGTTGCGATAGTCTAAAACTGGTTAATCACAATGTGAGACCAAAACCATCACGAGCATACGGTGTCCGCGCTTTTTGCAACTATGCACCACATCTGTGGAATAGCCTGCCAGCCTCTCTCCGTGATATAGATTTGTTCACCACCTTCAAAACAGAACTGAAAACACACATTTTTAGGAAATTTTATTGTTGAGGTCGTAAGATTATGAAATATGCCATACATTGCAAATATGCAACTCGAGAGTTTTATAGTATTAGGTTAAGTTGTCTAGAAAGTGTTATTTTTAGAAAGTTTTTATGTAGTGTTATTTTTAGAATGATTTTATAATGTTATTTTTAGAATGATTTTATGTAGTATTATTTTTAGAATGATTTTATGTAATGTTATTTTTAGAATGATTTTATGTATTATTATTTTTAGAATTGTTTTATGTACTGTTTATCATTGAATTATACACTAGTTAATTACTATATTGATGTAAAGCGGTTTGAGATGCTTTTATGTAAATCGCTATATTAAAAATAAATCATTATCATTATCATTATCATTTATAGCAGGATCGCTACAAAACACTGTTGCAGAGGAGGGTTTGGGGACCGAATGGTTAGCGCCCGTGCGTTGTATCGTAAGGTCTGTCATTGAGTCAACTGATGTGATTTTGATTCCTCCGGGCCCTCTGATTTAATCACACTGCTAAAGACCTCTACGCGCAAGCGTATTAATGAAATAAAATTGAACAATATGTTATTCGCGAAATGACCTAGTTTATGTCGAGTGGATCTCTCTCTCAGAAAGTATTTTAAAAAAGACAATGAACATAAGAGTCAGCTGCATGATGAATCAATTTTTCAAGTAACGTGTTGCCAACAGTGTTTTTGGCAAGGCAGTGGCTAGATCAATCTCGTTCCAGATCAAACGGTAAACCAAATGAACTGGTGCCCCTTCGACTCCCGAGTGACATTCGCCGAGGCAGCGTTATATAGGCCAACTAACTAACTGTGTGCCCCTTTCACTCCCAAGTGACGTTCTCCGAGGCAACGGGGATCACGGTGGCTAAGTGGATAAGGCGCTGGTTCGCTAGCCTGGAGGTCGGGTGTTCGATCCCTGCATCGGCCGAGAAAGTTCAGCTCGATTTTCCGACGTGATTTCCCCTTGTCAGTGATGCAGAATGAGGGCCTGACAAGGACAGCTGCCTAGTCGTTCGGATGGGACGAGAAACCGAGGTCCCGTGTACACATTGGAGTGCACGTAAAAGATCACTTGGCAGCTCGAATTCGATATAAGAGTAGGCAGTAGCGCCGCTGCCCGGGAAAAATTACCCTCATAGCACACTGTATGGCGTATGCTCGTCTTCAATTAGCTCAGGTTAAGTGCATAACAGTACGACGCTAAACCCCATTTCATTCATTCATTCACTCCGAGGCAACGTTATATAGGTCAACTCATTGTATTTCATTGTGTTTTATTGGTCTTAGGTTTAGACACACCCACCGGTTTACTGATCGCTGTATTCATTCTTTGTTTAGATACGCCACCCAACATCAATGGGATAACACGTGAGCACACAAACCGTCGACCTTTCTCTGTCTTCATTTCTATACCTAACTTCACTGGGTGCATAAAATGTCCCGAGGGTTGGAAATAGGACGTGTAGTTCAAACGCTTTTTGGACCATAAAACGACACCACGTATGGGAACAATATTTTTGCGGTGATCCAGTCCGCCTATTAAAGTAGGTAGCGCCAATTCCAACATCACCCCAAACTTGGAAAACATCTCCAAAAAGTATAACACCCGCTCCTGAAAAATCATTGGTACATATAAAAAATCCGCCACAGCTCGCAAAAGTCCATCGTCTGATTTTGTATTACTTTTGAGCATCTTATTAAAGTCGTGAATTATCGGGGCCTTCTCCGGATTAAGGGATGGAATTGTCTGGAGGAAGTTAACGAAATTATTATACGCCTGTTTTCCAGAAGGATGTTTCCACCAACCCCACCGGTTTTCTTTATAAGAACTCGACTTATTAAAGACACTCACAGATCTCTGGAACCAAAATCTGTCACGTGGTAGGTCTGCTATATTCCAAGAATTGAGTAGTACGTCATCACCCATGATGATGTAACCACTGACGTCATAGTTCATAGCTATCGCGTGACTTAAACAGTTATATATGACGATACCTTGATTGGTGTATGATTTAACAAAGCTCACCCTCTGTTTGAGAGTTTTTGAAACGTTCACAAACTGTCTGGAATCGCTTGCACAAAACAAGATATGTGGGAAATGGATGCTGTATAACGTCAGTAAATTTTGTATGTTATTCAAGTGAGGATGGTTGAACGCGATTATTAACAGTATGTCCGCGTGTTGTTTGTGTTTTTTAAACATGTCGTGTGAAACGGAGACTTGCGCACCTGAACACATTCTAACCACTCTCTCTATGTGATTCCATGACATACCATTGGTTTCCATGGCAGCACTGGAGTATAATGAAGGTGGGTTCTGTTCAGAAGGCCAAAAATACACGACCTTGGGGTCTTTGGGGTCTTTTGATAATGCCGCATCACCATTGCTGATATTTAGGAAAAGAGACTGTATATTATGATAATTGCTCTTTGCGCTGCGTCTTTTTGGTAAAACAAATCCTGCTGCTTGCAGATCATGCAGCCATGATAGTGTCAATTCATAGTCCCTATTCTCCCAGAAATTATGATTCACCATTTCTCTGCTGAGTCTCGTTATACAATCGTAGAGATCGAAATCCCTCGGGCATCGCCATTGTCGTAAGAACTTTATCACATCTTCCGTTTGAAAATAAACACGTTTATTATCCACGACAGCTTTATTATCTAGAGAAGAATGTTCGCTATCCGTGTGGACAGCTTTGGGTGGATAAAATCCCAAATTGCCATCAATTTCCCATAAAAGTCGCTGGACCCAATATCCTCGCCAGATGTCCGCGTCGCCATTTTGCACGGTCGTGGGTAACATGAGTGCCCATAAAGCATTGTACAGGAAGAGTGTGTCCTTGGAATTAAAGGGAGAGAACACACCGGCTGGTAAAATCACAGGTGGCGCTCTGCTATCGAACGTAACGTTAAAATGACCTTTTGTCATTTTGCGACTCAGTTTTAAGACAGTGTCGACGTCCGGATCGTTCGATATAATCCCCTGTTGAATTAAGGGTGTTTTAAACTCCTGCAAGAGATATCTATTGTTTATTTGCTCGCCTATCGAACTTAATGGATAACCACGAGGCCACAAGGTAGGTTGGCCAAAATGACGAAAGGGATTAAACATGTCTTCGCCGGCATACACCAAACCTCGCATCATCGACTCCTCCAATCTAAATCGCCGCAATCCGTCGACTAGACCCACGGTGTCGTCTGTCTCATAAATCACCTTGGCGCCACGAGAAATAGCGTAGAGATATCCGATATTTTTCCTGGCGTAGCTTCCTTCTGGTATGGAATCTGTTGATTTATAACCAAGTTGATGTTGTTGAGCGATGTCTAGATATATACAGTTGTTTAATCTGAAAAAACAAAACAACATAGAACTAAAATAATAATCATACAATAGATATAATATATCTTCTTTATATTCCAGTGGAGGGTCTGACAAGAACAGTTGTCTTGACCTTCGGGTGGGACGAAAAGTCGAGGTGTCGTGTACACATTGACGTGCACGCAAACAAAAACCGTGGCTGTCTGAATTTGATATAAAAGTAGACCAGCTTATTCTTCCAGACATCTGTTACCACTGTTTGTCGTGTATTTTGTACACGGTGAACAGTCCATTTGCTGATTACACTATTTTGCCCATACCGAATTTTGTCTAATGGTTTGGATTGTTCGTACTTTTAATTGCACCGGTTTTATTTTAATTGCACCGATGTCTGGGCAAAATTTCCCTTCTAACGTTCACGATTTGTTTCCTCGGTCTCTCATTACAAACAAACAATAGACACTATTAACCTTCATTAAAGAGGCTTTGTGGACGATTAGATAAAAACAAGATATTGTAAAGGGAATGTGTTGAAAATTTCAGTCAAATTGCCCTAACCTGAACCGAGATATTACTGTTTGAATCGCGGGCCAAGTCTCGATCATCATTAGTGAAGTCTCGATTATCAATTTTAGCATTTAATCATCAAAGAGAGTTTCAGGCCTAAAGAAAGACCTGCAATGGTCAGATTTAACTCTTGCACAATGTATGTTTAAACCACAATTCAGTTTGTGGTCCCCATTCGCTATACTAATTAACAAATGAAATGGAGTTTAACGTCCTACTGTTCTGCCCTGAACTGGGCAAATGAAGACGGGAATACGATATACAGTGTGCCAGGAGGAAATTTTTCCCTGACAGCGGCACTAACAATTCCAACTGTCAAGAGATCTTTTACGTGCACGGCAATGTGTACACGGAACCTCGTTTTTTCGTCCCACCCGAACGACTAGACAGCTGTCCTTGCCTCTACTAAAAAAGTGAAAAAAGGAATAGAAATACTCTTACCGTATTGTCGGGGTTGTGTCCCGCATTAATGCCACAACTACAACTTTCCATCCAGGAATTCTGGTAAGAGCTGTGATATCTTGATTCCGGAATGAAAAGGTTGTCACTACTATCCATTTATCATGTTGTGGAAGTGGTGAGCTAGAAATATATATATAATATGCATCAAAATCTGAATTCCGAACTAGTGTGTTTTAAAGTTTGTAATGTAGAGAAAGAGGGGGGAAGACATGGGGTTTTAACGTCCATTCGACACAAACTATGTCATTTCGGGACTAACATATTTTTTTCAATTTTATTACAATAATTCGCGTGAGCTTAGGGGTCTTTAGCGGTTGTTGGAAACCGGAGGACCGGACCCGGAGAAAACCAACGAGGTATCAAAATCTGAATTCAGTGTCAGTTATCGTGTGTGTTTTCAATGTAGAGAGAAAGAGGTGGGAGAAATGGGGTTTTAACGTCCACTCGACACAAACTAGATCATTTCGGTACTAACATATTCTTTCATTTTATTTCTATAATTCGCTTGCGCTTAGGAGTCTTTAGCCGTTGGAGGAAACCAGAGGACCCGGAGACAACCCACGAGGTTGGACAGGCGACCCTACGCCTTGTCACGAACAACCGGGGAATCGAAGCTATGCCAGCTGACTCAATGACAGACCTTATGATGCAACCTTAAACCCCATTTCTCTCTCTCTCTCCCTGTAGTATTACATGATTTATAAAAACATGTGACTGATTGATTATAATATTATATTGTAAATAGTGTACATGATTCCTGTGTTTTATTACGTTTTATGTTTAAATTTTAGGGAGAGGGATTATATAGGCTTTGCCTGTTTCCTAATCCTAATAATCAATAAAATATTGTTTAGAATTTTTTTTTTTATAAAAACAAATAGTAACAATACCTTTGGATAACTTTAATTATTTCTGGTGCTTTGTATTTGTTGGTTCTGTTGTAAGTTACTGCTAGATTAATTATTATTAATACCAATACCAATAATCCCGTACATGTTAATTTCCGTAGATTGTTGCCTTCGATACAACGTACCATTGTGACACATCTGAAATCTGAAATTGATATAATTATATATATATAGTATTAAAATGCTTTAGATGCAATATCTCACATCAGGCCCGTAGCCAGGAAGTTGGTGTGTTGTTTTTTTCGGGGGGGGGGGGGGGCAAAGATGTTTTCGGGAGGGCCAACTTGCATTGGCATCTGCATGAATTTTGCGGTAAAGGCCAATTTTCTTGTGATATTGGGGGGGGGGGGGCAAGACTCAGTATTGGGAGGGTAGTTGCCCCCCCCCCCCTCCCGTGCTACCCCCTACGGGTCTGTCTCATATATGTATGGTGGCTGATTGGTATCGTGTAGTGATTCTTCTATGTACAAGCAAATGTGTACACAGTAGTTTGTTTTTGTTTTGGTTTTTTTTTGTCCCATCTACAATACTAGACACTGCTCTTTTTAAGGCCCCACCGATATGGAAGAACCACGCTGCCGAAGCTGGTCGGATAGCCGTGGCGATGGAGAGGCGGCTTCTCACCAATGCAACGAGAGATCAATCCCAACTCAGGGCAAGAACTTTATCGTTGTAAGTGAGAGAGATATTCGGTCTCCCGTCCGATCAGACAGGTTTCCCCCGAGTTCTTCGGTTTCTTCCTGCAGTAATGATCGAAATCATTCGCACGATCTGTGCCAAGGGCCAAATTGGAAAAAGGCCTCAGGCCTAATTTGCTACCCTTGTAAAATGACGCGATTATTAGTATTATTAATATTATTATTATTATTATCCCGGGGAACTTTCTTGACCAACACTAGGATCGGTGTACATAATCATGTAGTGGGGGGTTGGGATGGCCTAGTGGTCTAGAGTTCCGCGCTTCGATCTTAAGCTGGTTGGCCACCTCTGGCTTGCGGTTGTGGTTTCTTGTTAAACCCCATTTCTCTCTCTCTCTCACTACCGAAACATATTCGCATTAACAACAATATAAACGGTCCTTTCTCCCTTCTACCATTCCATACTGGAATAATCTAACAGACGACATAAAGCAAAGTTCAACCTTAAAACATTTTTAAATATCATTTACGCAAAAACGACCAAATCATTCACACTAAACTAAGATGCAAAAAAAAGAACTGTTAACTATCACAAATTTGTAATGCACATTTCTAAAAACCATCCTGAAATTGCGGTCACATTATTGAGTACAGCGAACACTTTTTATTATACTGCTCTAATTTTACTAGGGAAAGACAAAAAAATATATTTTCAGGCGTGATTTCCTCTTGTCAGCGATGCACAAAGAGGCCTGACAAGAACAGCTGCCTAGTCGTTCGGATAGGACGAAAAACCGAGGCTCCGTGTACACATTGGAGTGCACGTAAAAGATCTCTTGGCAGTTTGAATTCGATATAAAAAGTAGGCCTTAGCGCCGCTGCCCGGTCAAAATTTCCATCATAGCACACTGTACGGCGTATCCCCTTCTCCTATTAGCCCCTTCATTCATACAAAAAACTAAACTATTACTACCAAGTACTCACCCAAAGATTAGAACGTTATTTATGCGGCAACGACCTTCTCACTTCTTCGACAAACATGGACATATTCACTACTGTTTAGTTATTCATAAACCAATTCAATAGATTCAAGTCGTATTGTGTACTCGCGGTTTCTTGATTTACACTGTATCCAATATAACGTTTTAAATAATTAAATGAGAGTAAACCCATTTATCTCATACAATGCATTCATATTTTATTGAAAGGAGTTTCCTCGGGAGATAAATTTATATAGGCTCTCGGCTTGTTTTCAGATCACAAAATCATAAAGTGTACTTTTATAATATGTAAATATTTATTGAACAACTAGTGCCAGAATAACACCAACCACTATATCGTTGAGGTTATACGGACACTATCTTCTTTATGTTAAATATTAGTTTTACACATGTGAGAGCTTAAAGATACACTATGGGAATTTAGATAAAGAGTGAGAAAGAGAGAGAGAGAGAGAGAGAGAGAGAGAGAGAGGAGGTTTAGCGTCCACTCAACACAACTAGGTCATTTCGGGAATAAAATATGGTGTAATTTTATTTCAACAATTCGCTTGCGCGTAGGGGTCTTTAGCAATAGGGGGGAAACCGGAATGCCCGGAGGAAACCCACGAGGTTGAGAAGGCGCCCCTATCTCCATGCCACATACGCTAACACCAGGGCTCGAAACCACAGCCGCAAGTCAGAGGTGGCCGGCCAACTAGAAGTCGAAGCGCGGCACTCAAGACCACTAGGCGACCCCAACCCCCATTTAGATAAAGAGTTGGCAGCCCTCACTATGTAATAGTTAAAACTAGATAATATAGGCTAAAGGGAATTAGCTGACAATTTCAGTAAAATTGATCTCCCCTAAACCGAGAATTTAGCGATTGAAATGTCGGCCTAACTTCAATCATCATTACTCAAGTCGGTACGATATAAAACATAGTCTAGATTATCCATTTCATGATTAAATCATGAATGATAGTTGAGCAGCAAATCGGATCATAATCTGATTAAAACACGGATCCTATTTGGGTTTTTTATAGTTCAAGATGTCGTTTTTCTTGTCTGTACAGCACTAGGATCTGGAAGAGTTTTATGTAACAGGCGTTCTAGTTGATGTGAGTCACTAGCCAATGGAAGATCTGTTACGGAACAGCGGGTAAACCACTAGAAACGCCAACGCTGATTGGATAATCGATGTCTGACGTAATAGGGTCAAAAAACGATCGTATGACCCGTGACGCGACCTCCCAAAACAACTGATGAGAAGGATAAAAAAAATCGCTCATATGCCCCCTGACGTGACCTCCCAATACAACTGGTACGATCTTCATGTAGTGTAGGCCATTGAAAGTATAAAAAAAACGAATATAAAAATATAGATCTGTATTTTAATAAGATTGGTTGTTCTTTAAAGCAACTATTCTTAACAAACACAATTAGCTTGTTCAAATGTGAAAGCTTAATAATAATATAAAAGAAATATCCAATAATAATATAAAAGAAATAACCAATACCAAAATGTCATCGGTCCCAATATAGAAATTCTTACCTTAATGTAAAATACCGGTTTGGGTTGTTGAATAATGATAATAAACTGAGTAAACCAAGGTAGTAATTTAACAACTCACAAAAGATAGAATGAGAACTGAAATATTACCAAACCATCAAGATCATCTGGGCCTACATGGACTGATTGAATCGACGTGTCTATGGATTGCGAACTTACAAAAGATAGAATGAGAACTGAAATATTACCGAACCATCAAGATTATCTGGGCCTATACTGATTGATTCGACATGTCTATGGATTGCGAACTGAAATATTACTAAACTATCTGAATCAATATTAAATCGATGTTGTTATGCACTGTGTACGTATTGTGTTCTATTAAAATTTATAGTTTGTCTTTGACAGATAGATAATTAATTGATAACCCGACAAGGCTTATAGTGTTGTCATTGTCAGACCATCATTTATTCATAGAGAGTGAATGAATGAATGAAATGGGGTTTAACGTCCTACTGTTATGCACTTAACCTGAGCTAATTGAAGACGGGCATACGCCATACAGTGTGCTATGAGGGAAATTTTGCCCGGGCAGCGGCGCTACGGCCTATTCTTATATCGAATTCCAACTGCCAAGGGATCTTTTACGTGCACTCCAATGTGTACACGGGACTTCGATTTTCCGTCCCATCCGAACGACTAGGCAGCTGTCCTTGTCAGGCCCTCCTTCTGCATTACTGACAAGAGGAAATCACGTCGGACCTCCAGGCTAGCGAACCAGCGCCTTATCCACTTAGCCACCGTGATCCCCTATTCAGAGAGAGAGAGAGAGAGGGGGAGAGAGAGAGAGAGAAATGGGGTTTAACGTCCACTCGACACAAACAAGGTCATTTGGGACTAACATTTGGTTTTCAATTTTTTTTTATTTCAATAATTCGCTTGCGCGTAGGGGTCTATAGCAGTGGGAGGAAACCGGAATGCCCGGCGGAAACCCACGAGGTTGAGAAGGCGCCCCTATCTCCATGTCACATACGCTTACACTAGGGATCGAAACCACAGTCGCAAGCCAGCGGTGACCGGCCAGCTAGAGGTTGAAGCGCTGCACTCTAGACCACTAGGCCACCACAACCCCCTTTATTCATAGAAATTGCAGAATTGACTTCTATAAAATGCAGGTATTTCTATAGTCACCTATAACGGTAAATATCTTTGATCTTTGGTGTATATTCTATGCCCCGAATAACCTGCGGTCTGAACATATAAAGAGAAAGGAATTTAGGGTTATTCTTCTGGAAGTTTTTTCTTTTAACCCGTATCGGGTTCTTCGTCCAGGGTAGGTTTTTTTCCATTATAAAACATTATATTATATATTATGGTTTTTCTTACTGGAATTCTCGGATATTATCATTTTACGTACCGGTATATAATGAATGAATGAATGAAATGGGGTTTAACGTCCTACGCTTAAGCACCTAACCTGAGCTAATTGAAGACGGGCATACGCCATACAGTGTGCTATGAGGGAAATCTTGCCCGGGCAGCCTACGGCCCACTCTTATATCGAATTCCAACTGCCAAGGGATCTTTTCCGTGCACTCCAATTTGTACACGGGACCTCGGTTTTTCGTCCCATCCGAACGACTAGGCAGCTGTCCTTGTCAGGCCCTCCTTCTGCATCACTGACAAAGGGAAATCACGCCGGAAAATCGAGATAAACTTTCTCGGCCAATGCAGGGATCGAACACTCAACCTTCAGGCTAGCGAACCAGCGCCTTATCCACTTAGCCACCGTGATCCCCAAAGGAAAGGAAAGGAAAGCACTGGCATAGACTGTTTATAAGTAAGATACGGCCCTGGCTCAAAGCATTCTCAGACTTAAGTTGAGAATTAACTCAACTTTCGATCACTGTTTATGAAAAATATCTTAGATCCAGAAACACATATTATCTTATTGGTGTATATGATATATTAAAACAACATTTTTTTTTATAAAGGGCTTTATTTTTAGTAAATTCTCAACTAAAGTCTGAGACTGCTTTGTGAACTCGGGCCGAGTTCGGTTATGCTGGATAAGAAACTTCAGAAAAAAAAAAGAAGAAAAACCTCGGCGTCGGTTTTTCTTTTCCTCTGGTTATTTTCTTCAGTGTTTCATTCCCCAGCAGCATAACCGAAACCGAGTACTTTATCCTATACACAACATTATAGGTCGAGAGAGAGAAGAGAGAGAGAGAGAGAGAGAGAGAGAGAGAGAGAGCGAAAGAAAGAGAGAGAGGTTTTAACGTCAACTCAATACAAACTAGGTCATTTCGGGACTAACTTATGGTTGAATCTTTTTATTTCAATAATTGTCTTTATCAGTGGGAGGGGGGAACCCGCAGAAAAACCCACGAGGTTAGACAGGCTATCCAACTCCTTGTCACTTACAACTTGGAAATCGAAACGGTGCGAGTAGGCCTATAGATCACTAATACGTGCTATGTGTCACTCTTCTATTTATAGCCATATAAATATATACAGTATATTATATTTCTATGATATAGCCCCCCCTCGAGCTGTTAACAACAATGGACGAAGTAACTAGGGACGCTATAACGAGCGAGGTACAAACAACCATCAATAGAAATCAACACGATTCACTCAACAACTTAACAACTTATCAATTACATAGATACTTTTAAAGCCCCAATACCACTCGTGTTGTATCTGAATAATATGCCCCAATCTTTATTCTGGTCAACAAATTGTACTATTTTACAATATTCCAATTAAAAAATGATACAAATTTCATCTTAACACACCTAATTTTAAAAATTAGAAATTTTCAACTACATGGCATCAACATGGTTTGAAAAGCCTTACGTAAGCACTTTCAAATGCAACTTGGATTTAAACATATTTTCGAACCCTCTGGACAAGTAAAATAGGATGTAATGGATAAGGCTATTTGTTTTATTAAGGACCTGTCAAGCCAACAAGAGTGGTATTGTCCCTTTAACAACTTATCAATTACATAGATACTTTTAAGAGAAGTATTACCCGCTCACAACAAGAAACCATTCGACCGATCAGGCCCCGTGTTCACAAAGTATTACTCAAATTTCAATCACTGTTTATGAGAAATATCTCTAAACACAAAACTTTGTACTTATGTATACACATGAAAACAACAAGTTTTATAAAGGGCTATATTTTAGTTCAAATAAGGTGAACAATTTTGAGTTATTTGAGAATGTTTTGTGAAACCGGGGCCTGGTCATTAGAATAGATAACTAATACTTACAGGTTTAGAAGACAGGGGAAAGAAAATCCGTACAGACACGAATCTAGGGTCTTAGCTAAACCGAAAGAAGTCAGATTATCTATAGAGACCGGGATAGTAAATTGTCGCGCTATGAGCACGCTTGTGATTTGGCGCTATATAAATGGACATATTATTATTATTATTATTAGATAAACAAGTTCTAGATTTAAACTCCGTCGACGTCGTAAACTCGAGTATTAGAAGTAAAGTAAACACAGGCAATATACTCACTAATATCCAACAGATTATCCAGTATAAAATAATCACATCCAAAATCATACAGCTGGTCACAGCTCAGCTATTATCGGTGAAAAGAGAGGGCGGGACAAATCACACACCGGCTTTACAAAATATAGGTTGCCAGGCAGCGAAACAAACGTGCACAACAGCTAAATCGTCCAAGCGGTGAACAAGGACGTTTTCTTATTCGGATATACTATACAGTCCCTCCGTTCTTGCACCGCTGACAACCCATTTAATAATATGGTAGTCTGCATCCAAATGGTGACGTTAAAATAAGGAGTTATTTCCCCTGTAACAGTCACCAGACAGTGACGTTTCCACCTACCGCGGCATACCCTTACCCTTATTTCGAATTCCAATTGTTAATGGTTCTGTTACATTGTGAGCCATGATGGCCCAGTAAGTAGGACGCTGGTTCGCTAACCTGGGTGTCCTCAATCTGTTTTACAGAGAGTTACTTACGAATTATCTCTGTCACAGATCTATGACTGTCTTGAACACATGCATTGACTTAATAATAATAATAATAATAATCGCGTCATTTTACAATAATAATAATAATAATAATCACGTCATTTTACAAGGGTAGCAAATTAGGCCTGAGGCCTTTTTCAAATTTGGCCCTTGGCACAGATCGTGCGAATGATTTCGATCATTACTGCAGGAAGAAACCGAAGAACTCGGGGGAAACCTGCCTGATCGGACGGGAGACCGAATATCCCTCTCACTTACAACGATAAAGTTCATGCCCTGAGCTGGGATTGAACCCTCGTTGCATTGGTGAGAAGCCGCCTCTCTATCGCCACGGCTATCCGACCAGCTAGGGTAGCAAATTAGGCCTGAGGCCTTTTTCCAATTCGGCCCTTGGCACAGATCGTGCGAATGATTTCGATCATTACTGCAGGAAGAAACCGAAGAACTCGGGGGAAACCTGTCTGATCGGACGGGAGACCGAATATCCCTCTCACTTACAACGATAAAGTTCATGCCCTGAGCTGGGTTTAAACCCTCGTTACATTGGTGATAAGCCGCCTTTCTATCGCCACGGCTATCCGATCTGGTGTCAGCCATTGGCTCAACGGCTCGTGCACTGCTTACATAACACCTAACTGCTTCGGGCAAAATGATGCCTATTACTTATTTTAATACCCATTTACACTAAATAGGTTATATTTTTACCTACAGATACTTCAAACGTGTTTATTTATTTTTCTTATTCTTCAAAAGGTAATATTTTGCCGAATTAAGACGCATAGATGTCATCTTTATCAGTGATACTAGCGGCCAAGCGAATATTCACTGCGGGATCAGTTTGGGGTCTACAGACTCAGCCAGTACGACTCGGACATCACTCTCCTATCTACTTTAAAATGCCCACCCAGCCAGAAATAGCATGCGCACTCCATCACGCGTAATCAGACGTCACTAAAATAAGTAGGGAAGCGATGGGCGGGGGGTTAACGCGTGCGATATTTGGCGAGATTTCACCTGGGCGGTGTCATGGCGGCTTGTACATTAACAGAAATATCGCTTCGAAAATGTAGAACGCAGTACCAAAAAGAACAAATGAACAAATGAAATGGGGTTTAACGTCCTACTATTATGCACCTAACCTGGGCTAATGGAAGACGGGCCTACTCTTATATCGAATTCCACCTGCCAAGGGATCTTTTACGTACACTCTAATGTGTACACGGGACCTCGGTTTTTCGTCCCATCCGATCGACTAGGCAGCGGGACAATTTTGTAGCTGGGTTGACCCGTGTAAACACCATTCTAACCTTAACATATCCAATAAAGTACGTACCCTCAAAATGGGTAAAATTCAGGCCCCCCGCCCCCCCCCCCCCCTGTACGCTCCTGTACGTACGTTTTGCCATTGAATTTAAGCACCTGTACGTTTTTGGCGTGGCCCCCTCTTCACGCGTATGTACTTTATGGATGGCCCCGTATATAATAATTGACCTCGCCAATCAGCCTGATCTTCCGTCAACTTGACTACTGTAACATTTTATTTTTCGGACTCTATGATTATCAGTATGCCAAATTACAACACATCCAAAATGTAGCAGCTCGACTGGTTGTTAGAAGGAAGATGAGTCGCCATCTAGATATGACACCTGTTCTTCGGGAACTCCATTGGCTACCAGTCGAGATGCGAGTTTTATTCAAAATTTTATGCATGATTTTTAAATTAATACGACATAGTGTGTCAGCGCCCCTCTACCTTAGTGACTTGATTAAGGTATCGAATCAGACGATTCGAACAAAAAGCTGTAGTAGTGTGAAACTTGACCATCAGATGGTTCGACCAATACCCAATAAGGCATATGGTGATAGGGCTTTTTCTGTTTATGCACCCAAATTGTGGAATGAATTGCCAACTGCGATGAGGGCTATCCGTGACTTCAATGTATTTGAAACAACACTTAAAACTCATCTTTTTAAATGTCACTATTTTTAAGCTACCAAACAATATTTTTAGGCCTATATGTTTCTTAAGTTATCTTTTTGTATATATTTTGTATCATGTGATTTATGTATTATTTGGAAAGCGTTTTGTGATAATGTATGTAAAACGCTATATTAAGAATAAATCATTATCAACTTGAGACAGAGATAGAGAGAGAGAGAAAAAAAAGAGAGAGAGAGACGAGGGTGAACGTCCACTAGATAAAAACTAGGTCATTCGGGACTAACATATGGTTCAATTTTGTTTCAATATTTTGATTTGCGCGTAAGGGGTCGTTTATCAGTAGGATGAAACCGGAGGAGCCGGAGGAAACACACGGGGTTGGAGAGACGACCCTACTCCTTATCACGTACAACCGGGGACTGGAAATCATCTCGCCAGTTTACTCAATGACTGAATGGTAGACTGTATGATAGCTTGTAAGATGATAAACAACATTGTTATTGGCATGTTTACATCGCCATCTAACACAATATACATCCTGTGACATCGTGTGACATGTTGATAATAATGTCAGTTGGTGACCTAATTTCTCCAATCAATACGCCACGTGTTCTGTGTCTACCTATTTATTAACTATATATATATTAATATATCAATATCCAGGGACAGGCTAGATAGAGAGAAGGGAGAGAGAGAGAGATGGGGAGACAGAGAGATGGGGAGGGAAAGAGAGAGAGAGAGGGGGGGAGAGGGAGAGAGAGGGGGGAGATAAATATATAGAGAGGGGGGAGAGAGAGGGAGAGAGAGAGGGAGGGAGAGAGAAAGGGGAGAGAGAGGGAGAAAGAGATGAGAGAGAGAAGGAGGGAGAGAGAGAGAGAAATGGGGTTTAACGTCCACTCAACACAACTTGCGCGTAGGGGTCTTTAGCAGTGGGAGGAACCGGAGTGCCCGGAGGAAACCCACGAGGTTGAGAAGGCGCCCCTATCACCATGTCACATACGCTCATACCAGGGTTTGAAACCATAGCCGCAAGCCAGAGATGGTCGGCTTGCTAGAGGTCGAAGCGCGACAAGCTATATCACCACCTGCAGCAATATATATATTCGAAGCTATGGCCACATGGGTTGCGTGTTTTTTGGGGGTTTTTAAAGCCCCAATACCACTCTTGTTGTAACTGAATAATATGTTCCAATCTTTATTCTGGCCAACAAATTGTACTATTTTACGATATTTTAATTAAAAAAATGATACAAATTTCATCTTAACACACCTAATTTTATAAATTGGAAAAATTCAACCACATGCCGTAACATGGTTTGAAAAGCCTTACGTAAGCACTTTCAAATGCAACTTGGATTTAAACATAGTTTCGAACACTCTGGACAAGTAAGATAGGTTGTAATGGATAATTTACACAACAGGTAGGACACTTAAACATCTTGTAGTTAGAATAAGGCTTATTTTTTTTCTGGACCTATCAAGCCAGCAAAGAGTGTTATTGTCCCTTTAAACAATATTTTATTCAGGTTGTCTGAATGGGATTGGGGAACAGGCTTAGCCTATGTAAAACCCCTCTCCCTAAATAATTTGTATACATATATTATAAATGCAAAAAGGGTGTATACATAGTTACAATGGCAAACACATACATATTATATAAATATAGTAACATGGATGGAAATGTAAAATATATAATAATTATACATATACAGGCATAGTAAGAATGTTTATATTAATAGGCAACTTTAATGAGGCAAGCTATAATTATACATAAAATAGAGGATACAATATTATTTGATCGAGATTAAAATCTGTTTGTCAATGTCTATAAACTTATGGACCTGATTAAAAATATTTGTATTCCGACGTGGTTTCTCCTAGTCAGTGTTGCAGGAAGTTGGAATTCGATATAAGCTTATAGCCATAGTGCCGCTGCCCGGGCAAAATTCCTCCCATGTCACACTGTTTGGTATATGCCCGTCTTCATTAGCCCAATCAGAGTAGAACAGTGGGACGTTAAACCTCTGTTCATAAAATGTATTAAATGAAATGGGGTTAACGTGCTACTCCGACTGGGACAATGAAGATAGATATACGCCATTCAGTGTGCTATGAGGGACATGTTGCTCGGACAGCGGTGTAACGTTCTTCTTGTCTGACCAGACCCGGTATGAATTAAATGCAGCCCGGCCAACTCTTATATCGAATTTCCAACTGTAAAATGTTCATTTACGAGCACGCCAACGTGTACACAGGACCTGGGGGCTTTCCTATCACCCAGACGCCTGGGGGCTTTCCTATCACCCGGACGACCATATACGTTGTCACTTCCCGGGGTCCTTTCTACACCTCTGACAAGGGAGAACCAGACTGGACAAGGGACATTCGGGTTAGCTGGCCAATATCTTACTCACTGAACCCGAGCAAACCTGTAATGTATGTATATCCTTGATAAAAAAAATACATGACAACCATATAATATTAGGTCTTTCAAACCCCACCTCCAACCCATCGGTCTTACCCCCGTGGTCTGTGAACTTTTATACTGACCGTTCATATACATTCCTAATCTCTCCCTCTCTCTCTCCCTCTCCCACTCTCTCTCTCCATCTCTCTCTCTCGTCTCTCTCCATCTCTCTCGTCTCTCCCCTCTCTATCTTGGCCTCTCTCTCCCCCCCTCTCCCTCTCTCTCTCCCTCTCTCTCTCGTCTCTCTCCCCCTCTCTATATCTCTATATCTCTCTCGTCTCTCTCTCCCCCTTTCCCCGCTGGGATCACGGTGGCTAGGTGGATAAGGCGCTGGTTCGCTAGCCTATAGAGGTCGAGTGTTCGATCCCTGCATTGGCCGAGAAAGTTCATCTCGATTTTTCGGCGTGGTTTCCCCTTGTCAGTGATGCAGAAGGAGGGTCCGACAAGGACAGCTGTCTAGTCATTCGGATGGGATGAAAAACCGAGGTCCCATGTAGAAATTGGAGTGCACGTAAAAGATCCAGTAGCGCCGCTGCCCGGGTAAAATTGCCCTCATAGCACACTGTATGGCGTATGCCCGTCTTCCATTAGCCCTGGTTAGGTGCATAATAGTAGGACGTTAAACCCCATTTCATTCATCCCCTCTCCCACTCTCTCTTTCCTCCCCTCTCTCCCCGTCTCTCTATCCCCTTTCTCCTTAACCCCCTCTCTCTCAGGTCCTCCCTCTCCCCTTCTCTCCCACTCTCTCTCTCCCCCTCTCCCACTCTCTCTCTCCCCCTCTCTCACCGTCTCTCCTTAACCCCCCCTCTCTCTCTCTCCGGTCCTCTCTCTTCCTCTCTCTCCCCCGCGCCCCGTCTATCCCCACTCTCTCGCTCCTATATTTCTCCCTCTGTTATAAGTATATGTTTCAAATATTTGCTACACACCCCCACCTTTTTCATTCCATCCCATATGTTTATTTACAGGAACTATTTTGGCACCAGCCACGCAGTTCCGCTGTTCCCCAACCCTCCATTTACTGTACCACGTCTGCTGTCTGCACGTACAAGTCTCAAGTCATGTAATAAATTGCCTATATTTTGTAAATATTCCGGTTACGTCTACTTCGCGGTCAACAGAAGAAATTGAGTTGAAGGAATTTGCACTTTTGGTCACGGATTTCCAACGAATATGAGTTGCCACCTTTTCCCATCCCATCTTCGGTAAACTCGGTTATAACATACCGTGTAAATTCTATCACAGTTCTCTTTCAGAAGTTTACAGATTAATAGGAAATTCACACCCATCCCATATCCGTAGTTCACCAGGATATCGGAGTTCTAGTTAACGCCTGCGATTATTTGTCAGCGCCAAAGAATAATCGTGGGCGTTGAGCGAATGTGCTGAACGACAGAATTAAAAAGTGGTTTAACGTCCTACTTTCCTGCACCGACTGATAAATGAAATGTGGTTTAACGTCCTACTTTCCTGCACCGACTGATAAATGAAATGTGGTTTAACGTCCTACTTTCCTGCACCGACTGGGATAAATGAAATGTGGTTTAACGTCCTACTTTCCTGCACCGACTGGGATTACTGAAATGGGGTTAAACGTCCTACTTTCCTGCACAGACTGGGATTACTGAAATGGGGTTTAACGTCCTACTGTTCTTCACCGACCGGGCTAATGAAGACGGGCATACGATATACAGTGTGATATGAGGGAAATTTTGCTATGACCTACTCTTATATGGAATTCCGTCTTCAATTAGCCCAGGTACGGTGCTTAAGCGTAGGACGTTAAACCCCATTTCATTATATGGAATTACATGCACGCCAATTATGTGTACAGAGGGTTCGAAATTATGTTTATATCCATGTTGCATTTGAAAGTGCTTACGTAAGACTTTTCATTATCATTCAGTTTAATTTTTCCAATTTTTCCAGGTGTGTTAAGATGAAATTTGTATCATCAATCAATTTGAATATGGTAAAATAGTACAATTTGTTGACCAGAATAATGATTGGGACATATTATTCAGTTACAACAAGAGTGGTATTGGAGCTTTAAA